>JARJCX010000101.1:0-578771 GCA_029282285.1 Mycena rebaudengoi | reverse complement strand
GCCGTTGAAGTTTCGAGTCGTATTGGCTATCCTTTGATGATCAAGGCGGCTGCTGGAGGTGGCGGAATGGGCATGGTAATTTGCGAGGACGAGCACGCACTCCTCGAAGGTTTCACCCTGTCAAAAAGCGTGCGGAAGTGAGTGTACAAACTTCCTTTCTAGTTCCATCAATCAACCTCGTTCATTAGGTTCTGTTAACTACGGCGGAGTTTTTATCGAACGTTACGTCTCCTCTGCAAGACACATTGAGATTCAGGTTCGTATGGTCCTTGATTGCGCTTAACACTGTTGAATGTTGACGGTAGATTTTCGGGAACGGCCTAGGGGATGTGGTCTGCATGGGTGAAAGAGAATGCAGTATTCAACGCAGGCATCAGAAGATTATTGAAGAGACTCCCAGTCCTTTTTTCGCCACCCGTCCTCGTATGGTTTCAACCATTTGCGCCCTGCACTGATACAAATTATGGCACAGAATTGAGAACAAGAATGTGTGAAGCTGCTGTCCGTCTCTGCCAACACGTCAAGTATGGATCTGCAGGTACTGTCGAGTTTCTGGTGGATGACAATACCTCGGAATTCTTCTTCCTGGAAATGAATACGAGAATTCAAGTGCGTGTGCGTAAATTGTCACTCCCCGATATAAATCAGTGTACCAGGTTGAACGCTATAACCGAGGCCATTCATCCCGGTCTAGACCTGGTCAAGCTGATGATCCAACAAGGCGTAGCTGAAGCTTCCGGCCTTCACGGACTTGCGCGTGATTCTGTTGAGATGCAACAAGCCACATACGATGCACTTCTCAAACAAGGTTCAGAAACTGGAGTAGGCTATGCGATGGAGGCCAGAGTATACGCGGAGAATCCGGCAGCTATTTCGTCCGTGTCCGGGAATTCTTCAGTATGTCGATATACCAAGTGGAAAGCACGATTGGTTGAGGGCGGAAAGCTGGGTGTGTAGTTAACTCGTGCTGTTCCTTGGTTCGGCCCTGATTTTTGTTATATGCCCATAGATCTCCACTGGGACCACGGTGACGCCTTTCTTCGATCCGTTACTATGCAAGCGTGTGTGGTCCTGTCTTTCTGCCCCGAAACTAGAGTACTCGCCATTTCCCGAATTGCGGACAGCGCTTGAGGAATCGAAGGTTCAGGGACCAACGAACAATCGGGAATATCTTCAAGCTATCGTGGGCAGTGAAGTGTTCCACAAAGGAGGTGCTATAACAACATTTCTTGGCCTCATTCCAGTATACTCCGCAGTAAGGATTTTACCTCGCCCCGATGAAAATATACTAATTTCTCGCAAAACAGCGCAATGACCGTGTTGGCTTCCGCCTTAGAAATGACGGTTCAGGACTTTCCGGGGCGCACATAAGAACTCGGTATCCTCGAAGCGGACCTATGGACTCGATGGCCTTTCGTGCTGAAATATACTGGTTGATAATCTCCCGAGACTGAGGGCTTGGAAATGATTGCTCTGGGAGGTCTGAAGAATAGCTTTCAGTTCCATGTCCCGACCGTGGTCGCTGTGACAGGAAAGTTCGTATCTGTTATGGTTAATGGCGAAGAAGCTCGCATGTGGTCAACCGTTGTTGTGCCGGCCGGAGGGAAGTTGACACTGACGGCAAGGATCACGGGACAAGAAACCGGAATGAGAGTGTACCTTTCCGTCCGCGGAGGATTTCCTCTCATTCCAAAATATCTTGGCTCTAAGTCAACTTCGATGGGCCTGGGTGGATATCAGGTACTGTGTTGGCATATTTCATTACGGACATCTCATCTCATCATTGTGCGATTTTTTCCACAGGGACGTTCTCTGGTTGTGGGGGACGAGATTGCTCTCGCGCGAGAATGCGGACCAAAACAAACAGATGCATCTTCTCGGCTCATTCCCTCCGCTCTCATTCCTGTCTACCCCAAACATTTCATCATATATGTTCTCGCTGGGCCGCACGATGATCAAGAATACGTTACGCCTGAAGGAATTTCCAAATTTTATTCGACCCACTGGAGGGTCAGTCCATCGAGCAATCGCCTTGGAATTCGCCTGGACGGCCCGGAGAAAATTATCTGGGCGAGGCTCAATGGGGGGGCTGGAGGATCCCACCCATCAAACATTCTCGACAACGGATACGCGCTTGGAACTATCAACATCAACGGCGACACTCCAGTCATTCTAGGCAACGAAGGTCCCGACATGGGTGGTTACGTCTGTATGTGCACTGTGGCCTCGGCGGATATGTGAGTCATAATAGCATTCGCAATTCCATCGTCTGCTTATTAGTGAACGGATAGGTGGAAGCTCGGTCAGCTAAGTCCAGGCTGCACGGTCGAGTTCCGGAGAGTCTCGTGGGCTGAAGCCGTTTCTCTGGAAGCACAAACGAGAGGTTGGCTTGAAAATATCAAGGCCGCGATACTGGGGCAGGCCACTACTCCACAGTCCTATCCTGAACTTGGCGACAGGCATCAAGACCCAAAGTTGTGCGTTATAACCCGCACTGACAATAATCCAGCTGTTATCTTTCGACAGGTTGGTTTCTCTTAGTTGTTGATGCACTTCTCTAAGTATTGATAGGCGGGAGATTCCGCTATTCTTGTTGAGTACGGCGACATGACACTTGATTTTCATTTACGAGCACGAGTTCATGCATTTGAGGCGGTGATGAAGCAGCGGAAAATTCCCGGAAATCTGGCGTTTTGTCCGTGTGTTCGTTCGACTATGGTAAATCCATTACTTCTCTGGCCCTTTCCATATTCAACCATTTCAGTGCCACTTTGACCCCTCGATGATTTCCCAATCTGCAGTGTTGGAAGCTCTTATCGACGCGCAGAGGGCCATACCCACATCTATGAATGAAATGTCGTTCAAGGGACGAAAGCTGACGTTTCCGATCGTCCTAGACGATCAATGGAGTCGGGACGCCTTGAAGAGATATATGAACTCTATCCGCAATAAAGCGGTTTATCTTCCGAGCAATGTTGACTACCTGGCGAGAAATAATGGGCTCCGGAGTGCGGAAGAGGTCTTGCACAAACTTACTTCTTCTGATTGGGTCAGTCGCAACAAGTCTCCTAACCTAATTGATATCTGATGACTAAAACCACTAGCTCGTATTTGGTGTTGGCTTCTACCTCGCCTGTCCATTTCTGATTCCGGTATTGGGCATGAATCTATTTCAATTATTTATGGACTGAGAAAAATAGATCGACCCTAGATGCAGGCTTGTGGCTCAAAAGATGAACCCATCGCGGACCTATACGCCTCAGGTAGCAGTTAGGGTTGTATTGCACCGAACTGACTGATTAAGTCTGCACAGGGTGCTGTTGGGATCGCCGGCGTGGTTGCCGCGATTTACCCAATCGTCAGTCCTGGTGGGTACATGTTATATGGCCGATCTCTTCCCGCCTGGCAAGCATGGGGAAAGGGGCCAGATTTTAGTCCTGATCGGCCTTGGCTGCTCGAGCCGTTTGATCAAGTATGTGTGTCGTCATTTTTATAGCGCGGATCGACAATGTCTCTTTACACAGGTACATTTTGAACCCGTCAACGAAACAGAATACATCCAGGTCACACTTATGATTTATGATTCGTCGTTTCTGTAGAACTGACACATATGCAGATTGAAAGTCAATTTAATTCTGGGCGATATGCGTTTAAAGTGAGGATTCAAGATCTGAAATCAATTCGGACTAACAACAACCAGATCGAGGAAACGGTTTTTTCCATGGCCGAATACACAGCTTTCAACGTATCAATTGTTGAAGAATTAACCGTCTTCGAAGAAAAACAAAAGCAGGGTGTTAAACAGGAGGAGATAAAGTGCGTTCCCCTGGCCATCAATAGCTGCAATCCAAATGGGAAAAAACCTTGTTTAGAGAACAGGAGATTCTTCGACAATGGGAATCCGAAAAGATGGCTCACCTTGGAGATCTTGCAGAAGACGAAGGTGAGCGTAGCCCTTGCGTGACCATCTTAACTTCATTGAGAATCCATATAGTTATATTAAACGGCTCCGCTCATATAACAGCTTCTCTGTTCGGGAACGTGTGGAAGATACTGTGCCGTCCTGGCGATATAATTACCTCCGGAGATACCACATTGGTCATTTTGGAGGCGATGAAAACGGAAATTGCGGTCAAGGCTGGTGAAGCAAACATTGGAAAAAATGTGCTCGGGCTGGGAAGAGGGGTTCGTGAAGGATCCAATGTTTGCCCTGGAGATGTCCTCGTCGTTTTGGGGGATAGTTGAAGCGCTAGTGTCACATATGTTGTAACGATTTACTAATTTCAAGCTCCGCTTGAAACCGCTCTTCTCCCGCACCGTGCGTCTGATTTTAAAATTAACTTTTATGATTGAAAGGTAGTTGACAAGGACACCGTTCCGAGCCATTTCCGAGTCCTCTGTGATTTGCAACTCCCCATCAGCGCAGATCTTGTACAGCATTCTTTCATTCGCCGCATTGTGACAGCTAGTATGCCATTAATATTAACATTGTATCCGTCCATATTGACAGCTCTTAACAGCACATCGCCTCGTGCAATCCCGCCACAAGTACAGCACATTGGTACTTTGTCCACAGCTTTAGGCGCAGGCATACTACATCGATAAATCCTATAAATAAATTCGCGAAAAAACTCGCTTTTCCTCTCGAGTCTGCTCAAAATTCGGCGAATCTCATGGCCGTGGACCACTCGGGAGAATTGTCTAGGACCCAAGGATCTTCCACGATTCTCCGGGTGGCAATAACGCGACGCAGGACTCATCACAGGAGTTCGTAACAGAACAGCATTATATACGGAACGATGTAGACGCCTGAGTATTAGAAGGACTGAGTGCGTTGTCTACATAACTCCTCCTCCAAGCCCTTCAACCAGCATTTAATCTGAATCATGGCGATCAGCACAGCAACTCAGTTCAACCAAATCCTGTGGATTTTTGCGGCAATCCGTTCGTTGACTTCCTGCCTCCCAGTCCCTCTTCCTGAAATCAATTCGCGAAATCTAGTGGTTCTTTACATTCTTTTCGGCCTACTCTTCCTGGTCATGTCTCACCTTCAGGAGAGGCTCCAGAGGCAGCCAGCAAATATGTGTCCACTGCGATGGCACTTCTTGCAGGCGTGCGACAGCATCTCGCTGTCTATCCAAAGCAAGGACCTTGAGGCTCAGACTCAGGAGTCAGGGTGTCAACACTGCACATGCCCGGTTACTGTCGAGATGCAGCTTGTCCTCAATGAGAAGGCGTAAGGACCTCAGGTTTCCAAGCTCCGTGATTACTAGATAACAGTAAATTTCAACTTTCCTCAAGAATTCTTACAAAATTGACGTTTCTCCAGCTAGCACTGGAACTCACGACAACGACAAATTCCAGTGTCCTATGATTCACGGCGTTCTTTTTGCTCTCCTTTACGTCTCTGGATCCGATCTGCTTTCGTATCGCTGCCCATTTGGATAGTATCCCGTTTCTTCCTGTACAAGATTTCCGGAGATTTGATATGCTTCTTCAGTGTATATATAGACGCGACTGCTGTGTATCCTCACAAACGAATGAAAGGAACCGGAATGTGGCGAGTGATTCATGGAGTCTCCAAAGTCGTTTATGGTTCACAGACTGCAAACTGCAGCAATGAAAGGACTAGCATTCGCGGCTCTCATATTGTAAAAGGGGGAGCCTGTCTTCTGCGTATTCATTGTAAACTGCAGATGAATCTCGCGGATACCCCACCACCTTCAACAGCTTCTTCGCGTCCTCCTTCACATCGACACTCGTCAGCCGGTACTTTTCCGGTGTTATTCCCTTCCCAAATTCGTACGTGATATGATTCGCACATAGCAGTGCCACGAGCACATTCACCAGATGCAGCGGAACCAACGAAAACACGGACGACCACACCAGCTCGAGATTGGCACTTTCGAATCGGTACAGCTTCCCCTTGCATCCGGGGAGCATCGTGCGCGGATAGCAGCGTTTGCTCGGCGTCGCCTCGTGTAGCGCGTTGTAGTATCCGCAGCAGTGTAACGAATCCTGGATAAGCAGCCGCCCAAGAGGGGTGTAATATTGGCTCCACGATAAATTGAGCTTGTTCTCGAGCGAGAAGGTGCTGCGCTTGTAGCTCGTGTACCCGATCACGAGGAGCGCTGCGAACGCTGGCCAGAGGAGGAGGGTGTATACCGCGAGGATGGGGCGCGAATTGAGGAGCGTGCCTGTCATCCCGACGAGGGCAGTGAAGATGAGGATGGAGGCGGCGAGCGTGATGAGGATGAGCACGTCATTGTCCGCAACGTACATGACGTCTGCCTGGCCCCATGCTGCACAAGAAGGTCAAGGTCAGGTCATTCATATTCTCCTCCGCGAGAGGGGAAAGTAAGAACGCACTGCGGAACCACGTCATGAGCGCACATACCAGCCCGGCCGTGCCGTACGCGAAGACGGTGCACACCGAGAAGAACAGGCACCACTTGAATCCCGTCCAGGGCTTTGTGCTGCCCATGCCCAGTCCCCGCCCATCTTCCAGCGCCTCCAACACTGTGACACCGGCGGACTTGCCTACCCGCTCCTCCAGGTCGCGTAAGGACTGTGGCCGCGGCCACTTATGTGTAAATTTGTCCGTGGTGCCGACGCCCTGGATCAGCGCGCGATGACCCGCGTCGATGGAATTAGAACTGCTGCCCAGGCTGTCACTGCTCCCCGCGGAGCGCTCGCTCGGTGTGCGGCTAGGGGCGCTGTCCTCGGAGGAACATTGTTCACTGGCCTCGGAGCAGACACGCGAAGCCGAGCGGGAGAAGAGCGGGGGCCGCGCGCGCGGAAGGAAGCTCAGCCCAAACGGGGAGAAGAACGACGCGATGGTGGGCTGTGGCGTGCGTGTAAAGTCTGGGGTCGGGAGTCGCAGGAGGGTGGAGGTCGTAGTCTGAATGGACGCCTCGGAGTTGGTGTGCCGCGGGCCGTCCGGACGGTGGGTCTTCGGGGAAGAGCGGAATGTCGATTCCGAATCCGAATCTGTGTGGTGAGACTCGTCGAGACTCAGGAGTGGCGTTTCCTGCTCAGGCTCGAGGGGAGGAGAGACTGATCGAGAGGAAAGACGCGGAAGCGCAGGAAGGGGGGGAGATGGAGCGCGGCGCAGGAGGAGGACAGTCGGCTTGCGTTCGAGGTGGTCCGGCGAATCGTCCACCGGGTGTGTCTCCGAATCGTCCTCTGGCTGGCTGTATTGCGGAGGGCAGGCACCAGACCGGCGCCGCAGCATTCGATTGGCAGTTACAAGCGTCGAGGGTGCGCGATATTCCATGGCCAAGGTGGGCGATAACTAGCTAAACAAGAATGGAGTCTGCCAGTCAGCCACCGAAACCGACTTATGTGGCTGGCATGCAGCCTTTCTGGGCATTGTTGCAACGGATAATGAATATTGTGAAGTAATACAATTGTTCGATGCGATGACCCATGATAGGTACGGAGTGTCTAGAGAGCAATGCGACTTAAGTAAAAAATCCGTTGAAGAGAGGTCATAAAAAAAAATGCATAATTAATACGTGCCAATATGTATGACAGAATGGAATAGTATAATGTCCGTGCGGGTAACGACAGGGAGGTAGTAGCGGGGGTACCAGAGGAGGAGGAGAGGGTATGCCTACACGCTGTTGGAGGGGAGCTCGATAGGACAGTTACCATTGTTGACCACGGTGGAGGAGGCGTACTTGCCGGGCAGACCTATGATGTCCATCTCGAGGACGAGCCGGAATTTGACACCTGGGGCGCAGTCAGAGTAGGGAAAGGGCCGAGACAGCAATACCACAGACCAGGGCGCTTGCCGTCCGAGTACCTGGCGGTATTCTTGCAGGCGTCGTACCAATTCAGCCCTAAGTTAGATTAGCGTTGGCCACGACTGGGAAACGATGTACGCACAAGTGCCATCTGTGTCGTTGGTAGCGATATACGTGAAGTTGAGGGGCAGCTGGATATCGGGGAACGACTTGGCGGGTAAGACCTTGTGTCCGAGGTCGCCCGTGCCTATGAGGAATCCGGAATCGAGGTCAAAAACCTTTGCGCGCACGTGCTTGAAATTGACAGGTAGATAGTTGCTGTTTGTGTTGACCTGCAAATTCGCAAAGGCGGGGAAGGAGAAGTTGGCGGGGGACCTCGAGAACTGTGTGGGGACAGCAGCCGCCCAGCTCCCGGTGGCGCCTCCGAGCGGCGCGGTGTTGCTCACGGCGAAGCCAGGTACACGGGGGAGGCAGATTCCGATGACGAGGGCGATGCTGGGGCACGGCAGACGTAAATTGGCTGACACAGGCGAGAACAGAGAGGACGCACACGGCGATGAGCCCGAAGCAGGTGAAGACGATTACTCGTTTGGTCAACCATTTCCCGCCACGGTTACCCCGCGTCCAGTCGCGCCACAGTTGCTTCCGCGATTCCGATTTTTTCTCGCGCTTCCCTGCCCGCGTCATCTCCCGCATCTCCGACTTTTTCCACTCGGGCCCCATGGCCGGAACCGTGACCATCTCGACTGGACCAGCTGCCTCTTCGGCTTTTGGAGTTCCACCGATAGCCTGGTAGCTGCGACATTGTTAATATAGACGTAAAAAATGATATTTCGCTGATGCGGAAAGGGTGGGGGTGGAGCGGCAAAGTGTGGCCGCTCCCGCCTGAATATCCCACGTCATGGACTGGAGTCTGGAGTTCATATGTGATGCACCAAGGCACTTGTATGATGCACCCGGGTATGGGAGAGCGCCCAAGCGACGACAGCTGCAAGTAAAACCCGGCCGCCGTCTTACACTTGGATTCCCCCGCTCCACAGCAAACAAATTGTTGGCAACAAAGACTCACCCGGCATCCTGCTGGCCAAACGCCGTGCTGTATCTCGGACCCGCATTATTAAAGTCGGCGTAGACGTCCCATCCTGGGTCACCTGGCCCTGGACTCAGCTCCTCTTCGTCCCGGCCACCCTTGAGTGGTTCCTGCCGTCCAGCATGAAAGAAAGAGCCACCGTTGTATCCAGCAGTGTTCGAGCGCTGCCCAGCAAGAAGTTCGGTGCTCCCGCGAGAAGCTCTCTCTGGGTTGAAGAATGATGAAGAGTCGTCCCGGGGACGTCCTGATTGCTGGCCCGCGTAGTCCAGCCCAGGGGACGGATAGTCCTGATTCAGGGCGTCTGATGAACTTTTGCGACCCCCATAGAACGAAGAGACGGTGGATTTGCGGTCAGAATCCATCCTTATGAGGAAACCGGAGGATGTGTGTAATGGTGGGAGGACTTGGAGGACCTGTCACAAGTCACGTGACACAATTTCCCGCTTAGACCGTTACTGTTCGCATTGATATTCTGAAGCAGCCATCTCGACGAGAAAAAAAGAATGACCTAGAGAAAAATGCTTTCTTCGAAAGCGATGAAGAACCCGGATTTATTACCGAGCTTGGCGCCGAGCCGAATTTACTCGTCTATCGCTTTTGATGTCCCCTGCGGACGGAGTTTCAAACAAGGCCTCCGTGTTCAATCACAAGGCGAGCGGATGGGCCCCCCAATCAAAAGTGTGGACAGAATGCTCCAGTCGCTCTTCAAGCTTCAAGCTTCATGTCCGATCCAGGTCCGATCCACTAGGCGTGCGCAGAGTCCTTCCCGCATCAGGAAAACCAGAAGTGGCTTGACAGTCATAGGCTTCCATAGCACTCTCAAGCGTTTTGTGGCTGTTATGAACCTATGGACCGTTATGCAGCCCTGTACAGTGCTGCATAGTGCTGTATACATTTCATAGGTACATCTCGACTATGGTGTTCCTGATGCCTCCTAAGTCTTGGGTCGACCTGTGTTTTTGTAGGTATGCGGACAGAGTGGGCAAAAAAACGGGGGTTCTGAGCGCAATACCAACGGACTCGGAGGACAAGTGGCTGTCCGAAACGGCCAATCGAACAAAGCTGTAGATATGCCGCCCCTCCTATTTTCCTGCGCAGATGTAGTGACGTCGACTCGGAATTACTACGCTGTCAAAGTGCGGGGAAGTTATAGGCGAGAGAGTTCAAGGGGCTACTGATGAAATACCCGGCGGAACTATAATGAATTTGATTATTGAGGCGGGACGCGGAAACAATCATTCTTTCATGTGAAAAAAGTTCGTGGAGAAGCGACGACTCGAGTGGACCTCAGTCTCCGAGTATTTCTCCGAGTATTTATACTCGTTCAATATTGCACGGACTCTCTTGATCCCTTTTCGTCTTCTCATGAAAGGGGTATCTCGGCCGGAGTAGATTCCGCGAAAAATTAAGGGAAACGGAGCACAACTGAACCCAAGCGAGCATCGTTCAAACTGTACGATGAATATCACGTTGTTAAACTGTTAAACTCCGGAAGGACCCGGGATAATAGGCGAAGAGGCTTGATTTCGCTTTTGGCCAAAATGCCGAGACTTCTTAACCCTCCCACGCTTTCTGAGGCGGCAGAAATCGTTCTTTTCAGTAGGGGAGCGTTTTCAGTTTTTTTTTGTTGAAAATTTGCCCCAAAATGTCGGGATTCGCGTATCAGAGCTTCCCACCTATTATCCCGGGCCCTATAAGAGACCTCCTCAAGTCTTAGTCTAGCCGTTTTGGGGTCGCCATTATTTGTGGTGTTTCGTTGCCAACACGCGTAATACGGATGATGATTTCCGAAAGCGTGTGAGGACCGAAAACGGGATTTACCAGGATTTACCGTCGTGCGAGAATGGATTAAGAGTTATTAAAACGCAATTAAAACGTTCCAAAAATCCAACCAAGACCCGACCTACCTAAAATTGACACATGTGTTGAACTTCTGTTGAACTTTGTCGAATTCGAGCATCCACTGCGCAAAGGGACACGAAGAAACTGCGGGACGCACCTCTACTAAGTACAGTTGCCTCCAGGGCCGTGAAAAAGGTCCCACATAAAAAAAAGGTGACTCGCTCTTACAAAGGTTGCAGGTGTCGATCGGTGTCCGCGTCAATCAGCTGGTTTGAAGCTGCCTATTCGAGCTAGGTCCACGGTCCCACGCAAATATTATGGTAATCCACGGCGGCGCTCGCGTTTACCTACTACCTACCTACCGCAACATTCCGTCGGGGAGTTGGTAGCGAGCTGTACTTACTTAATGCCGGCGGTAATTAGTCTCTCCTACGCTACGACCGTTGAAGCTCGTACCTCGCATGTTGTAGGCGGCAATTACGTTCTGATCGACCTTGCAGGACCGGCGGGAATCGACAGTCGCGGCGCTTGCGCGGCGCAGAGAGCCCAATATATGGGGATGGCGAGTCGAATGGCGGGCCGGTGTCGTTTGGGTGTCGTCGATCTTTTTACGCCGTTGCCACCCAGGCCCCAACCGTCATTTCGTGACAAGGTTAGACAACGGCGGCCGTCGCTTGAAGGACTTTTTTTTGTGAAGATGCGGCGGTGGTAGGAGTAGTATATGTATTTGGACACCCCAGATACATCGCATTGGGAAATTCCACTTACAGGGATCTGTGCTCTGTGAGAGGTAAAAAAAGGCCAAGCAAACAACAGGAGGCTTTGTCGACATTTAGACAATGAAGAATCACAGGAGCACAGCGGACTACACGTCCAGACAGCTGAAAGCCGGAAGCCAGTGATCTAAGGTTCCCGCTGAAAAAAAGCCTGATTGCCAGAGGTTCGATCTATGATCTTCCGATAGATCAGTCGGAGTTGAAAATTGTTGATGGCCCACTGGGAACCCCAAGTCAAGTAGATCATTGGCTTCCGGCTTTCAGCCGTCTGGACGTGGTAGAGGGGGACTCAAACGAAAGTGGAAGATTCGGATGTTATGGCCCGAAAACCGACGGCAGACCCCGATCTAGGTTAAATAATCACATGCATCTAAGCATAACAAATACAGTATTTGCTACATTTTTTTAAATTAGCGCGACGAGACGCCGTCATGCACATATTGTCTAAAGCTCGTGCCCTGGTACTGTGAAGGAGGGGTAAAATGGCTCACGCGCTCCTTCTTCTTCACCCACTTAAGCCGTGGAGGCATCCATTCGAGGTTCCCAGGCGGCGCGTCAGAGTCGGCGCCTGGCTGTGGTCGCATTGGCGCTGCCATGGCGCTTGCGGGGCGGTCTGGCGGACAGAAAGTGTAGGACGCGGGCTCCGGGCGCATGGCCACTGGTCGATGTGGCGGGGCTGTTTATATTTTATCTCAGTAACAGAAATTGTGGCGAAGAACAAAAGACAATTACGTACCGCCGCGTTGAGGTTCCGCACTTCTGTGTGGCGTGCTGCTGCTGCTGCTAGAGGGCCCGGGTGCAGCATATCCATATCCTCGAGGCGCGGGAGTTGGCATCGCGGGGACTGGCACCGGTGGATCCGGCGGGCGTTGGCGATATTCGCGTGGCGCGGTGGACTGGGGCCGCGGCGGCGCGAATTGCGAGCGGTCAATTCCGCTGTGGCTCCTCGAGCTTTTATGGCCCTTTTCCGGGCGCGGGCTAGCCAACGGGCTAGGTAGCTGCAAAAATGGTCGTGTCGTCAGTGGCGCCGTGTATTTTTAGCTGCATCACTACTGACGAGTGGGACGAATCGCGGGAAGGATAATGCGATCGTTTGGGCCGCGGGGGAAAAGTTTGGAGGAGAGGTGACAGCTCGAGCACAGGCAGCCGGGGGCGTGCGGCTGCTGGGGGATGGCCGCGAGACATTATACACAAGAAGAGAAAAGAGTAAAGGAGAACAAGAGGAGTGGTGTCACATTGTGAAGTTGTAGACTTTTGAAATACTCCATCTCCGAGTCAGGGTTGAGCGCGAGAGGGAAGCTGATACGTTAATGTTGCCGCACGAAACGAATGCCGATATCGCGCTGTATGAAGCGAACTCCATCATTGATTTTTTTTAAGAGAGCCTCGGAATGATCCTTGAGATATTTCATGCGAGATTGCCGTTGCTCAGAACTGCAATTGACCGCGTTAGGAAGAGATAGGAACCGATCAGGGTCAAAGATGCGTTTCACCGCTTTTGAAAGGGCCAAGATCAAGCGAGCGCGCCCTCCCTCACATTTCTCACATCTCCACGCGCCTGGTCGCGTCTCGCCCTGACTCGCCCGATGGCCGCCGCGGCGGGTGCATTATAGTGGAGAATGATAGTCTCACGCCCGTCCGCAAGGCGAACATGTATACAACATGTATGTAAGATCAACTGCCGGAGACAGATAATTCGGGTGCAGGCGAAGTCGAGCCCCCACATGCATTCGTTCTGTACTTGGGGCATCGGACCGTCAATGCTGGTGGGGCCGCGGAACAAAATAAATAAATGGATACCCATTGAGTAACTTGTCTTTAACGGCACTGGACGGAACAATTATGTTATAAAGTCAGAGCTGAGAAGGGAGAAGAAGTGGGATTCAAGAACATTGGCAGCGGCAGCTCGACGCAAGGCGCGACCTCACCTGGGGATCGGCAGATTCTCCAGATTTCTATCGAAAGAGGTAAAAATATTATCGGGCCGTACAGAACACGGGGCATACAGGCCAGACACGAGTAGAGGAGGAGCAGAGAGTCCATATTGGGTCTATAGCGGGTTACCTGGTGGCTTGTTTAAGTTGGTGCTGCGCTGTGTTTATGAGTGTTGATCTGTAAGGCCATTGAGGTCTGGACCAAACCTGAGTCCTGACAGTCCTCTCAAACGTCTACGTCGTCGTCGCAGCCAACTCGTCTCCTTCTTTACCCGCACCCTCAGCCTCTCCCAAATGTCTTCAGACCTGTGCCCTGTATATGCACCCTTCTTCAGCGCCATGGTGAGCCCCAATTTTCCCCTGGTTTTCTCGATATCTGGCGCTCAAATTCCGCAGGGCTGCACCAGCGCAATCGTCTTTACTTGTGAGTAAGGCCTTCACGGGCACCCGAGAGGGTCTATATATCACTATTGGGACCGCCCAATGAACCCTGGAACGAATTCTGACCACTCGAATGGTTTGCCAGGCATAGGAGCAAGGTCCGTGCAAACCCCATCTCTCTTTCGTCTTGCTGACTTGAATCCTTCTTTATTACTCCTATTATCTTCTGGGTGTTGCCTTGCGTAGTTATGGTACCGCGAAATCAGGCGTCGGTATCGCTGCCATGTCCGTCCTCCGGCCAGACCAGATGATGAAGTGTGTCGTCCCCGTTATCATGGCTGGTATCATTGCCGTACGTCTTTTCCCCACAAATTTGTTTTAATGCGCACACGCTTCTGCTGCATGTTCTTTCGCTTCTCCTTTTGGTTTGGTGTGGCTTCATGTAGAGAAACGGCGTGAATTCTTTCTGTCGATGACGACCAGGGTTGATCGAGCATTATCACCCTCGACTGCGCATCAGCGCACGTTTTGTCCGTCGCAGCACGGCTAGGATCCCGCCTGGCTCCGGATGCACCCCGTTTCGCTCTGACTTGGTCCCTTCATTACGGGCCCATCAGACGGCATTTACGGCCACTGCTGCGTGGATGGAAAATATACTTGTGTCCGTCGGGCAAACGCTTCGTGGCAGAGAGTCTCTATGCACATTCGCCTAATGCACTGCCTCCATATTCATTTCCGTTTTTCATTCCCGTGGCGTCGCGCATGACCCGCCCGACGGGCAAATAATCGCGCCCTGCATCGTATCGTCGGCGCCCAAAGCGGGGAATGTGCCACGCAGCAGTGTCGTGACCTACGACGTAACTGCGAGCTTGTCCACTTCGGGCGACCCTTTTTTTTTTCGAGTCGACAACCTATTACCGCATCACGAGTAGCGCTGACCATTCCTCTTTCCCAGATCTACGGCCTCGTCGTCTCGGTCCTCATTGCCAATGACCGTACGTCTTACTCCTATCCCCTCTCCATGGATTTATTCATTTATTCGCTACCCCAGTGCAAGTCAGCATGTCCCTCGCCCAGGGCTTCGTCCAGCTCGGCGCCGGTCTCTCCGTCGGTCTCGCAGGCCTCGCCGCTGGATTCGCCATCGGCATCGTCGGCGATGCCGGTGTCCGCGGCACCGCCCAGCAGCCCAGGCTCTTCGTCGGCATGGTATGTGCCCCCCCTTTCATTTCTTTCCGCACCCCCACTCATCTCCGCGCAGATCCTCATCCTCATCTTCGCCGAAGTGCTCGGCCTGTACGGTATGTTCTCCGCTCTCCCTTCACCTCTCAATCCTGACGCTAACACGCTTTTTTTCGTTGCAGGTCCTCATCGTCGCGCTCATTATGAACACCAAGTCGCAGGGCATGATCAGCGCTGTACGTCCCCCTCTCCTCTTGCTATGTGCAGCATCACTGACCCGCGTTGTTGCGCAGTGCGCTTGAGTCGACTTTATACCTCAGCACGAATGGTGGTAGAGGCAGGCGTGAGGAATAGCGCCCCCTTTTAACTCTCGATGTCAACAATGACGGACCACGCACGACGTTACTTAGGCCATTATCACCTTCTCGATATTGTCTATTAATTCAATCCCTTTTTGCGCGATCCCTATATGTAGTCTGAGTGGTCGGGAGTCCTTTGTACCTGAATCTTCTCTGGATAAAAAATCCTTGCCTTCCTTGTCGCTCAGCGTAAGTAGCCTCGTAGATCCTGATTTCTCCTCTGGATTAATTTTTCTTTCTCTCTAAACGTCCTCCAAAGGAGATTTACCCCAATGAGCGAATTCCCCCGCAATCCCCTGTGCAGATATCTCCGAAAGAAAATATAGCGACATCATGCCTTGATGTCGGCGACCAACAAGCGCCCGGCGGCGTCTCTCGTGCATTCATTGATTCAAAGTTACAGGGCGGACTGATCGCCGTTGTTTTCACTTGTCGCTATCGCCCATCCGACGACGATAGGACCCTTCTGGTGGTCCTACTGCTCCTAGTGGGTTTGTGGAGGACGACGCTGACAGGAGGGAATATCAAGCCTCTCAAAAATTATTCGGAAACCCGACGTGCAGACGTTGTGGAAGAGCTCCACAACACGACCTGCACCGTTCCCCGGCGGGGCCACACAGGGAGATATACAGGTCAACGTTTCCTCCTGCTGCCTGCAATGGCCCTGCATATTCGTAAACTGAACAGGTTGCCATTGACGCCAATAATATGAATGCGCCCCTGGCGTATCTCTGAAACGTGCAGGACTACGGCATGGCGCCCGAGCGACAGTCCGCATCTCAATAACGGGTATCTACGGACGCCGCTCTCTGCACTTGCATCGAGGCGAGTAGCGGCGACCCAGGCGGTATTCTGTATTCGCAGAACGGTTCGGCTTCGTCTGTCCCATTGAAGAGGAATCGACAACGCCACCGACATACAAAATGCACGTTGGGCGCCTCCCCCTGCTTGGCTTCCTCGAGTATGGGCACAGGCTGCCGCGCAACGCGCCCCTTCTCCGCACGCGCCCATATTCGTCATGCACGTCCGCCACGGAGAGTACATGCATTTCCCCTGTCTCCCCGTGCTAGCTCCCCGTGCTCCAGGACCACTTCCGGCTGCTCCCTGTGTACGACCGCGCGCGCGGTATGTGCCTGCTGAAGAACGGACACCGGCACGATCACGTGGCCTGGCATGGCTTGACGAAGCTTGATGAACTGCGTGGCGGTCGTTGCGAACGGGTGCTACACGATCGCCACGAGCGGAGACCTCACGCTTGATGCGGAGTAGGCGGATGTGAGCAGGGCGGTGGAGATTACGCGCCCGGCGACGTTCTTTCTGGAGAACGGGTCGGTGTCTTTTTTTTTGTTTTCTCCTGCACTCGCACTTTGGGTTAATGCAAATTTTCTCGTCGCCGTCTCCGTCTTTCCCGAGTAACATTCTTGCGCTGCCGCTTGTGGAAGGAGACGGCGAATAACAGTACGACTATTTTATGACTAAATCGTAACAACAATGTCTTAGTGCGGGAATTTTTTTTGAAGTTGGAAATTGCCCCCACATACTTCGATACTGGAGACATACTGTATCTTCCGCCGACGAACTATCATCGCTCTAATATTAGGTTATGACAAGTTCGTCTGTAGATCTATCTGCCTGGGACCAAGGCCTGGCCCTCGGCAGGGTAGTCGCTCAGTGCGAGCCGGGTTTAGAACTAATCGATCGGCTCCGCGCGGTGCCTGTCAAAAAAACCGACGGCGTTTCTCCAATCGCGGGGTCTTTTACCACCGATTTTCTATGTGGATCCTCTGCATCAAGATAACATAACGACGAACGTTGTCAGATAATGGTGCCCTAAGTTATACATAACACTATGTACGCATCTCCGCGTCGTGTTCGGCACAATGACAATGTGGTAAAATGCCGAGATGAACACTGTGGCGTTGGCTTGGCGGTCAAAGCTGTGAATCAGTGATTTGTAATATGTCCTCTTAAGAGTAGCCAAAGCCCGAGTCAGTGGTACTCAACAATTTCGATTGGTTTTCTGGCTAAGAATAGGCTAGCGTGCGAAAAGGATTTGTCAAACCCCTTTAAGGGAGGTAGGTTGAACCGACTTTGCTGACAAGATACGGATATTACGACGTCAACTCTACCGTTATCGCCTGAGTGGATTACGTATCCGTTGCTCGTGAGGTGGAAAACACTAAAGCGCTCTCAATGTAACTCTTGCATTTCTCTCATTCATCACAAAACGATACAAATTCGCAAATTCACAAACTACAACAAAGACCGAGACATTTTTCCGTACATACATACAATCAAATATGCCGAGGAAGCAGCAACCCGCTTTAAGAGGCCATGGCGTTGGCCTTGAATTGGTCGTAGGTCATATCGGCGGTCGGGTTCAGCGCGAAGGTCATTCCAGCCCCTACACAAAAGACTGTTTAGGAAGTGTGCGTCAAGCGGTGAACCATATACGTACTGCAGTGAGCGCCCGCATTGCGCATGCAGGCCGCAAAGTGCGGCTCGGTGTCGACGACGGTGTAAGTGAAATGAGGCATGGACCCATCAAGATCCGACATGCTGATTAGCGAAGTCAATAATTATAATCTTGAGCTCCATGCAGGCAACTCACAAGCCAGAGTCCCAGCCGTCCGGACCAACGCCGCCAGGGAGGCGGGGGGCAGACTGAGCCACTAAAGACGGTCGTCGTCGTAGAGTCTGGAATTTTGTTCAAAAAATGTGGGGTTGTATATCTCTGTGCTTACGGTTTCCGCTGACGCTGGGGAAAGAGGGATATGAGTTCAATGGCGCATACAGGCGAGTAGACCTACACTGTGAAGGTGACAGGTGTCACCAATATCGGCAGTGACCTGGTCGGGATTGAAGACGAGAGCGCCGCCGAAACCGATACTGACAGCGTGATCAACAGGCAAGCGCTGCGGGGAGGAAGGCGAGGAGGAGAGCTTTGGCGAACATGTTGCAACTGGGGAGACTCGAAGGATGAGGCTTGAAGAATTAACTGAGAGTAGCCTAGTCTCTTTTATACGCTTGCAGCCTCTATTTTCAACCTGGCCCAAAAATGGGCCCATTGGTTGAGGTCCAGAGACCAATAAGGCTTGTGGAAAAAACCAAGCAGTCGCCCATGCGATACGGGAATCAGGGCAAGGAAAGACCAACCTCAAAAAGATCAAAGGACATCCCGCCAGTGTCTGAGAGTTTCTGCCCTTTCAGTGCCATATGAAGGCGCCAAACAGATTTTCCGCTCCGACAGGTTGGCCCTGCTCTGGATGGTGGAAGTATCAAGCTGTCAGAGAATTTTTGAAAATTGAAGGTACTCGGCAGACTCTGCCAGACAGGTGTCTATTTCCGAACCTTGAGGGTACGACTGAGAATGGGAAATATTGCATCCGCCAAATCGATTCGGCATCGCCATGGCATGACGGATCGTTTGAATAGGGCGCATACACCAGAGCAAATGAGAAGAGTCAAATTGCAAGCAGCAGCTGCGAGATTATTATATCCGTGAGGGAGGCTTCCCGGAGGAAGTTAGGAGGCAAATGTTCTCGAAGAAGGGACAGAAGCAGCTCGGATCGCCGGCCGAGTCTAGTCGAACAACCTGATTATAACGAGTATAAATAAATCCTGAGGCCATTTTGCGCACAAAGATAAAGCAGAATTAACATGAAAGGATAGGCTTCTGGATTTGAAGCTGCCTTGCCAGATGATTCCTTGAGGATGGAGCTTGAGACCATGGAGGTATTGTTTTCTCCTCACTTTGTCTACCACTATGTCCGAGAGGACCGACGACACGCCAACGCCACCATATGTTCATCTGGGAAAACCAGTCAGCTATCACACTCCATCGTAGACGAGGCTGCAATTCGCTCTACACAATTCGCTCATTCCAATCCGATAGTGCCTTGGAAATATGATCGCGACCATTTAAACGTTGACTTGCCCTAATTTGGATCTGTCGAACGCAGAAAAATGCCCACGAAGTGGTCCGGCAATAGATTGTCATTCGTTCCGATATGCTGCGGTCGACAATCGAGGGATAATGAGTGTCGATTCGGGGTGCTGATCGCTATAATAGCGCGAGCTACTTGGACAGTGCAGTCAAGAGTGCTCCAGCAGATGTCGACGAGAAATCGACTACTCACATACTCCTTCGGCAACCAGTCGGCGGCACTGAACAGAAATAGACAGTAGATGAGAACGGACCATATTTGTCTGGCTATAGATAGCTTACGGCTAGCGTCGGAGTCGGATCTTCTCATCTTGAGACAAAGAGAGGAACTGCAAGAGGACCTGCAAATCATAAGCTTCAACATGATGAACTCCAAGGCAATAAAACTGAGAGAGCGAAAGTGCGGCTTAAGCCTTACAAGAATAGTTCGAGAACGGGGATCCCCAAGAATAGAACAAGATAAAAATATGAGCGAGTCGTTTGAAACTTACAATCCATCTCAGTAAGGTAAAAAAGCCAGCGCACACCATGCCCTCCGTTCCGGCAGCCACGATTGCACATATTTAAGAGGCTTCATGTGTGATGTAGACTGTGAATTTTCTCATGAATTCGGCGCTACATGTGGGAAGTCAGGGACCGGAGCTTAGAAGTCGTGGAAGACGATTCAGAACCAATCAAATGCATTCGAATCAGCTCTTCAAGTTGGGATCTCTTGACTCTTGAGCGGTTGAGCCTTCCTGAGATCTCGGGGAGTCTTGACTCCTGGGTGCTCAGCGAGTTCGATTGCCACTGCATTTTAGGCTGTTAAGGACATCGGAAAGGATTTAACAACAAGCTTAACGTAGTAGCTCCTCAAATAGTATTCGCCGAACACTGCGGAGGGAAGCGATCATCCAAAGTGGCTGTGATCTGCATGGGTGTCGGATCAAGTCAGATGTTGAACTGAGATTCAAAACGTTTCTGAAGAAAGAAAAAAGAAAGAACAAGCACACATCAGTAAAACTGTCGCGATTTCAGGCATATCCAGAACTCTCAGAAACCACTCCAAAAGCAGGGCCCTCTTTTCCAAACATCTTTCGCAAATCAGACACGAGCTCCACCGGTTTCTCGTATGCTGCGAAATGACCTCCGCTGTCGTGTTCATTTTCATAAACGATGTTCCCTAATCCACGCGACCAACTGCAAGAATAAAATGAGTCCACGAATGGGAAGCGATGAGGAAAGCGCAGTGTAGAACCTTTTCGGGACGCCTAATAAATCCTTCGGAAAGTGGGACAAGCCAAGGGGAATGGTAGGATGTTCTGGAGAATAAAAGGCCGTCGTGATCTGTCTATCTCCTGCTTCAAAGTAGATGCGTAAAGATGCCGCAGGGCCCGCACGCGAAAACCAGAATATCGAGATCCATGTCAACACTACATTATGAAGACGATCAGTGGAGGAAATGAAGGGCGGGGAAAAGGGTACCTTCATCATCATCCCACGGATATTCATCGGTCCAAACCACGAGTTTCTCATATATCCACGCCAGGAGGCCCACGGGAGAGTCGGCGAGCGCATATCCCAGGGTCTGCGGTTGCGTGGACTGTTGCGCGGAGTACCCGCTGCCCCGTGTGCGAAACCATTCAGTCCGGGCAAGGATCGCTTTCTCCTTCGGTGTCAATTCTTGATCGGAATTCGAGGTGGGAGGTTGGCCACTAAATGATTCGATGAAATTCTATGAATATAAAGAAGAGAACAACCGGACAGGACAAAGTTCGTGTGCCAGGCTTTACAATGTGTCGATCCGAAGAGCAAAGCAATTTTTTTGGTGATCTGAGTAGCAGCATTATTATACGGTAGCGGAAACAATAGAAGGCGTACTGCAAAGCCCCAGTCTCCGCCTTGTGTGACTGTACTCCAGGTTAGCATGCTCTCTCGCCGTGTATATTTTAATCTACCGTATTCCTTGTATCCAAGCGCAATCATCAATTTGTTACCAACCTGGAAGGCAGTTCAAAAAATGAAAGCCGATTAGAGCGGTAAATCTGCCCACCTCAGCATATTGCGCCATATCGAATCTTTGGGTCGATGGACCTTCGGAGAAGCCGTAGCCGGGAAGGCTAAGTATGACAACGTGGAAACTCGGGTGGTCTGCAGAGCCTTCAACCAACAACGGGAGGATTTTTCGTGCCTCGATGAAGCTTCCCGGCCCTGATTAAGAGTTTTAACGCCAACGATATCTTTATTTAAAAAGACCTACAGCCATGAACGAAAAGCAGGGGAATAGCGCCAGGGATAGAACTCCGTTGGTGCACATAATGGATGCTGAGTGTGCCGTGTCCATCCACAGAAATAGGGCGAACGAATTGAGGAAGAGCAGAGTTGATCTGCGCCTCGTGGTGTCTCCAGTCATATCCATCTCGCCACCTCTCAAGCAGCCGCCGCAAGACGGCCAGAGGAACTCCATATTCCCACCCAGAACCAGGGAGCTCGTCTGGAAGGCGAGACAGAGCGAGCTTGTTGCGAAGATTCTCGAGGCTAGCCTCAGAGACAGCTATACTGAAGGAGCGTTCAGCCATTGTGGAGGAGGAGGAGGAGGAGGAAGAGGAGTGGTAATAGTCCAAGCAGGCCTTAATCCGGCTAAGCCTTAAGGGTCGGGCCGGTACCGGACCGCTTGCTCGGCGATCAAATAGCCGGAGAAAAGAAACTACTGTGCAACTGCCCCTGAGGTCGCCAAAATACCTGTCACTAGATTTTCCGCGGCAGAGATGGACGAGGAAGCCGTACTCACGGAGGATGCGAGGCCGGATGCTGAGGGAACCTGCCTTGAATCACGGTATACGCGTGGATCAGACCAGCTTAGAATTTGGCCTCCACTGGCCGCTTCCCTCGCCGCCCTGGAGAAAGAGTCGGCACTCTTCTCAGCCCAGGCACTCCATGGGATCGCCTTCTACCTCACCCTTCCGCCTTCCCATCCTATCCGCATCTTCCTTCGTATCCCTTGTTCGCCATGTCCAATCCCACTCGCCACACCTCGCCATCCTCAACGTACCCCGGCACACATCGGTACCCGCGGGAACGAGCTGGCTGACGAGGCCGCCAAGGACGCCTCGGCAATGGACCCCGACCCATCTATCCCAGTCTCGCTAACCGCTGTCCGTCGCCTCATACACCTCCAGACCCTTGACGAATGGGAACGCCGTTGGGCCGCCTCAAAAACAGGCAAAGCACTGCGGGCTGTCGACCGGATCCTCTCCCCTCTCTACGCGTCGCCGTCACTATCCCACCACACCATCTCGACCCTCTCCCAGCTGCGAACTGACTTGTCATTCCTCAACGCCAACCGTGCCAAATCCGGCTTCGTCGACTCGACGCCTGTGGCGCCCCCCTACGAGACTCGGGCCCACGTCCTCCTCGAATGCCCGGCTTGGGATCACCTGCGGCCGCCGCTCTATCGCGCCTCCGCGGCCGCGGGATCGTTCGGCCCCCTCTACCTCCCCACCCTGCTCAATGACATCCTCTTGCTCAAGCCAGTCGCCAAGTTCGTGGAATCTACAGGTCGTTTTTTATAATATCTTACATGTGAATCTCTAATTCTCTCGCTTTCTATCCCCTTTTTTTTTATCTCACTCACTACAATATCTAATGACTCTAACATATCACCTACCACCCCGAACCATATCGAATCCACCCATCTAATACACGAATCTTATTCACGCATGCGTTACCCTTTAGCCAGCATTTTCCACTTAGACACCCTTCTTACCTTTTGTTCTTGATAAAATCAGTCCCTAACTACCCATACGAAGACAACCCCCTAGTAGCTACAAACCGTACTGCTGTCATAAGTAGTCGTTCCTGGCTACTTACAGTAACTAAACTTGACATCATCATCATCATCATCATCACTGGCCGCCACTGGCCCTGAAAAATAAAATAAATAAAAGAGTCATTGAAGGACAAAAAGATTAAGTATGTTTATCTGTGTTGATTTACGAAATTATATTGTAAATCCTGTAAACCCTATGATAAGATCACCTTCCTAATCCGTTAGTTACCGGTGATCGAGATCTCAGATCTCTGATTGATGCACTATTTTTAGTTGTCTGGAAGCTTTGGGGAGCGCGTGCGGCGCACCAGTGCTCGTTCAAGTCATACAAACTGCGCAAACCGCTTGCAGCGAGCACTCCCAGATCAGTACCTGGACAGTGCCTAACCGTCAATTTCTTTTTTTTTTGGAAGGGAAAACTCACAACAAATATTTTTAGTTTAATCGCATCTCGTTTTATCACAGCCAATCACTATACCAAGGGAAGATGACAAGGGAAGGAGTTTTTTTCTCGACCCCTGGTGGTCTGCTGACCACTATGACGCAGATGCACATTGATGTTGGCGGAGAGTGTGTTAACATCAATGTGCATCTGCGTCATCGAACTCACGGTTTGATGCCTGGAAGCAAAATGAGCGTGCACATAAGTAACAAAGGGACAGTAAGGCGAATATTAAGGCAATGGAAAAGAAAGAACCGCAGAAAACTGAAGGGCACCTCAAAATTAATTGAGGCACATCAACTGTCCCATCAGAACGTCGTCGCTGCCGGCCTTTGACCCTTTGCTTCCAAGGACAAATTTGAAGTTTTAAGTAGACAAAACACACTTGAATTCATTATATAACAACTTTCTTCTGTAGCCACCAGCTGTACCTTCCTACAGCCAATATTTTGTCCAGTCTCACCAAAAGTAACAATCTTTTTGCACGGCCCACTTTATTAAAATTGTTCCAAGATAGAAAAAATCCCATTTACGCTTCAAACAGCACTGGAGGAGTCTTTGACGCGTCAATACTGAAAATAAACGCGTCAGTGCAGTCCCAAACCTGTCAATATGCACATCACTTCAAAATGATTTTAAATAAATTCACGGTGGTGAATCTGTTCAATCAAAGGCCTGAAACGGCCTTAAAATTTGTTATATGGGCTATCACACTTAAGTACAGAGCTTCAATCATTTTTTTTTGAGCCGTTTTATCCAATCTAACACCGAAATACCTGAAAGCATCATCCATACTTACCTTAGCTTACTCGAGTGCAGCAGTCTCCACCAGTGCATGTATTTCTTGTAAATCAGTTGCAAACCACCAAAAGCTACCTAAGGTGTAATGTTGTAGCCTCCAAAGATTTTTAGGGTCCAATAGATGTCGGAAACTGCGCGCGCTGGCGCGTGCCAGCGGTCACGGGGTCTGTAAATCCTGTAAATCCAGATCAATTTACTGTAAATTGATCTGAAAATAAGTCTTATTGCTACTTATTTTACTTATTGCGGGCAGGAAAACAAATTTTGTGTCCTTCACTTCACTGTGGCCCCAGCCGGGCACAATTTGGCTAACCGGTGCATGGGCCAGTCACAGTAGCATGTTCCAAATTATTCTGACCCTTCTTACTGTCTTTATTCTCTTCCTTGTCTCTTCCTTTCCATTTCTATTTCGAAATTTTGTTGCATGACTGGCTTTGACCTCAACTTGCCCAAATCTTTATGTAGAATTTCAGTCTTAAAACTGAGTAGCAATTCAACTCCAATGCACTGGGAGTGATTTAAAGGTAATGGAACATAGGGTAGCCACTTTCACTTCTTGAACGCGTCGACGCGTCGCGTCGACACACGTGCCCGGTTGTTTGTGGAATTGTTTGTCGACCTTCAACAGGCGCAAATACGGACCTCCTGCAGCATGGACTTCAAAGCTTCGTAACGGACAATCATACTACTGTGGCTCGTATGGCTTGACTTCTCGCGCCCCACTGCCACTGGCAGGAGTTTGATCTGTATGACGCCAGCGGTGCTCGTCATGCGGATTGAGGTATGAATTAAATCTTTTTCTACGAAAATGTACCTCTCTGAGCCGTGCTTAAGATCATGTTACGTTGAAGCTGTATGGTGCAAAGTATAGGTGGTAGCTGAAGCAACTCGCTGCCTCGTCCTTCCGCACACGCAATTACCTCTACCTGACGCGCGCGCGGAACCTTTTAGCTGTTGAATGGTCTACCCCTACAATCCCTCACCCGTACCGCCCCCGAGTTTGATTTGACATCTGGTGGCTCCACGATGACCTCTTGTGGCTCTCCGTGCAGCCATTGCTCGCATGTTTCTATTCCGGATTGGTGCACCCGAGTTTTTTATTCGAGAGATACCGCGTCCCCACAAACTCATATGCCTTCTGCTTCCATGGGCCCGCTGCGGACATTCATGATGGATGGCACCACACACGATCCCATTTTGTACCAATCCGTACGTTTCTTTTATAATTGTCCATAAAGTGTGCAGGGTACTCATGCAGGCAAGCTCAGATGTTCCCCCTCCCCATCGCCGAGACTCTGCCGCTCAACTTCCGACTATAGCACCACCATTGGTGCTGCGTGCAAACCCGGATCTGTCTGACAAGATGGTCCTTGTCATCGCGGGACCTGCGCTTTCGTGTCTGATCCAATATGCCGTGGTCTTGATCTAAGCCGAGGACAGTGTCTTCGTGAGTAGCGGCTACCCCTGCCTTCATGCACCGTCATTGACGATGCACATTGTATGTAGCTTCAGAGCAACTCACTGCACAGGCACTGGGGTCCAAGTGATCTTCCCACAAATCGGCCTCCTGCACCGGCGACAATGACCATGCCAGCATCGGGACGAACGAGAAGCTAGTGGACCCATCAAATCGACACGGATGTGTGCAATGGCGCTGCTGTGCAGAACGGTGAACCGGTACTCGGCGTGTCCACCATGCTCGCTGTCAACCTCGGTGCGGATGCCATCACCCCCACCCTGCACCACCATACTGACCTCAGCATCGGCTGCTACAACAGCCCAGCGAACTGTGTACTCTCCTGCCCCATCACGCGCTCAAGGCCTGGCTCGACAGTGGCCAGCGATGTGCGCTGTGGTCACCGTGCTATTCGGGTACCATAGTGCCGCCATGCCAGTACCACAGCGCCGCCATGACGCCGCTCCTCGACGTCGGACCTCACCACATTTGTCAAGCAGCGCAGCTTCACGCTTCGCGCTCCACACGCCCGCGATCCGTGTCATGTCGAGCGTGCTCGGCGATGTCATGCGCCCTTGGGACGCGTGCGTGTTCATACCGTGGTACTTTGCGTGGCACTGCATGCCAGAACCTTGTGCGGTTTGACCGCGGCGTGCGCGCGCTGCTGGCGATACCTGCGTTCAGGGCGACTGTTCCTGGGCCCGCTGGCATCTAAGCACCCACCACGCTGCACTCCGACTACATTTTGGGTGAGTCTCCTCGGCGCGATTCTATTTAACCTATTAATCCACTATCAGATGTCCGAGCCTTGGAAACTCACATGACCTGGACTAGAAATCTGTGAGCAGACCTTTGTCAGCTCACAGATTTCATGTCAACCCTTGTGCACGGACCATGCTACCGACATTTTCCATGATGTCGCATAGTATGACATCACATTGTTTATATTCGTGCGTATTTCCTATTTTTTCCCGCAGTTCCTTTTGAAACATCCTATATAGAGCCCTACCCACGCCTTTTTGTTCCGCCTGCCCCTCCGCCGTCACTCTAAGATGTTCCTTATTGACCCCACATCGACCTCTCCTGCCTTACCCAAATTTAAATTGTAAGTTTCTGGTCTGATTTTATACCCCAACCTTTCAACTAAAAGACGTTGCTCACGATTAGGCTCCCTACCATGAGACACAATGCGCCCCGGCTGCTGAAAGCGACACGGGCCAACTCTCCGCCGACTTGCTTGATGGCAGTGCTGCCCAACCCATTTTCTTGAAACGTAAGTATCTCATTCAGTTTTTTGCCCAAACCCTTCAACTAACATACATAGCTCACCTTCAGGATGCCCTCTAGCTGACCCACAATACACCCCGCCTATTGCGACCAAGACGCGCCAATGTCACCCATCGTTTCCTGATGGGAATCAGACCCGCCGCATTTCTTTCGAAAGTGAGTTGCTCGTTCATCTCTTGACCAATACCCTTCAAATAAAATATGTAGCTCACGTCTAGAATGCTCTCTAGCCGACGTGCGATACGCTCCGACTGTCTCAGCAACAACGCGTCGACGCACGGCTGCCTTTCGTGATGGAGGTGAATCCGATCAAAAATTAGGAACGTGAGTTTCTCATTCAATTCCATGTGCAAACCCTTCAACTAAGATGCCTAGCTCACGTTTAGTATGCCTACCATGCGGCGCACAACGTGCCGCGGCTGCCGGAGGCGACACGCATTGACACTGCATCGCTTTCTGTGATACGCCCAATTTTTAAAAATGTACGTTTCTCATTCAATTTTACCCCAAAACAGTTCAACTAAAATGTGTAGCTCATGTTTAGGAGGCCTATCATGCGTCACACAGCGCGCCACGGCTGCAGGAAGCGACACACGTCGACGCTGCCTCGTCTTCCTTGATGGTGGGGCTGTCTACCCCCAATTTTTTAAATGGTAAGTTTCTCATTCGATTTTATGACAAAACCCTTCAACTCAAATACGTAGCTCATGTCTAGTACGCCCACCATGCTGCGCACAATGCGCCCCGGCTGTCGGAGGCGACCTACGTCGATGCTATCTCGCCTTCCTTGATGGTGTCCATTTTTAGAAAATGTACGTTTCTCATGCAATTTTACACTAAATAGCTTCAACTAAAACGCGTAGCTTGAGTTTAGTATGCCTACCATCCAGGGGATGACACGCCTCGGCTCTCGTGCCCGAACCACGTCGACACTGCCCTGTGACGGTCGCGAACTTGTTGGCCAACCAGTGTAGAGCCACAGCCACGTCCGTTGGCAATGACGTCACGTCCACTGCATCCCAAAACCCCGCGCGCTGCTCTTCCGAGCATGAAGCAACGGGTGGTGAGTCAGCGGGCGGCCGAGCTGTCTGACTGCTGCTGTCGGTAACGACTCCATGTCCCCTGCTCCTCAAAACCCCGTGCACTGCTCTTCCGAGCGTGAAGCGCTGGAGGATGGGTTAGGATATGGCAGAGATTTGGTTAACAATCACCACACCACTCTGAGGATGTGCGAAGATTTTCCAGCGACGCTCCTCGACGACAGCACTTTATCTGGTTTATTCGACCACATCAATTTTCAGAACATAAGTTTCTTATTCGAATTTCCCTCAAATCCCTCAAAGTAAAGTCCGTAGCCTGTGTCCAGGATGCCTGTTAGCTGATGCACACCAGGTCCTGTTGTTCACGGTCGGGAGACACTTAATTACCAGGTAAGCGATGACAGTGGGAGTTGTCGACTACATCACTAATTTCTTCATAGGTTCATACCACAGGAAACTCGTAGCATATCGCCTTCACCGCACTCTCAATTCTGTAGGATTTTAGCCACCTGTAGTCGTATTGCAATGCCAATAAAAGATCGATCATATGTTTGTCCGGGTGGGCCCAAGATAGGAGATCATCTCTTTCTCCTCGTAAACCATGGGTGTTCCAGGGTTTTGGCCGGTATGAGCCTTTCTCTCCTGCTAGTCAAGTTTACTAAACCAGGTTTGCCTAGCTTGCTGCGCCTGCATCGAAGATCATGTCTTTCAAGGAACTCAGCGCTGATGAGACCATTAGTGAGAAACGTCGCAACACCGGAGCCATGGTTGTTGGCGTCGATGCATGGTTGGTGCTTGTATTCACCTGTATTAGCAGGGGACTGATTCATTGCTGTAGCTTGTATCTGACCCAATGCGAGGCAGTCTTTCACAAACCTCGTCATGCTCAGAGGGGTCGAAACCCCGAGCTGCGAATTCTTTTCTACAAGCTAGCAGCTCTAAACGAGGCTGGTGCAATCTTTGTCTGGGTTTTTGATGGTCCAAACAGGCCCTCCATTAAGCGCAATAAGCGTGTCAGGGCAAAGCCGCACTGGCTCATCGAGGAATTCACCGAGATGATTAACTTGTTTGGGTTCTACTCGTACACGGTAAATTTTGATCCTTTGGAGTGGACGTGTTGATGACATTATTGGATGTAGGCCCCAGGAGAAGCAGAGGCGGAACTCGCGCATCTCAATCGTCTCAATTATATCGACGCCGTCCTCACAGATGATGGAGACGCCGCTGTATTTGGTGCTCGCCGTATCATCAGAATGTAGGTCATATGCCGGTTGCTTCTATTCTTGCTCTGACTCGGTCGCTCAGGCTAAATAAGAAGGACAAGAATGAAATTACCGTGTACACCTCAGATTCGTTGCAGAGCAGCCCAGTTGGTCTAACGCTTGGCGGCATATTGTTGCTTGCAGTGTTGGGCGGCGGGGATTATGACACGGTAGGGTCCTGCTATGATATTCATGTGCCTATTCTAAACGCTCCCCTCCAGGTCGGACTCGCCAAATGTGGGACCAATATTGCTCACGCACTCGCTCGCAGTGGCTATGGAGACTCCCTACTCACGGCTACCCAGACCATGACCAACGGGCAGCTTCAGACATTTCTTGTTGGCTGGCGGGAGCAACTCCGAGCAGAGCTAGCCACCAATTCCCATGGCTACTTGGCTACTAAACAGCGTGCTCTTTCCATGAAGATCCCCAATACGTTCCCCAGTATCCGTGTTCTCAAGCTGTATGTGCACCCCACAACTTCCTGGTCGGAGGGATTTGCGCCTCCTCCCGTTGACAGCTGGACCGTCAAGCTCCCATCTCTTCCCGAGTTAGCATTGTACTGCACCAGAAAGTTTGGGTGGACTCCGCTTGACATTGTCGGCAAATTCAAGAAGCTGATATTTCCCGGAGTATGCACACGCCGACTCAGTCAGGTATAGTTTACTCCTTTATCTTTACACACACCTGATTCCCTGCATCCAGCCGTTGAATTTGAATCAACAGCTTTACGAGCATGTTGTGCTTGGCCGCATACAGGGAGAACAACCCCCATTATCGGTTTTCTTGGAAATTCTTGAGCACGACAACACCCCTGGTGCGCAGAGGTACGCGATTAAGATCGCTATCGGTGGACTTACTAGCTGGACCCTGTCACGCCTTGATGGTCGAGCCGCAGCCGCAGCCGCTGGTGCTGCCGGAGCGACCATTGCGCGATGGATTCCAGCTGCGCTAGTTGAGAAGTACTTCGCTGGTATGCTTAATGCATTCCACAGAGATCAGGTAGGCAATACTGTCTCCAATTCTCGTCAGGGACTAATATTGCTTTGAAGGTAGTGCCTTGTACTTTGGGGCCAGATGGTACTGTTGATTTTCTTCGCCCTTCCAAAGGCAAAACCTGCGGCCGTCAAATGGCTGGGACTTGTGGATCTGACGGATGACCACGGTGAAGGTGGATCGGGAACACACGTACACCGTCCGAAACGTGCAGTGTTGAGCAAGAAAGGTGTTGTAGATCTGACGGGATATTCTGACGAGGACAACATGGCGGGAGGTATAATTGATCTGACATAGCTATTCTCGAAGCGAGCAATACATATTCATAGCTGGTACTAGTTTACCTATACCCCAATTGTCTTTCTCTCCTACTCAGGACTGTGGCTCAATTTTATTGATGTATCCAAGATGATCGACGCACCGGCTAGAACCCCTATAAATCCCGCTCGTACTCTGTCATGCCCAAGGTGAAAACCGCTGCCAGCTCCAATGTCAAGAAGCAGACATCTTCTGGGCATAAAAAAAGCAAAATACCAACAGGATCTGCGGACACATTGAGGAAGAAGAAAGCAGAAGTTCACAGCGAATACAGCAGTTCTGGGAAGACGAAGACAGCATATAAAGGCTATCTCGACCGAGGACACGCGGTGTTAGCAGATGTTGTTGCCGATAGAAGGGAGAAGGAGAAGAACGACCCCAGCTCTCTAGAACTCGAGGGTATTGATACTGACCTCTTGGCGAAGGCTTTCACGGGGCCGCCGAACAAACACTCTGTGTATGCACTGGAGCTGTATTTGACCCAGAAGTGTGTTATAGAGGGTCATGGGAAGAGTACTGCAGAAGGAATCCACGGCGCATATGCGAAATTCTGGGATGAGCTGTCAGTTTTTTTTTTTTTCTTGGTAAAACCTACTTTGATTAACTGCGCTTTGCAGGCCTGGTGGACAATACGCAGGAGCTTACACATACGATGAAGAAACCGAAAAAGTTCGCGGAAACCCAGCCCGTGCTCTAGGAATCCAGAGCTTTGTGAAATGCATCAAGACTAAAGCGCGCGTGAAAGGAGCAGCAGCGACTCGCCGCCATGCTGAAGCCACAACTATTGAGGACATGAAGCTGCTAATGGACTGGTCTGAATCTCAATGCCCGTCTCAGAAATTGGAGAAAAGCAAACCTCAGAACACGAAGGACTTGCTTCTCATGATGAAGCATGCAATGACCCGTGCTTTTTTGGCTTCCGGCTTCGTTCTTTGGACCAGGTATGGCAACTCTTCCATTAACTGTGGGCACATCAGCTGATTGTGCCGGCGGCTTTGCACAGAAACTTCGAGACTTGCCAGATTCAGGACCGGGATCTGAGTGACGGCCAGGGCCCTTCTCCCCACTACTTGCCATTCCTCGGGGTCTTTCTTGATAATCGCAAGGGCTGGCAGAATCAGCAAGGATATGACGGACCTCTTGAAAGTGAGCTATTAAGGATTCCACCGTTTGTGCATCCTGTCCTGTGGCTAATGTGGCGCTCTTTTCAGGCAACCATTATCAAATATACGAGCAGAACGACTGTCCTGAGATTGACATGTTTACTCATCTCAAACGTTGGCGGGATCTGTACCAACGTCTTCTCGGACGCGATTTTGAGCCGGATGATTATCTCTTCCCCTATATCAGCCCGAACGGTACCATCCATTCCAAGAAACCGATGCCACACGACACAGCGCAGGACCTCATTAACGAGTTTACTGCTGGAGCAATGATTGACAAGATATTTACGACTCACTGCCTTCGACGGGGTGGCGCTCAGTATAGATTCATGTTTGCCCCAATTGGCAAACGCTGGTCGCTCAGCATTGTTCGATGGTGGGGCGGCTGGGCAGTAGGCGAGCATGTACTTCTTCTTTTTGATCCCTCGAAGATGATTATGTTGACAGAACTTAAACAGGTGGACACTCTAATGCGGTACTTGTTAGACTCTCTCCAAAGTTATGAATCTGGCCATGGGGACGCACTATATCCTTTTCGTACGGAGCCTGCGAAAAGTTTTATGGGGGACCACAATTCGCTTCAGCCGCCCACAACGGCCGAGTTTCGCCTGCTGGGAGGCCAGATCTTAACGAAGCTTATAAGCTTGGGTGAATCCTCCGTGTCGGCTGCCAGCATTGCCGCAGCCATGCAAGGCGTGTCGTGTTCTCTCCCACGGTCTCCACCTGTGCCGCCTACTAGTTCTTTGAATCCTTCGTCGGTGGACACAGGAGTTCCTGGCAATCCCATCAACAAGCTTGTTTATCCCGTTCGCTCCCTTCACTCCCAAACACTCTCAGGAATTGGTTCAATCGCCGCAGTGAATCAGGACATGCCTGTTGCCGACGGATCGGCGGACTCGGAAGTGATTGGTGTTGTTCCTATCGTAGGTGCCATCATTCCCGGTGTAGGGAAAGGTGATCACGCTTGGAAGAGGGCGATTGACCAATGGTATCATGCCGATCCAACCAAGGGCTTGACAACTGCGTTGAAAGATTGGCCGAAACACTGGTATTCCGGCCATATGAGAGTGAAAACAGGTGTTTTATACAGTGCTCGCAAGCTCCTGGCTGAAGAATATGAACGGTGAGTGTATTGCCATCCTTTGCTCATTTATGTGTCCTAATAATCTAATCACCGGCCTCTCCCACAGGTTTGGAAGCGACGACATGACCTTCAAAGCTGCCTACCCCGAGTATCGGAAGATCACACTGCTGCTGAGTGCAATTAGGCAACGGAACGGACGAACCCGCAGGACAAGAGTCTAATTCTAGAGGGCCTCTCTCTCTCCTCATATACCATTATTACTCCCTACTACTACTCTACCACTGTTTATAACCTATCTTACGTTACGTTCAATGCCTTGATTTATCCACCTTCTTAGTTTACTTTATACCTGGTAGTTCAGTTCAGTGACTCTGAATAATTCTGGAACTCAAGAATTGGTACTAATTGTCTCCACCGAACCTTCTTGAGACAAAGCGAGGCGACTTCAAGTTGGCGCACGGAACTCGGATCATTTTTCTGTCACCGACTTGAGACGTCCGAACTGACCTATGTAACCAGTTGCAATGTGCTGCTACCTAGAAGCCAGATATCTCCACCCGAACCTAGCTGCCTTCCACTCCATGACCTCTGCCTTTTTTTTTCACTTCAGAACTCACCACCAAATTGGCGCACGGAACTCGGATCATCTTTATTTGAGACGTCCGAACTGACCTATCTAACCAGTCGCAATGTGCTGCTACCTAGAAGCCAGATATCTCCACCCAAACCTAGCTGCCTTCCACTCCATGACCTCTGCCTTTTTTTTCACTTCAGAACTCACCACCAAATTGGCGCACGGAACTCGGATCATCTTTATTTGAGACGTCCGAACTGACCTATCTAACCAGTCGCAATGTGCTGCTACCTAGCCGGATATCTCCACCCAAACCTAGCTGCATTCCACTCCATGACCTCTGCCTTTTTTTTTCACTTCAGAACTCACCACCAAATTGGCGCACGGAACTCGGAGTCTCGGATCATCTTTATTTGAGACGTCCGAACTCCGAACTGACCTATCTAACCAGTCGCAATGTGCTGCTACCTAGAAGCCAGATATCTCCACCCGAACCTAGCCGCCCTCCACTCCATGACCTCTGCCTTTTTTTCCACTTCAGTGAATCAGAACTCACCATCAAATACCGCTTGGTGTGCTCGGCATCAAATGCTGGACCAAACCTAGAAGCAAGCCAGATATCCACACCTGAATCTAGCCACCCTCCACTCCATGACCTCTGCCTTTTTTTCCACTTCAGAACACCACCAAATTCCGCTCACCACCAAATGCCGCTCCGCTTGGCGTGCCCGGCATCAAACGCCGGACCAAACACGACCCTTTTCCCTAAAGGGGTTGTGGCTATGCCGATCACCGGGGATCAAAGGGCGGCGGCTGTGCGATAAGACCGTAAATTCTCGGAAATAAGTAATAGGACTTCAGAGACTTGTGAAAATGGGAGGACCGGATCAAAGCGGAAAGACCGGGCCAAGCCGAAATTCAACCACATGCCATATTCATTCCCCAAAGAAAAACCCAAGGTCAAGTTAAATGACACCAAACTCTCAGAGGATGGATGATAGCATTTCTGCGGGCGATCCACTCAAGATTGAATACGGCACAGTGTTTTCAAAACAAACTACAAAATCACATCCACATCACCACAACGAAACCAAGCTCAGTACCCATTTCCGTGCATACAGGTGCATCGAGAAATTACGACAGATGTAACAGCATCCTAAGAAGCCCTGGCATTTGCGTTAAATTGGGCGTACGTTTGAGCGGCGGTCGGGTTCAGCGCGAAGGTCATTCCAGCCCCTACACAAAAGACTGTTTAGGAAGTGTGCGTCAAGCGGTGAACCATATACGTACTGCAGTGAGCGCCCGCATTCCGCATGCAGGCCGCAAAGTGCGGCCTGGTGTCGACAACTTTGTAGGTGAAATGAGGCAGGGACCCATCAAGATCCGACAGGCTGATTGGCGAAGTCAATAATTATAGTCTTGAGTTCCATGCGGACAACTCACAAGCCAGAGTCCCATCCGTTCGGACCAACGCCGCCGCGGGGCGGGGGGCAGACTGCGCCACTAAAGACGGTCGTCGTCGTAGAGTCTGGAATTTTGTTCAAAAAATGTGCGGTTGTATATCGCTGTGCTTACGGTTTCCGCTGACGCTGGGAAAGAGGGATATGAGTTCAATGGCGCATACAGGTGAGTGGACCTACACTGTGAAGGTGACGGTGTCACCAATAGCGGCAGTGACCTGGTTGGGATTGAAGACGAGAGCGCCGCCGAAACCGATACTGACAGCGTGATCAACGGCAAGCGCCGCGGGGAGGAAGGCGAGGAGGAGAGCTTTGGCGAACATGTTGCAACTGGGGAGACTCGAAGGATGAGACTTGAAGAATTAATGAGAGTAGCCAGTCTCTTTTATACGCTTGCAGCCTCTATTTTCAACTTGGCGCAAAAGTAGGCCCATTGGTTGAGTCCAGAGACCAATAAGGCTTGTGGAAAAAACCAGCAGTCGTCCATGCGATACGGGAATCAGGGCAAGGAAAGACCAACCTCAAAAAGATCAAAGGCATCCCGCCACTAGGAGAGATAGACAAGCAACGACGTCCCCGAGACCCGATAACCATGTGTAAAGGCACGAAATTTCCTCCACGAAAATCCGGTTAAAGAAAAGCGAAAGCCATCGAAGCAGCAAAGTCGTGCCCCAGACTATGGTCGTGCCCAAGTCAGTGGTCGGGTATGTGTCAATAAAGATTTGAATCACCTTCGACGCCTTTGTATTCTCTCGACAATGAAAATATATACGGCTCCTTCCCTCGAACATGAAGTGCCGTTCCCTGTGCAGAAAAATCAAATTTTCGAGTAGCGTTCCGAATTTAATAGACGCGTCTTTGCCAGTAAATAGTCGCGTCTATTTTTGGCCCGAGGCGGCCCTGATGGTTCCAAACAGATCAATATGATCGACGCTGTTCCCATCCATCCACGAGAACAAATGACAGAGGATAAATTGGACGCCGGTCAAAATGCGTGCGAAATAACGGGGTACGTGAGGCATTTTTGTGGGAACCAGCTGGTAGTAGGTCGGCTCATACCGGGTACTGAAAGCATAAGTGAATTGAATGATGAATGAGAATGTTGCACTGACAAATGCGGCACCGAAATCTCGGCTGAGAAGTCGTCGCCTGACTCTTCGAGATCTTTTTCCCCACATTTCCTACAGAATAGCAAACTCGGCGGCGGCCTTGCGCTAATTGCGTGTCGCTCGCACTGCGAATATTCCGGCAACTTGTCAAAAAAAGTGAGTGAATTACCTGGGGAAGACTATGTGTCCTTTTCAAACAGTGTTATATTTCTTCTGCATGAATAATCCAGCTTTCGGAGCCGGATGATAATTTTCGCGCACCTCGAAATGGGTGTTTTTAGCGGAGCCGAACAAAACCCGTGGGAGAGAAGACATTCAGCTTTCCATCAAAATGGCTTTGCGTAACCTTCGACCAAGTCGCGTGCTCAAAATGACGAAGCTTCATCTAGAGGCCCTGATTTTTTTTCGTGGATATAGATAGACTTGATGGCTGGACCAACTCGTGAGAGATGAGCTGAGTAAACATTTGAATTGGCTCAAAATAATGGGGCTTACACTTGAAGGAGAGGTGGAAGAGAGACGACGCCATGAAACGCCATTACTGACGGCGAAAATGTACGAAGGGAAGAGAATCCAAGAGAATCGACTATCAAGATAAGCACCAGTACTTTGTAGTCGGACTAGGATAGGAGGACCTGGTGAGAGAACGGAAGGAACTCATGGGAGTGGGCTACATATATCCGGTTCAACGGCGGGCGAAGGTCTTGAGCTTGAAGGATTTAAGGGGTTTAATTATCGATAACGCGGGGAATGAACGGTCCCGACGGAGAGAAGCAAGGAATATTTACACGGCACGGTACTTCTCAAGAACACCGGGATTAAGGGGTATCCAGATACAGTTGTACCGGTATGTGAATTATCCCTCCTCCCCGACAATTTCAATTCTTGTGAGCTACTGCTCTCTCCTCCAGGCATTTAAACTCCTGCGTTGCCAATGCTAATCGGGGACTTGAGGTGGGTATCTCCCTATCCTCACTCCTCGTTGCATTGTCTGGTTTCATTTCTTGCTCGGTACGCCAACCCCAGGCTATGACCGACCGGAACCCGCTACCCAGGCTTGAACGAACTTCAATCTCCGCAGAACTGCTTCAACATTTACGTTGGCCGTCTGATCGGTCGGTCGCCTCCGAAATATGTCTGCGGATAGTTGCATCGCTCGGGTTTTCGTTAAACCTTTCCTTCACACTTAGTACCAGTAACTTCACCTGTCGGTACCAATTGTTGACCTCTTTATCAATTCTTCAAATAGCCCACAGTCCGATCCTTACTCCCGCAATTGAATAGCTGTCAAAGCGCTCAATAGATTTCCTTATTTTTTTAGGATATGCGGGAGTTTTCGGAATATTGTCTGTATGGGAGGTGTAAATAAATAAATTCATAAGCGTGTCTCAAACGGGATCTTCCGATCAATTTGGTTCGATTTATTTTATTTTACGATTCAACATGAAGGTCTGCACTGCCAAAAATATTGCGTTCTTCATAATATATGCTGCCTTATCAAACACAATCTCATCTCTGCGGCCGCTACTAGACTGCAGCATCGGATCCGTACCGAACCCAAAAATAGACATTTTTCACCTTTGGCGAAGTGGGGGTAACAATGCCAGAATATGAGAAACTTGTGGTCACTCGAATCAACAGTTATTCACAACCTGAATCTAATCCCCTTCAACATTCTCTCGCTCCCACTCACGTTCACTTAGATCACAGATTGATTCAATTGACTATTTCCAAAATAACAGGTTCCCAAATAAAGGCGCGCATAAAGTAGGAGGCGCTTCCATCTTTACTCAGTACGGTAGGTATGAGTTGCCCAGGACAACCACTTCAAAAGAAGTCTGTGTCAATTCCGAACCTATGCTTCGACTGCGCCAAGGCCCCGTCTCTTGGCTGAATTGTGACTTCTAACTATGGTTCAATGCATTCCATTCGAGAAGTCCCATGCTGTAGCGACCTGGTTTAGACGCCAACGAATTCTGAGAAGCTTACGGGCAGGATGTATATATCTCCAGGGCTTCCGCTTCTCTAACTTGTTTCTTCGGAATGATCTCGATTTCATCTTCCCGGAAATAATAACTAAAAAGCTCTACATCCGCCGTCCTGCCATATGGTGCGGCCATGATGACCACTACATACCTTGGCGAATTGAACACGGCTGCGATTTTTTAAATAAGTTCAAGATGGCGGGATCCCGTACGGTATTGTTGATGGGCAACCCCGCGGGTTCTAGTGTTAAATGTCCAAGCCGTCCCTCGGAGGATGAATGGAGATCTAAGTCTCTTTATAGCGTCGGGGAATAAAATGCGCCTTGATTGGGTGAGATAGCTCGGGGATCCGGGTTTAAAGCAAGGATTACATTATTTATTTTGTGAACCAAAGTCCCTATTTCGACATCGGAACTCGCGTGTATACCCGTGAGCCAGGCTTGGTATATGCGAGTGGACGGGAAATTTCGTTGATTGAATTTGAACATACTAGTAAGTTTTTTAAATTAGCTTTACAGACCAGAGTTCTTGTTTGCAATTGCAGGCGGGGGGAATCAAGGCGGATGATGAGCCGGGAGAAGGTAAAACGATGTCCGAGTATGTCGTCTCGGAAATAATACTTCCAACTCCATTCTTATGCGCGGGTTACATGTGGACCTAAGCATGAGTATTGATACTTTGAGGAATGGAGCACACCAGCAATTTCTTGAAGTAGTTTAGGCTGGAAGTATTGGTAGACGTTGACTCACGCATGCAGACGGAGATGGATGTTGCGAAATAAAACCGGAGTACATTGACGAGATGGACCCACGCGTGCGAACGTGTCTGTCTGCGGCGCCAAAAAAAATGCCAGACTATTGCCATCTGCCAGCGTGCACATGCGTTCTGATCTGTTCTGATGCGGTGCGAAGGACGGATTACTGATCCGCTCAGTGGAACGGTGCAAGGTATAACACTGGTCACTCATTCATAAGCCGCTCCACGTAGTACTTAAATGTAACCGTACAACGGTATCCAAAAGCGGTTCGGTGTTTGTTCGGTGTAACATTACCAAGGGGCCACCAATTCGCGAAAAATCTACCTGGGGCAAACCTGGTTGTTCCTTAATGGGACCGCGCCGGTAATACTACCTACCTACCTACCTGGGGTCGGTTTTTTTTTCCCAGAGGGCTCGATGACCCCCCCCCCCCCCCCCCCCCCCCCCCTCCACGTGCCATCAAATTCCCTTATTGGGATAGCCCAAAATATATTTTCTCCGCTACGCTTGATTTTTTCTGTGCGGGGTGACTGAAGTACATATATAGGCATGGTATTTGTGAATTCCAGAGAGGAACACGATACTGTTAGGAATATACTCGAATACCTTGATGAGCCATCAGGCGCGTGATTTGATCAGGGTGGTTGTATTGTTGTACATGCCAAGTATTAACCGCTTGGAATTTGGAAACACTCTCAGGCGATGGCGAGACACCCTCAATGAGAGCGAAAATGTGCGAAATCAATTGTCAAAATTATCCTAGAACTTTAAAATGGTTAATTACCACTTGGGAGCCTCAGGGAGATGCCAAATGTGAAATATGTAAAGGGTATTTTTTTTTTCGGGGCCTGATGGGAGCCCCCCCCCCCAGGTATAAGTGGCAATTTCTTACTTGGCAGCCCCTTGAAGATTACTCAAACGCACCCGGAGTTTCTTTTTTTTTTGACATAGGTGTCAAGGTAAGAAAAGTCCCGAAATGTTTTTAGCCAAGCTCGATGTGCTCGAAAATCGCATAGATATGGCCATGGACCACCAAAAACGCCAGATTACAGCCAGGAGATATTTTAGGCGATTTTGAGGGCGAAAAGTTCCCTCGCAAGGTGAACCAGAGATCCGCCTCTGGCAGTGCGCAAAAATACTGAGGTACATTTAACTCGTCGGGCTCTAGTAAGCAGAGCAATATGGGCAGGTGAACGGGGTTCGTGAGGAGATGAGATGTTGGGCATGCGATCCATGCACAGTGGATCTACAGTGAAGGTGGGCAGCACATGTGAGCGCGGCATGATGTAGGCAGATGTTGAGAGACGTTGCCAGCGCACTTGAACGTGTGCCCCCATGATCCCCGTCGAAAATCAACACATCAACGTGTCAGAATTAGTCAGATCCTCATGAGTGAAATCATAAAGAGGACTGTGTGGGGGTGAGATGTACGCTTCGCTCCAAGGTCTCAATGAGCTACATAAATAGTGTTTCCGTGGAACTATTTAATTAGGCGCTGGATGCAGAATTTTCTCCAGCACCTGATCTTTTCTTTTCTTTTTGGTTCTGCATTTATATACCGCTACATGTAATGCGGGTCTTTAAAGTTCCAGGTAAGAGAGCTACAGGAGTTGAATTAAACTAAGTAGGAGAGCCAGAGTCTCAAGGAGGAGCCGAGTACGGTGCAGCTGCTATGTAGAGTGCGCTGTAGCCTGTGACCCTGTGCCTGGGGGCTTGTCGCCCGAGCTTGGGGCATCAATGAACCTTGATGCTAGGGGAGCAGTTATACACTTGCTCAGGCATCCGGGTGAGGGTGTTGCCTAAGGTCGAGTCAATCACATAGCGAGTACAGTCTTTAAACCGGGAAGCGAAACAAACCGTGAAGTGAAACACTACGTGTTTTGCATCTACAGCACCTCCTACAGGGCCAGGTTTTTCTGAGAGCATTATATACTGTCAAAACTCGCATTCACGAAAGGATTTGAGCAGGGAGCTCTTCTAGAGCAAATAAATAATGATATTTTAGAACACTGTTTGGCCCAGTTTTCTGATGAGTTGAGCAGCCACCGTTTCCCAGCTCTTGCCCATAAATTCCACAGTCAAGGCATATAGTGGGGGTTTCCAAGGTCACAGATTCTGAATATGGGTACCCCGAGTCTTCAAACTCTTTACCCGAGGCACAAATCATGGCTTGTAGTGTTTCGCTTCCTAATGAATCATCAAATTTGATGGTTCCACTAAATCCGGCCCGTTCTCCACCACTTTAGCACCAATTCACTCAAATCTTTTTATAATCATGTAGCCATTGAGTAGATACATTGACCAGAAAAAAAAAACGGCTGGAAATCAGTCTCCATCATAGAGTAATTCACGATGTCGCCCGATCGTTTGCTTCCCGGTTAAAGACTGTAATTTGAATTTGATAAGAGGTCAAAGTGCAAGAGAGAACAAAGGCCTCAGCAAAATTTTAAACTCCGATGACAGCCCAATTCGGTTTTCCCGAGTTGTACCAGTCTGTAACTGCCAAAAGTGCTCGCCACATTTTTGGATATTGGTTATAGACTGGTAACGAGTGTACGGTGCCCCTGAGTGGGAGCAATAAACTAGTGGGGGTTATGTAGCCTTGCAGTGTATAGGGTAGGCGTGAGAGGTAGGGGGGTAAATTCCCAGCCCACGAAGTCTGGATGTATCTGAAGTAAATGTGGCAAATAGAAGAATAAATAAAAGGGGCCAGATGTGCTCTTGGTATAATGTTGCGGTAGTGGTGCTCGCGAAGCTCACCACCCTTCTGCGTCGGAGTCTTCGTTGTCGGATTCCACCAGGTCTGGCTCGTCCTCGAAAGACAGCAGCTCTCGGGGTTGGCGCTGCCGATCGGTCTTGCTGAATGTCCCGGACTTCTCCAGGAATTCGGCCAAGGCAGCAATGCCTTCTTTGGTACCCAGTATTTCAGCCAGGGAGATATCACCTTGAGACCTTCTTCATGATGTTCCATTGGTCCTCGTAACGCTGAAATTATTAATTTAAGTAGGCCCCTCAGTTTCGGGCGTACCTAAATTAATAATTTCAGACATATATGATTTAAGGTGCATTTTCAGTCATTGAGAATCACTACTTAAATTCGAAGATTCAGACCTCCTGAAGTTGTAACTTAATCTAGTGTATTCAGCTTCAATTTCAGATGTCCTGAAAAAAAATAATTAAGGTACATCTGAGGATGTACGTAATGTTGTTTCTGAAATTATAAAATTAGGCTACATTTTCAGGGCTCCTGAAATCTTGCATTTGGCGGTGTGAATAGTCATCACCCAATGACTATGCTACTAAACTTGTATGTACTCGAGGTAGGTTGAACCGACAAGATACGGATTTTATGACGTCAACTCTACCGTTATCGCCTGCATCTGGAAAACAGCACACTGCCACATAGTACTACGTAGCGACCCATAGAGCCGTAGAGGCCATAGCCATGTCCCCCTCTATGATAGATCATCATAGAGTGATAGAGCCGTAGAGCCGTAGAGCTATGTAGAGCTACGTAGATAGCCGTGTTCTACCAAAGAACTCACCCGGATGTCCCCAAATGTAGTATTGATGTGGTTATTGCTGCCTATTCGGCGCACGGATGGGACAATAAAAAATGGTATTCACATCTACTACGAGGTACAAGCCCACACCACACTACACTGCCCAAAGCCGCCGAATCGAGGGAGAACCAATGTCAGATGAATGGCCGTATCATCGCGGACGCTCGGGCGGCGTGGGAGAGGGGAAGAACGCGGGCGTGAAGCGTGATGGCGGCAATAAATGTGAGTTGTGGATAGAAATAAAAATAAAGCGGAAACTCACGTTGCTTGTCCCGAACGATGGAACGACAAGGAAAAGACGAGAGTATGAGAAATCAGAATCTTGAATCTTGAAGAACTTGGAGTTTGGAGCAGGCTTGGAGTAAGAATTTGAGGCTTGAAGCTTGAAGTTTGAAGTTTGAATATTTGAATAGCAGAACTTGAGATTTTTTCGGCCTTCATCTTAGTCTTGAAGAAGATGGAGCGGCGAGCCTTCTGGTCTTGACAAAGACTGGACATCCGAAGCCCCAAGAGAGAGAGAGAGATCTCAGGCGGGCTTGGGCATAGCCGGCGACGCAGGTCCGGAAGAACGAGAGGCAGAGGTGGTGGGGGAAGGAAGAAAGATGCGTGGTCCTAAGCGATCGCGATGAGAAAATCATCAAGTCCGAACCGCCACGTCAGAGCACATCCGAGCGCGGACGCCTAGGCGGCTCTACACGGGCGGGTGGTAGACGGCGAGGTTCTCCAGGGGACGCAGGATGCTACCTCGGAATGGCAGCTCTACGGAGCTCTACAGAGAGCCTGGGCAACTATCGCGTACTACCACGTGTGCCGGTGATCTATCACACCGGCAGGCATCTATCAGACCAAAAGGTGTTTCCAGATGTGAGTGGATTTGTATCCGTTGCTCGTGAGGTAGAAAACACAGAAGCGCTCTCAATGTAACTTGGGCTTGAGCCACTGTGTTCGCATGGCAACGAGCCATTTGCACCTTTGGCGCCAAAATTAAGTATTTTTTGAATGAAATGAAATTGCTTTCGTCCTGACAAAAGTATTACAAGTAACAAAATTGAGTGGAGTACACCCTTTGCGGAAAGCACATTCAAATATTATAAGTGGATCTATAGTTACCAGTAGCGACATTGCTTTTATCCATTGTGTCTGTCCCTCAGCGATTTTTTCTGCATATTTCTGGACCCAGGTATTTCTCTATCATCGTGTCGATGTCAGCTTCATACATTTCTCTAAATTGCAGGTCCAAGATGCAGCTCCTCTAACTTGTCCAAAGGGAATATATTGTTTAGTACCATTTTCTATGTACTCACAAATATTTTCTACAGTGTTCAGATCTCATGTGGCCAACAGAGAGCTTGCGCGGGTGAGTTGATGTGAGAGTCATGTGACAGGTAATAGTCCAGTATCATCGTGCAGCGCAGATTTTGAAGCAGAAACCAATGTTTTATGTATTTAATCTACTTGGAAGTATGTCATACTTGCCCCGAATGACTTTGGGCTAGCAGAATACCGCGCAAACAATATTAGAATTTGGACGATCCAAAATTAGGCTCTTTGTCGTCTTGGGTGCCCAGCAAGTCTGAAAATCGTCAAAAAGGGTTGATGTAGAGGTTATAAAGGCTCTCCATATATCTGTATGTTTTCCAGGGTTTGTTATACTGCAAGCAAAGGTATGTGTCACAAACTGTCACGTTCTGGTGCGGGTCACAGCACGTCACAACAGCGGGCCGCGATGAAGAGCATCATGCAGCTAGACATCCAAGATAGGTTCTGCCAAGAATTAAAATGTATCCCGGAGACGTATTCTAGGAAGAGCTTCAACTGACATTTCCCGGGATTCTGTGAAGAAATGAATATTTGGGAGGCTTCGCAAAAAACCGTGTTTTCATCCATCTTTCACTCCCCAGAAAACATTGAATTTTAGGTATACCGGTGCGGGACAGAAGCAAAAGTTGTAGCCACACTTACGAACTGAAAACTATACTGATTGAGCTCATGCATCCGAGCCCGCGTTGCATTGCTGAGACGCGATTTCTAACCCCCTCAATTTCCGGACTCTGCAGAGCCCCTTCTGATGTTTGGTCTGTTTGTTTGTTCCGGCATGTCACCAGCATGTCCGGCATCACGCGGCTTCGTCAGAACGGGGCAATGCCAAGTTTTTTGCCGTAAGAATGCCAAGAGAATTCCCACGTTCATCGGAAAAAATGATTGGAAGAGAACGAGTCTAAAAATAAAATTTTAGGACTCGTAACTCTTGCATTTCTCTCATTCAGCACAAAACGATACAAATTCGCAAATTCACAAACTACAACAAAGACCGAGACATTTTCCGTGCATACAGGTGCGTCGAGAAATTACCACAGATGTAACAGCATCCTAAGAAGCCCTGGCATTTGCGTTAAATTGGGCGTACGTTTGAGCGGCGGTTGGGTTCAGCGCGAAGGTCATTCCAGCCCCTACACAAAAGACTGTTTAGGAAGTGTACGTCAAGCGGTGAACCATATACGTACTGCAGTGAGCGCCCGCATTCCGCATGCAGGCCGCAAAGTGCGGCTTGGTGTCGACGACGGTGTAGGTGAAATGAGGCATGGACCCATCAAGATCCGACATGCTGATTGACGAAGTCAATAATTATAATCTTGAGTTCCATGCGGACAACTCACAAGCCAGAGTCCCATCCATTCGGACCAACGCCGCCGGGGGGCGGGGGGCAGACTGCGCCGCTGAAGACGGTCGTCGTCGTAGAGTCTGAAATTTTGTTCAAAAAATGTGGGGTTGTATATTTCTGTGCTTACGGTTTCCGTTGACGCTGGGAAAGAGGGATATGAGTTCAATGGTGCATACAGGCGAGTAGACCTACACTGTGAAGGTGACAGTGTCACCAATAGCGGCAGTGACCTGGTTGGGATTGAAGACGAGAGCGCCGCCGAAACCGATACTGACAGCGTGATTAACGGCAAGCGCTGCGGGGAGGAAGGCGAGGAGGAGAGCTTTGGCGAACATGTTGCAACTGGGGAGACTCGAAGGATGAGGCTTGAAGAATTAATGAGAGTAGCCAGTCTCTTTTATACGCTTGCAGCCTCTATTTTCAACCTGGCGCAAAAATAGGCCCATTGGTTGAGTCCAGAGACCAATAAGGCTTGTGGAAAAAACCAGCAGTCGCCCATGCGATACGGGAATCAGGGCAAGGAAAGGACCAACCTCAAAAAGATCAAAGGCATCCCGCCAGTGTCTGAAAGTTTCTGCCATTTCAGTGCTATATGAAAGCGCCAAACAGATTTTCCGCTCCGACAGGTTGGCCCTACTCTGGATGGTGGAAGTATCAAGCTGTCGGAGAATTTTTGAAAATTGAAGGTACTCGGCAGACTCTGTCTATTTTCGAATCTTGAGGATACGACTGAGAATGGGAAATATTGTATCCGCCATTCAATTCATTCGGCATCTCCATGGCATGACGGATCGTTTGAATGGGCGCATACACCAGAGCAAATGAGAAGAGTCAAATTGCAAGCAGCAGCTGCGAGATTATTATATCCGCGAGGGAGGCTTCCCGGAGGAGGTCAGGAGGCAAATGTTCTCGAAGAAGGGACAGAAGCAACTCGGATCGCCGGCCGAGTCTAGTCGAACAACCCGAGTAGTAGTATAAGTAAATCCTGAGGCCATTTTGCGCACAAAGACAAAACAAAATTAACATGAAAGGATAGGCTTCTGGATTTGAAGCTGCCTTGCCAGATGATTCTTTGAGGATGGAGCTTGAGTCCATGGAAATATTGTTTTCTCCCCATTTCGTCTACCACTATGACCGAGAGGACCGACGGCACGCCAACGCCACCATATGTTCATCTGTGAAAACCAGTCGGCTATTACACTCATTGTAAACGAGGCTGCAATTCGCTCTACACAATTCGCTCACTCCAATCCAATAGTGCCTTGAATATATGATCGCAACCATTTAAACGTTGACTTGCCTTAATTTGCATCTGTCGAACGCAGAAAAATGCCCACGAATTGGACCGGCAATAGATTGTCATTTGTTCCGATGTGCTGCGGTCGACAGTCGAGGGATAAGAACCATGAGTGTCGATTCGGGGTGCTGATCGCTATAATAGCGCGAGCTACTTGGACAGTGTGGTCAAGAATGCTCCAGCAGATGTAGACGAGAATCGACTAATCACATACTCCTCCGGCAACCAATCAGCGGCACTGAACAGAAATACACAGTTGATGAGAACGGGCATATTTGTCTGACTATAGATTGTTTAGGACTAACGTCGGAGTCGGATCTTCTCATCTTGAGACAAAGAGAGGACCTGCAAGAGGACCTGCAAATCACAAGCTTCAACATGATGAATTCTAAGGCAATAAAAGTGAGAGGGCGAAAGTGCGGCTTAAGCCTTACAAGAATAGCTCGAGGACGGGGATCCCCAAGAAGGGATCCCCAAGAATAGAACAAGATAAAAATATGGGCGAGTCGTTTGAAGCTTACAATCCATCTCAGTGAGGCAAAAAAGCCAGTGTACACCATGCCCTCCTTTCCGGCAGCCGCGATTGCACATATTTAAGAGGCTTAATGTGTGATGCAGACTGTGAATTTTCTCATGAATTCGATCATATGCAAGACACCAATAGGAGAGATAGAAAAGCAACGACGTCCCCGAGACCCGATAACCATGTGTAAAGGCACGAAATTTCCTCCACGAAAATCCGGTTAAAGAAAAGCGAAATCCATCGAAGCAGTGAAGTCGTGCCCCAGACTGGTCGGGCACGTGTCAAAAAAGATTTGAATCACCTTCGACACCTTTGTATTCTCTCGACAATGAAAATATATACGGCTCCTTCCCTCGAACATGAAGTGCCGTTCCCTGTGCAGAAAAATCAATTCTTCGAGTAGCGCTCCGAATTTAATGGATACGTCTTTGCCAGTAAAATGTCGCGTCTATTTTTGGCCCGAGACGGTCCAACAGATCAATATGATCGACGCTGTTCGCATCCATCCACGAGAACAAATGACAAAGGATAAATTGGACGCCGGTCAAAATGCGTGCGAAATAACGGGATACGTGAGGCATTTTTGTGGGAACCAGCTGGTGGTAGATCGGCTCATACCGGGTACTGAAAGCATAAGTGAATGATGAATGAGAATGTTGCACTGACAAATGCAGCACCGAAATCGGCTGAGAAGTGACTGGGGAACGTCGCCTGACTCTTCGAGATCTTTTGCCCCACATTTCCTACAGAATAGCAAACTCGGCGGCCTTGCGCTAATTGCGTGTCGCTCGCACTGCGAATATTCCGGCAACTTTGTCAAAAAAGTGAGTTAATTACCTGGAGAAGATTATGTGTCCTTTTCAAACAGTGTTGAATTTCTTCTGCATAAATAATCCAGCTTTCGGAGCCGGACGATGATTTTTGCGCACCTCGAAATGGGTGTTTTAGCGGAGCCGAACAAAACCCGTGGGAGAGAAGACATCCAGCTTTCTATCAAATGGCTTGCTTGACCTTCGACCAAGTCGCGTGCTCAAATGACGAAGCTTCATCTCTCCACTTCGTGGGAGGTCCTGAGTTTTTTTCGTGGATATAGATAGACTTGATGGCTGGAAGCAACTCGTGAGAGAGATGAGCTGAGTAAATATTTGAATTGGCTCAAAATAATGGGGCTTACACTTGAAGGAGAGGTGGAAGAGAGACGACGCCATGAAACGCCATCACTGACGGTGAAAATGTACGAAGGGAAGAGAACCAGGAGAATCGACTATCGAGATAAGCACCCATACTTTGTAGTCGGACTAGGATAGGAGGACATGGTGAGAGAACGGAAGGAACTCATGGGAGTGGGCTAAGTATATCTGGTTCAACGGCGGGCGAAGGCCTTGAGCTTGAAGGATCGAAGAGGCTTAATTATCGATAACGCGGGAAATGAACAATCCCGACGGAGAGAAGCAAGGAATATTTACACGACACGGTACTTCTCAAGAACACCGGGCTTAAGGGGTATCCAGATACAGCTGTACCGATCTGTAAATTATCCCCCCTCCCCGACAATTTCAATTCTTGTGAGCCACTGCTCTCTCCTCCAGGCATTTAAACTCCTACGTTATTCAACTCTTGCGTTGCCAATGCTAGTCAGGGACTTGGGGTGGGTATCTCCCTACCCTCACTCCTCGTTGCATTATCTGGTTTCATTTCCTACTCGGTACGCCAACCCAGGCTATGACCGACCGGAATCCGCTACCCGGGGTTGAACGAACTTCAACCTCCGCAGAACCGCTTCAACATTTACGTTGGCCGTCTGATCGGCCGGTCGCCTCCGAAGTATGTCTGCAGATAGTTGCATCGCTCGGGTTTTCGTTAAACCTTTCCTTCACACTTAGTACTAGTAACTTCACCTGTCGGTACCAATTGTTGAACTCTTTATCAATTCTTCAAATAGCCCACAGTCCGATCCTTACTCCCGCAATTGAATAGCTGTCAAAGCGCTCAATAGATTTCCTTATTTTTTAGGATATGCGGGAGTTTTCGGAATATTGTCTGTATGGGAGGTGTAAATAAATAAATTCATAAGCGTGTCTCAAACGGGATCTTCCGATCAATTTGGTTCGATTTATTTTATTTTACGATTCAACATGCAGGTCTGCGCTGCCAAAAATATTGCGTTCTTCATAACATATGCTGCCTTATCAAACATAATCTCATCTCTGCGGCCGCTACTAGACTGCAGGATCGGATCCGTACCGAACCCAAAAATAGGTATTTTTCACCTGTGGCGAAGTGCGGGTAACAATGCCAGAATATGAGAAACTTGTAGTCACTCGCATCAACAGTTGTTCACACCTGAATCCAACCCCTTCAACATTTTCTCGCTCCCACTCACGTTCACTTAGATCACAGATTGATTCAATTGCTATTTCCAAAATAACAGGTTCCCAAATAAAGGCGCGCATAAAGTAGGAGGCGGCTTCCATCTTTACTCAGTACGGTAGGTATGAGTTGCCCAGGACAACCACTTCAAAAGAAGTCTGTGTCAATTCCGACCCTATGCTTCGACTGCGCCAAGGCCCCGTCTCTTGGCTGAATTGTGGACTTCTAACTATTGTCAATGCATTTCCATTCGAGAAAGTCCCCATTGCTGTAGCGACCACTGTTTTAGACGCCAACGAATTCTGAGAAGCTTACGGGCAGGGATGTATATATCTCCAGGGCTTCCGCTTCTCAAACTTGTTTCTTCGGAATGATCTCGATTTCATCTTCCCGGAAATAATAACTAAAAAGCTCTACATCCGCCGTCCTGCCATATGGTGCGGCCATGATGACCTGGCGAATTGAACACGGCTGCGATTTTTTAAATAAGTTCAAGATGGCGGGATCCCGTACGGTATTGTTGATGGGCAACCCCGCGGGTTCTAGTGTTAAATGTCCAACCCGTCCCTCGGAGGATGAATGGAGATCTGACTCTCTTTATAGCGTCGGGGAATAAAATGCGCCCTGATGGGGTGAGATAGCTTGGGGATCCGGGTTTGAAGTAAGGATTACATGATTTATTTTTGTGAACCGAAAGTCCCTATTTTGACATCGGATTTTCCGTGTATACCCGTGAGCCAGGCTTGGCATATGCGAGTGGACCCGGGAAAATTTGTTGATTGAATTTGAACATACTAGTAAGTTTTTTTAATTAGCTTTACAGACCACAGTTCTTGTTTGCAATTGCCGGCGGGATGAATCAAGGCGGATGATGACCAGGAGAAGGTCAAACGATGTCCGAGTATGTCGCCTCGAAATAATACTTTCTTATGCGCGGGATACATGTGGACCTAAGCATGAGTATTGATACGTTGAGAATGGAGCACACCAGCAATTCCTTGAAGTAGTTTAGGCTGGAAGTATCGGTAGACGCTGGCTCACGCATGCAGACGGAGATGGATGTCGAAATAAAACCGGAGTACATTGATGGGATGGACTCACACGTGCGAACGTGTCTGTCTGCGGCGCCAAAAAAAATGCCAGACTATAGTTATATGTGCCATCTGCCAGCGTGCACATGAGTTCTGCTGATCTGTTCTGATGCGGTGCGAAGGACGGATTACTGATCCGCTCAGTGGAACGGTGCAAGGTATAACGGGTCACTCATTCATAAGCCGCTCCGCCTAGTAAACGTAAACCGTACAACGGCGTTTTTGGTTTCGTTTTTACGGTCTGTGATTACATAAGGTATCCAAAAGCGTTCGGTGTTTGTTCGGTGTAACATTACCAAGGGGCCACCAATTCGCGAAAAATCTACCTGGGGCAAACCTGGTTGTTCCTTAATGGGACCGCGCCGGTAATACTACCTACCTACCTACCTGGGGTCGGTTTTTTTTTTTCCCAGAGGCTCGATGACCCCCCCCCCCCCCCCCCCCCCCCCCCACCCCCTCCACGTGCCATCAAATTCCCTTATTGGGATAGCCCAAAATATATTTTTCTCCGCTACGCTTGATTTTTTCTGTGCGGGTGACTGAAGTACATATATAGGCATGGTATTTGTGAATTCCAGAGAGGAACACGATACTGTTAGGAATATACTCGAATACCTTGATGAGCCATCAGGCGCGTGATTTGATCAGGGTGGTTGTATTGTTGTACATGCCAAGTATTAACCGCTTGGAATTTGGAAACACTCTCAGGCGATGGCGAGGACACCCTCAATGAGAGCGAAAATGTGCGAAATCAATTGTCAAAATTATCCTAGAACTTTAAAATGGTTAATTACCACTCGGGAGCCTCAGGGAGATGCCAAATGTGAAATATGGTAAAGGGTATTTTTTTTTTTCGGGGCCTGATGGGAGCCCCCCCCCCCAGGTATAAGTGGCAATTTCTTACTTTGGCAGCCCCTTGAAGATTACTCAAACGCACCCGGAGTTTCTTTTTTTTTTTGACATAGGTGTCAAGGTAAGAAAAGTCCCGAAATGTTTTTAGCCAAGCTCGATGTGCTCGAAAATCGCATAGATATGGCCATGGACCACCAAAAACGCCAGATTACAGCCAGGAGATATTTTAGGCGATTTTGAGGGCGAAAAGTTCCCCTCGCAAGGTGAACCAGAGATCCGCCTCTGGCCGTGCGCAAAAATACTGAGGTACATTTAACTCGTCGGGCTCTAGTAAGCAGAGCAATATGGGCAGGTGAACGGGGTTCGTGAGGAGATGAGATGTTGGGCATGCGATCCATGCACAGTGGATCTACAGTGAAGGTGGCAGCACATGTGAGCGCGGCATGATGTAGGCAGATGTTGAGAGACGTTGCCAGCGCACTTGAACGTGTGCCCCCATGATCCCCGTCGAAAATCAACACATCAACATGTCAGAATTAGTCAGATCCTCATGAGTGAAATCATAAAGAGGACTGTGTGGGGGTGAGATGTACGCTTCGCTCCAAGGTCTCAATGAGCTACATAAATAGTGTTTCCGTGGAACTATTTAATTAGGCGCTGGATGCAGAATTTTCTCCAGCACCTGATCTTTTCTTTTCTTTTCGGTTCTGCATTTATATACCGCTACATGTAATGCGGGTCTTTAAAGTTCCAGGTAAGAGAGCTACAGGAGTTGAATTAAACTAAGTAGGAGAGCCAGAGTCTCAAGGAGGAGCCGAGTACGGTGCAGCTGCTATGTAGAGTGCGCTGTAGCCTGTGACCCTGTGCCTGGGGGCTTGTCGCCCGAGCTTGGGGCATCAATGAACCTTGATGCTAGGGGAGCAGTTATACACTTGCTCAGGCATCCGGGTGAGGGTGTTGCCTAAGGTCGAGTCAATCACATAGCGAGTACAGTCTTTAACCGGGAAGCGAAACAAACCGTGAAGCGAAACACTACGTGTTTTGCATCTACAGCACCTCCTACAGGGCCAGGCTTTTCTGAGAGCATTATATACTGTCAAAAACTCGCATTCACGAAAGGATTTGAGCAGGGAGCTCTTCTAGAGCAAATAAATAATGATATTTTAGAACACTGTTTGGCCCAGTTTTCTGATGAGTTGAGCAGCCACCGTTTCCCAGCTCTTGCCCATAAATTCCACAGTCAAGGCATATAGTGGGGGTTTCCAAGGTCACAGATTCTGAATATGGGTACCCCGAGTCTTCAAACTCTTTACCCGAGGCACAAATCATGGCTTGTAGTGTTTCGCTTCCTAATGAATCATCAAATTTGATGGTTCCACTAAATCCGGCCCGTTCTCCACCACTTTAGCACCAATTCACTCAAATCTTTTTATAATCATGTAGCCATTGAGTAGATACATTGACCAGAAAAAAAAAACGGCTGGAAATCAGTCTCCATCATAGAGTAATTCACGATGTCGCCCGATCGTTTCGCTTCCCGGTTAAAGACTGTAATTTGAATTTGATAAGAGGTCAAAGTGCAAGAGAGAACAAAGGCCTCAGCAAAATTTTAAACTCCGATGACAGCCCAATTCGGTTTTCCCGAGTTGTACCAGTCTGTAACTGCCAAAAGTGCTCGCCACATTTTTTGGATATTGGTTATAGACTGGTAACGAGTGTACGGTGCCCCTGAGTGGGAGCAATAAACTAGTGGGGGTTATGTAGCCTTGCAGTGTATAGGGTAGGCGTGAGAGGTAGGGGGGTAAATTCCCAGCCCACGAAGTCTGGATGTATCTGAAGTAAATGTGGCAAATAGAAGAATAAATAAAAGGGGCCAGATGTGCTCTTGGTATAATGTTGCGGTAGTGGTGCTCGCGAAGCTCACCACCCTTCTGCGTCGGAGTCTTCGTTGTCGGATTCCACCAGGTCTGGCTCGTCCTCGAAAGACAGCAGCTCTCGGGGTTGGCGCTGCCGATCGGTCTTGCTGAATGTCCCGGACTTCTCCAGGAATTCGGCCAAGGCAGCAATGCCTTCTTTGGTACCCAGTATTTCAGCCAGGGAGATATCCCTTGAGACCTTCTTCATGATGTTCCATTGGTCCTCGTAACGCTGAAATTATTAATTTAAGTAGGCCCCTCAGTTTCGGGCGTACCTAAATTAATAATTTCAGACATATATGATTTAAGGTGCATTTTCAGTCATTGAGAAATCACTACTTAAATTCGAAGATTCAGACCTCCTGAAGTTGTAACTTAATCTAGTGTATTCAGCTTCAATTTCAGATGTCCTGAAAAAAAATAATTAAGGTACATCTGAGGATGTACGTAATGTTGTTTCTGAAATTATAAAATTAGGCTACATTTTCAGGGCTCCTGAAATCTTGCATTTGGCGGTGTGAATAGTCATCACCCAATGACTATGCTACTAAACTTGTATGTACTCGAGGTAGGTTGAACCGACAAGATACGGATTTTATGACATCAACTCTACCGTTATCGCCTGAGTGGATTTGTATCCGTTGCTCGTGAGGTAGAAAACACAGAAGCGCTCTCAATGTAACTTGGGCTTGAGCCACTGTGTTCGCATGGCAACGAGTCCATTTGCACCTTTGGCGCCAAAATTAAGTATTTTTTGAATGAAATGAAATTGCTTTCGTCCTGACAAAAGTATTACAAGTAACAAAATTGAGTGGAGTACACCCTTTGCGGAAAGCACATTCAAATATTATAAGTGGATCTATAGTTACCAGTAGCGACATTGCTTTTATCCATTGTGTCTGTCCCTCAGCGATTTTTTCTGCATATTTCTGGACCCAGGTATTTCTCTATCATCGTGTCGATGTCAGCTTCATACATTTCTCTAAATTGCAGGTCCAAGATGCAGCTCCTCTAACTTGTCCAAGGGGAATATATTGTTTAGTACCATTTTCTATGTACTCACAAATATTTTCTACAGTGTTCAGATCTCATGTGGCCAACAGAGAGCTTGCGCGGGTGAGTTGATGTGAGAGTCATGTGACAGGTAATAGTCCAGTATCATCGTGCAGCGCAGATTTTGAAGCAGAAGAACCAATGTTTTATGTATTTAATCTACTTGGAAGTATGTCATACTTGCCCCGAATGACTTTGGGCTTGCAGAATACCGCGCAAACAATATTAGAATTTGGACGATCCAAAATTAGGCTCTTTGTCGTCTTGGGTGCCCAGCAAGTCTGAAAATCGTCAAAAAGGGTTGATGTAGAGGTTATAAAGGCTCTCCATATATCTGTATGTTTTCCAGGGTTTGTTATACTGCAAGCAAAGGTATGTGTCACAAACTGTCACGTTCTGGTGCGGGTCACAGCACGTCACAACAGCGGGCCGCGATGAAGAGCATCATGCAGCTAGACATCCAAGATAGGTTCTGCCAAGAATTAAAATGTATCCCGGAGACGTATTCTAGGAAGAGCTTCAACTGACATTTCCCGGGATTCTGTGAAGAAATGAATATTTGGGAGGCTTCGCAAAAAACCGTGTTTTCATCCATCTTTCACTCCCCAGAAAACATTGAATTTTAGGTATACCGGTGCGGGACAGAAGCAAAAGTTGTAGCCACACTTACGAACTGAAAACTATACTTATTGAGCTCATGCATCCGAGCCCGCGTTGCATTGCTGAGACGCGATTTCTAACCCCCTCAATTTCCGGACTCTGCAGAGCCCCTTCTGATGTTTGGTCTGTTTGTTTGTTCCGGCATGTCACCAGCATGTCCGGCATCACGCGGCTTCGTCAGAACGGGGCAATGCCAAGTTTTTTGCCGTAAGAATGCCGGAAAAAATGATTGGAAGAGAACGAGTCTAAAAATAAAATTTTAGGACTCGTAACTCTTGCATTTCTCTCATTCAGCACAAAACGATACAAATTCGCAAATTCACAAACTACAACAAAGACCGAGACATTTTTCCGTGCATACAGGTGCGTCGAGAAATTACGACAGATGTAACAGCATCCTAAGAAGCCCTGGCATTTGCGTTAAATTGGGCGTACGTTTGAGCGGCGGTTGGGTTCAGCGCGAAGGTCATTCCAGCCCCTACACAAAAGACTGTTTAGGAAGTGTACGTCAAGCGGTGAACCATATACGTACTGCAGTGAGCGCCCGCATTCCGCATGCAGGCCGCAAAGTGCGGCTTGGTGTCGACGACGGTGTAGGTGAAATGAGGCATGGACCCATCAAGATCCGACATGCTGATTGACGAAGTCAATAATTATAATCTTGAGTTCCATGCGGACAACTCACAAGCCAGAGTCCCATCCATTCGGACCAACGCCGCCGGGGGGCGGGGGGCAGACTGCGCCGCTGAAGACGGTCGTCGTCGTAGAGTCTGAAATTTTGTTCAAAAAATGTGGGGTTGTATATTTCTGTGCTTACGGTTTCCGTTGACGCTGGGAAAGAGGGATATGAGTTCAATGGTGCATACAGGCGAGTAGACCTACACTGTGAAGGTGACAGTGTCACCAATAGCGGCAGTGACCTGGTTGGGATTGAAGACGAGAGCGCCGCCGAAACCGATACTGACAGCGTGATTAACGGCAAGCGCTGCGGGGAGGAAGGCGAGGAGGAGAGCTTTGGCGAACATGTTGCAACTGGGGAGACTCGAAGGATGAGGCTTGAAGAATTAATGAGAGTAGCCAGTCTCTTTTATACGCTTGCAGCCTCTATTTTCAACCTGGCGCAAAAATAGGCCCATTGGTTGAGTCCAGAGACCAATAAGGCTTGTGGAAAAAACCAGCAGTCGCCCATGCGATACGGGAATCAGGGCAAGGAAAGACCAACCTCAAAAAGATCAAAGACATCCCGCCAGTGTCTGAAAGTTTCTGCCATTTCAGTGCTATATGAAAGCGCCAAACAGATTTTCCGCTCCGACAGGTTGGCCCTACTCTGGATGGTGGAAGTATCAAGCTGTCGGAGAATTTTTGAAAATTGAAGGTACTCGGCAGACTCTGTCTATTTTCGAATCTTGAGGATACGACTGAGAATGGGAAATATTGTATCCGCCATTCAATTCATTCGGCATCTCCATGGCATGACGGATCGTTTGAATGGGCGCATACACCAGAGCAAATGAGAAGAGTCAAATTGCAAGCAGCAGCTGCGAGATTATTATATCCGCGAGGGAGGCTTCCCGGAGGAGGTCAGGAGGCAAATGTTCTCGAAGAAGGGACAGAAGCAACTCGGATCGCCGGCCGAGTCTAGTCGAACAACCCGAGTAGTAGTATAAGTAAATCCTGAGGCCATTTTGCGCACAAAGACAAAACAAAATTAACATGAAAGGATAGGCTTCTGGATTTGAAGCTGCCTTGCCAGATGATTCTTTGAGGATGGAGCTTGAGTCCATGGAAATATTGTTTTCTCCCCATTTCGTCTACCACTATGACCGAGAGGACCGACGGCACGCCAACGCCACCATATGTTCATCTGTGAAAACCAGTCGGCTATTACACTCATTGTAAACGAGGCTGCAATTCGCTCTACACAATTCGCTCACTCCAATCCAATAGTGCCTTGAATATATGATCGCAACCATTTAAACGTTGACTTGCCTTAATTTGCATCTGTCGAACGCAGAAAAAATGCCCACGAATTGGACCGGCAATAGATTGTCATTTGTTCCGATGTGCTGCGGTCGACAGTCGAGGGATAAGAACCATGAGTGTCGATTCGGGTGCTGATCGCTATAATAGCGCGAGCTACTTGGACAGTGTGGTCAAGAATGCTCCAGCAGATGTAGACGAGAATCGACTAATCACATACTCCTCCGGCAACCAATCAGCGGCACTGAACAGAAATACACAGTTGATGAGAACGGGCATATTTGTCTGACTATAGATTGTTTAGGACTAACGTCGGAGTCGGATCTTCTCATCTTGAGACAAAGAGAGGACCTGCAAGAGGACCTGCAAATCACAAGCTTCAACATGATGAATTCTAAGGCAATAAAAGTGAGAGGGCGAAAGTGCGGCTTAAGCCTTACAAGAATAGCTCGAGGACGGGGATCCCCAAGAAGGGATCCCCAAGAATAGAACAAGATAAAAATATGGGCGAGTCGTTTGAAGCTTACAATCCATCTCAGTGAGGCAAAAACGCCAGTGTACACCATGCCCTCCTTTCCGGCAGCCGCGATTGCACATATTTAAGAGGCTTAATGTGTGATGCAGACTGTGAATTTTCTCATGAATTCGATCATATGCAAGACACCAATAGGAGAGATAGAAAAGCAACGACGTCCCCGAGACCCGATAACCATGTGCAAAGGCACGAAATTCCCTCCACGAAAATCCGGTTAAAGAAAAGCGAAATCCATCGAAGCAGTGAAGTCGTGCCCCAGACTGGTCGGGCACGTGTCAAAAAAGATTTGAATCACCTTCGACACCTTTGTATTCTCTCGACAATGAAAATATATACGGCTCCTTCCCTCGAACATGAAGTGCCGTTCCCTGTGCAGAAAAATCAATTCTTCGAGTAGCGCTCCGAATTTAATGGATACGTCTTTGCCAGTAAAATGTCGCGTCTATTTTTGGCCCGAGACGGTCCAACAGATCAATATGATCGACGCTGTTCGCATCCATCCACGAGAACAAATGACAAAGGATAAATTGGACGCCGGTCAAAATGCGTGCGAAATAACGGGATACGTGAGGCATTTTTGTGGGAACCAGCTGGTGGTAGATCGGCTCATACCGGGTACTGAAAGCATAAGTGAATGATGAATGAGAATGTTGCACTGACAAATGCAGCACCGAAATCGGCTGAGAAGTGACTGGGGAACGTCGCCTGACTCTTCGAGATCTTTTGCCCCACATTTCCTACAGAATAGCAAACTCGGCGGCCTTGCGCTAATTGCGTGTCGCTCGCACTGCGAATATTCCGGCAACTTTGTCAAAAAAGTGAGTTAATTACCTGGGGAAGATTATGTGTCCTTTTCAAACAGTGTTGAATTTCTTCTGCATAAATAATCCAGCTTTCGGAGCCGGACGATGATTTTTGCGCACCTCGAAATGGGTGTTTTTAGCGGAGCCGAACAAAACCCGTGGGAGAGAAGACATCCAGCTTTCTATCAAATGGCTTGCTTGACCTTCGACCAAGTCGCGTGCTCAAAATGACGAAGCTTCATCTCTCCACTTCGTGGGAGGTCCTGAGTTTTTTTCGTGGATATAGATAGACTTGATGGCTGGAAGCAACTCGTGAGAGAGATGAGCTGAGTAAATATTTGAATTGGCTCAAAATAATGGGGCTTACACTTGAAGGAGAGGTGGAAGAGAGACGACGCCATGAAACGCCATCACTGACGGTGAAAATGTACGAAGGGAAGAGAACCCAGGAGAATCGACTATCGAGATAAGCACCCATACTTTGTAGTCGGACTAGGATAGGAGGACATGGTGAGAGAACGGAAGGAACTCATGGGAGTGGGCTAAGTATATCTGGTTCAACGGCGGGCGAAGGCCTTGAGCTTGAAGGATCGAAGAGGCTTAATTATCGATAACGCGGGAAATGAACAATCCCGACGGAGAGAAGCAAGGAATATTTACACGACACGGTACTTCTCAAGAACACCGGGCTTAAGGGGTATCCAGATACAGCTGTACCGGTCTGTAAATTATCCCCCCTCCCCGACAATTTCAATTCTTGTGAGCCACTGCTCTCTCCTCCAGGCATTTAAACTCCTACGTTATTCAACTCTTGCGTTGCCAATGCTAGTCAGGGACTTGGGGTGGGTATCTCCCTACCCTCACTCCTCGTTGCATTATCTGGTTTCATTTCCTACTCGGTACGCCAACCCCAGGCTATGACCGACCGGAATCCGCTACCCGGGGTTGAACGAACTTCAACCTCCGCAGAACCGCTTCAACATTTACGTTGGCCGTCTGATCGGCCGGTCGCCTCCGAAGTATGTCTGCAGATAGTTGCATCGCTCGGGTTTTCGTTAAACCTTTCCTTCACACTTAGTACTAGTAACTTCACCTGTCGGTACCAATTGTTGACCTCTTTATCAATTCTTCAAATAGCCCACAGTCCGATCCTTACTCCCGCAATTGAATAGCTGTCAAAGCGCTCAATGGGTGACTTTCCATAGCGGTTTAAATATTCCGAGGAGTATCTGAGCTTGTTTGAGAGTGCCAGTGATTGGATCAAACAAGATAGTCGCGCATTTTCTACGGGAAACGCACAAGCGACATATTTCTGGTATATTTCGATAATTGAGGGATGCTGCCGGCCCGCCATGAACCGGATGTTTGGAGCTCGTGATGGTGCCAAATAACGCGTCCTCAATTCTTTCTTCTGCCTCAATCATGGATCTCAACACACTCATGCTTCTTCAGGAGGAAGAGGACATGGATCATGAGACAAACCAAGACGAGCAGACCCTTATAGCGACAGCAATCACTTTCATTGCCCTCGGAGCTGAGGAGGCTTGCGTTGAGATGGTTACATGGGCACCCCGGTGAGTAACATGAGCACTTGTATGTAAAATGTTGCTACCCGGAGCGAGAGCTGTATTGAGGGATGTAGGGCGCTTGAAACGAGCATGGAGGACAGTTGGCGACGAATGACGGAGGGTAACATCTGTGATAGTGTGATACACAGCCCGATCCGGCGGGATCACCGGAGTATTGGCCCAAAACGTTTATTTCAGTAAATATGTGGTTAATAAAGTCTGTACAGGGGGTAGGGACCCCCTGTACAGATTTCTATAGATTCACATAGATTCACATTAAAATCCATCCGCTTTGGGGTGACAGCTTTTCCGGGGTCCTGACAGCTGCCTCGGCATCGCAGCCGAAAATGTTCAGATACTCCCCAGAATATTTAAACCGCTATGGAAAGTCACCCAATAGATTTCCTTATTTTTTAGGATATGCGGGAGTTTTCGGAATATTGTCTGTATGGGAGGTGTAAATAAATAAATTCATAAGCGTGTCTCAAACGGGATCTTCCGATCAATTTGGTTCGATTTATTTTATTTTACGATTCAACATGCAGGTCTGCGCTGCCAAAAATATTGCGTTCTTCATAACATATGCTGCCTTATCAAACACAATCTCATCTCTGCGGCCGCTACTAGACTGCAGGATCGGATCCGTACCGAACCCAAAAATAGGTATTTTTCACCTGTGGCGAAGTGCGGGTAACAATGCCAGAATATGAGAAACTTGTAGTCACTCGCATCAACAGTTGTTCACACCTGAATCCAAACCCCTTCAACATTTTCTCGCTCCCACTCACGTTCACTTAGATCACAGATTGATTCAACTGGCTATTTCTAAAATAACAGGTTCCCAAATAAAAGGCGGGCATAAAGAAGGAGGCGCTTCCATCTTTACTCCGTAGAGTAGGTATGAGTTACCTAGGATAACTACTTCAAAAGAACTCCGTGTCAATTCCGAACTTATGCTTCGACTGCGCCAAGGCCCCGTCTCTTAGTTGACTTGTGGCTTCCAACTATGGTTCAATGTATTCCATTCGAGAAGTCCCATGCCGTAGCGACCTGGTTTAGACGCCAACGAATTCTGAGAAGCTTACGGGCAGGGATGTATATATCTCCAGGGCTTCCGCTTCTCAAACTTGTTTCTTCGGAATGATCTCGATTTCATCTTCCCGGAAATAATAACTAAAAAGCTCTACATCCGCCGTCCTACCATATGGTGCGGCCATGATGACCTGGCGAATTGAACACGGCTGCGATTTTTTAAATAAGTTCAAGATGGCGGGATCCCGTACGGTATTGTTGATGGGCAACCCCGCGGGTTCTAGTGTTAAATGTCCAACCCGTCCCTCGGAGGATGAATGGAGATCTGACTCTCTTTATAGCGTCGGGGAATAAAATGCGCCCTGATGGGGTGAGATAGCTTGGGGATCCGGGTTTGAAGTAAGGAGTTACATGATTTATCTTTTTTTTTGTAATACCGAGGAACAAAAGTCCCTATTTTGACATCGGATTTTCCGTGTATACCCGTGAGCCAGGCTTGGCATATGCGAGTGGACCCGGGAAAATTTGTTGATTGAATTTGAACATACTAGTAAGTTTTTTTAATTAGCTTTACAGACCACAGTTCTTGTTTGCAATTGCCGGCGGAGATCTCTGTGGAATCAAGGCGGATGATGACCAGGAGAAGGTCAAACGATGTCCGAGTGTCGATCGCCATGTCGCCTCAGAAATAATACTTTCTTATGCGCGGGATACATGTGGACCTAAGCATGAGTATTGATACGTTGAGGAATGGAGCACACCAGCAATTCCTTGAAGTAGTTTAGGCTGGAAGTATCGGTAGACGCTGGCTCACGCATGCAGACGGAGATGGATGTCGTGAAATAAAACCGGAGTACATTGATGGGATGGACTCACACGTGCGAACGTGTCTGTCTGCGGCGCCAAAAAAAAATGCCAGACTATAGTTATATGTGCCATCTGCCAGCGTGCACATGAGTTCTGATCTGTTCTGATGCGGTGTGAAGGACGGATTACTGATCCGCTCAGTGGAACGGTGCAAGGTATAACGCTGGTCACTCATTCATAAGCCGCTCCGCCTAGTAAACGTAAACCGTACAACGGCGTTTTTGGTTTTCTTTTTACGGTCTGTGATCACATAAGGTACTATCCAAAGGCGGTTCAGTGTAAGACTATTCAAACGCACCCGGAGTTTTTTTTGTTTTGACATAGGTGTCGAGGTAAGAAAAGTTCCGAAATGTGCCCAAGACATTTTTTAGCCAAGCTCGATGTGCCTGAAAATTTCGCGTAGATATGGCCATGGACCACCAAAAACGCCAGATTACAGCCAGGAGATATTTTTAGGCGATTTGAGTGCGAAAAGTTCCGTCGAAAGGTAAACCAGAGATCCGCCGCTGGCAGTGCGCAAAAATAGTGAGGTACATTTAACTTGTCGGGCTCTAGTAGGCGGAGCAACATGGGCAGGTGATCGGGGATCGCGAGGAGACGAGACGTTGGGCATGCGATCCTTGCACAATGGATCTACGGTGAAAATGGCGGCACATGTGAGCGCATGTGAGCTCCGTACCGTCTAGAAAATTGGAATGATATAGGCAGATGTTGAGAGACGTTGCCAGCGCACTTGAACGTGTGCACCCGATGATCCCGTCGAAAATCAACACATCAGCACGTCAGAATCAGTCAGATCCTCACGAGTGGATGATAAAGAGGACTGTGTGGGGGGTGAGACGTATGCTTTGCTCCAAGGTCTCAATGAAACACATGAATAGTGTTTCCGTGGAACTATTTAATTAGGCGCTGAAGTGGCGGTGCAGAATTTTCTCCAGCACGTGATTGTTGTCGACGCGCCAAATAATCAGATCAATCAGGCCTTCCTGATTCGGCTCTGGTGACTGGAGAAGCAGAGAAGGCCTTCACTGAGTCTTATCACAAAGTGGGCTCATCTGTTCTCCTCCAGCTTCGTCGGCCACGAATTTGCGGGGGGCTGGTCAATTTTTCGTTCGGGAGGCTCCTATTCGGGTCTCATGTGGCCTCATACAACGCGGGATCTCTGAGACCTGCTTCTTTTGCACCACTACATTGGCCTTTACGTGCTGAGATTCGTAGCTTGGACCAGTACAGATGCCGAATCTCCTAGCGCGTTTTAGGCGGGGGAGGACCAAGAGCTTGTCCGCGACGCCAGTTTTGGCTCCCGTGACTCCGAGTCCTCTGGCAGCTGCTAGCGGTACACCTTTTCAGGCTGCTAGCGGCATATCTGGACCTACACCCCTTCAGGCTGTCAATTGGACTGAAGTCCCCGCCCTGGAGCGCCAGATACACCCGGACCTTGACTCTCTTGTCGCGAATTATACGCCCCCTGTCATTGCAAACGACCCCGGGCCCGCCAGTAGCACCAGCGCGGGCCTATTCGCAACCCCGCTGCGGCCTAGCACCCGCAGACATTCCATAGACGGCGCCGTTCCTATTTTACGACCACGGACCGACCAAGAACTCCACGCCCTCCCTGAGTTATCCGTCCCGGTCCCCTTCACGGCGCAGGCTCAGCCACCTACGCGCACTCGACGGTTAATAACGCGCCTCGCCGGTCTCTCCAGCCCCCCGTCCTGCGATGCCCAGTGCTCCCACGAGCTCTAGCGTTGCTGGTTGGTCCACTTTTGGGCGTAAAAACAATGTGCGGCCCCACCTCTCGGAATTTGGCGAACATGGCTCTCCCGCCCCGAGCCAAAATACCTCCCATTCGCACTCACTCCCCCAGTCCCGCTCTCATTCGCAGGTAAACCTGGGCACCCCCTCCACCACCTCACAACAGCTTGAGGACTCGGTCACGCACTCAAATAGCGGGCACGGGCACGCCCCCACGCCAGGCAGCGAGCTTCCCTCCCCAGCCTCTGGCTTCACCTTCGGGTCCCAGGGCCGCGTCAGCGGGCGCGCATCCTTCGCTGCATCGACACCGCCGCCCCTGCCACCTCTTGACCACCCCGCGTTCCTCGGCTCGCCGCCTTCACAATCGCAGTCGCAGATCCAGCTGTCGCAGCGTCTGATGAAAGAGCGGCAGCCTCGGCCCTCCTCATCACTGCCGTCGATGCACTCGTCCTCACGGCGGACGCGTCTACGCAAAGGCGCCAAGGTCAAGGCGCAGGACATCTTCGTTTCACGTCCAGCGTCGTCGCGGCGGCGTACGCGAAGCACAGGACAGGGCACGGAAGTGGATGGGCTGCCCAGTCAGCTTGGTGGCCATGTGGGCCGTGAAATCGTGTTTCCGGGAGATGAAGGGGTCAAGATAAAGGGCAGGCCAATGCCGGCACCATATTTGAAGGACAGTGCCTTGCCGGACCCATACGGGGATGATGGTTTCAAATTTGATCGGGCCTTTCAAAATGATCCACGCACGAAACGCGTGGTAAGTACGCCATCATATCTGCCGCTCTCTTCCCCTCACATTCTTTTGTGCTCGCTCGCTCTTTGTAGGGACTTGGTGGGTCGTCAGACGACAGTCAGCTGGAGACTGCATTTATATGGCCTGGTGAGTCTTTCTCCTCTTTTCCAAGACTCGCAAAGGAAGTTGTGCGGCTAATGACAAATTGCAAAGCTAACCCAGGCGTACCTACGCATTCAAACGAGTCCTCCTCGTCGACGATGGAGCCCAAAACGGTCGGCACTCTGCCATCATTCTCGGTTACTGCACCCACGCCAGAAGGGCCTAATGTCGTGCGCTCATCAAGTGAGGGCACTATCGTTCTGCACCGACCCACCCCAACGCGTTCTGCCTCAGAGGGCAGCAGAGCCGGAAAGCGCAAGGCCGAACTATGTCGAGAGCTCCAAGGACTCCAAGATAACGGTAACCGGGCTTGATCCCCACCGTATGTTATTTTATTTCAATTTGCGTTTTACACAAAACCTAATAACATCCGCTTTACACAGAAGGGTCTCACTCTTCCACCACCCCCACTCCCTCCGTCACTCACGCACCCTCCTCTTTCCACCGCCAAAAGCGCGCCAAGATCATGGCCCCTTCTGATTCTGCGCCCTCGCATTCGCATTCCCGGCCGGGCTCCGCATCTGGTGCTGCTTCCCCCCCGCGTGTGCCACCGCGAGCGCACTCTCGCACCGCCTCGTACGCCTCCTCGTCCCTCCCGCTCTCCGCGCTCGTCTCCCCACACGCGCCGTCCGTCGCGCGCTCGGCGGGCGGTACTGCGTACTACATGCGCGATCCACGGCGCCCGCCCCGGCTGCAGCCGACGAGGTGGGCGCTGCATATGGGTACGGCGGCGGATGGCGGGAGCCCCGTGCATGCGTGGCTGTTCTTCATCGGGTTTGTGCTGTTCCCTATATGGTGGGCCGCGGGCTTCCTGAGGGTGCCGCACACGCGGAGGCTGGACGCTGAGGGGGGCGCGGAGAAGGGGAAGGGGAAGGAGAAGGGAGGGGAGAAGGGGCAGGTTGTTCTGGATGATCCGCAGGTCGAGTTTGGTTCGTCGTGTCCTCTCCTTGTATTTTTCGCGAGTGAGGCTCACATTTTTTTCACTAGATGCCCGATCGTGGCGGAAGCGATGCCGGATTATGGCGGGCGTGTCGTTGGTGACTTACGTCCCGTTTATCGTGCTCGTTGTGATATTTGCGCGGCGACATTGACGCGATTGCGACTCGGCGATTCGACTCCACTCCTTTCCTTATTCTCATCGCCATCCACCCCCGTCCAATTCGCACTCCCTCGGACTCTCATTCCAATCACATTGGCATTTTGTAACCCATACATCCATCGCATATGTTACTTATAATCATGTTGTGTATATGTTACCTCCGCTGCTACAGCTTCCCGTCCCCGTCTACCCTCTGTTCGGGCCTCTTCCCTCCTCTTCGTACCCACCATCCCTAGACTCCTCCAGATAGAAAATCGAAACCAGACTCGGACCCACTGTCTTTTATCTCTGACCACCTACGTAGTCATGGCCATTCATTCTTTGTTGGCTTGTATATCATTTCGGCGTGCAACCTGTGAAATGGGTGTCCTGCTGAACCTGTGCTGAACTGTAAAACGAAAAAAAAAAGCCAGACGTCACATATGTCACTAAACGTGACGGAGTTCTCCAAACGCGTCAACGAACACCCATCGGTAAATTCCTTTCATTTCTTTCGCTGGCATTTCTCTTGACGGATTTATTTTCTGAACAGTCGCGAAAAATGGATACTATCTCTTCTGCCTTCAGTTTTGGTCAATCGTCCGACGCCAATTTTGCGAAGCATGTCAAAACTCTCATAGCTGAAGCGAATATCTTGCGGATTGACTCCCAGATCAAGGATCTAATGCGTCTGCGCGACCGAAGAACGCGGCACGATTGCCGCCCTGCGCCTCATCGTGGCTCCCATCCGAAAACTTCCCGCAGAATTGCTGGCGAACATTATACTCGATGCAGCTGACAGCGTCGATGCTTTCGTCTCCGTGAAAGGCACACTCTCGGTATCCCAAGTGTGTGCGTATTGGAGACAATTGGCGCATACAACTCCTCAGTTGTGGGCCAAATGCCTCAAAATGTTCGTGGCCAAGTCCCCTACGGAATCGTACATAGCTGGTACAGCGGCCTGGCTAGAGCGCTCGGCTCCCCTCGCCATACCGGTGTTTATCGTATGTACTATCGATAATGCTGATCCCACACCTTTATTGAAGGCGTTAATGCCTACGACACATCGTTGGCGGTCGCTGATTTTACGCACTGGCGTTTCACATTCCCTAATACACGACTTCCCTCTAGACGCCTTCAAGAATCTTGAACAGCTGCATTTAACCGGGTCCGATTCCGGGTCGGGAGATTCTCCGTACACAGGAATGGCATCTTTCTTGGACGCTTTCCAACTCCGATGAGTCATACTTTCCATTGCGAGGGCATCTAAATGCCTGCTACCTTGGACCCAACTCACGGACGTCGACATCAGAACCGACTCCCCATATAACTGCCTAAAGATCCTCTTGCAGTGCGCATCCGTCGTCTCAGCCAAGTTTACCACGCTGGCCTGGGAGGCCCCGCCCAACTTATCCGACATAGCGATCACCACTCTCCCCCACCTGCAAACTCTCAATGTCCAGTTGCAAAATGACTCTGAGGATGACGAACCGCATTTCTCGTCGTTCTTTGCATGCCTTGCACTTCCAGCATTAACGACTCTGAAGTTGTCGTTCCACCACAATGTCGATTGGGTGTGCCCAGAGTTCACAGACTTCCAGAAACGGTGTCCGAATCTCGAACAGCTCGATCTGGTGGGGTGTTCGCTTGACGCAGATGACCTGAAGGCAATGCTCATTCATGCTTCGCTTCTCACTCATCTGAGTGTGGAACAATGCCTAAGAGGCGTTGATGATCATGTCCTCGGTGCACTCAAATACGCTAGCGGCTCGCACCTAACGCCGAGGCTCCAGTATCTGTCCTTGGAGCTCCGCAACAACATTGACGAATCAGCCTTGGAGGAAATGATACTCTCGAGGTGGAGGTCGGATGCGCAGCTCTTGGCGTCTCCTTTACCACAAGCAGTGGAACGCTTGAAGGTTGTTTATTTATCCTTTGAAGGAGCTCATGAGTTCAGTGATAATTTCCAGACCAAGATGGATGGTTACTACGAGGAAGGCCTTAAGATTTTCTATGACTAGAATTATACGTAGTAGCTTTTAGATGTCCTCATATATTCTACGAATTAGAATGCCGATTGCTCGTACGTATCCTCTATGTCAAGTCATTACTTCGATGAGGCGGGGTTTAAATTTTATTTGTGGGTTGAAGTTCCAGGCACGTGCCAGATGGAAACGTATAAAAGGCGACTCAGCCGTCAACCATTTTCTTCCTGATTCCCATCATGTCCGATTCTGAAATTTCCTTCACTATATCTATCCCGGAGCAAAAACTCTCGTTGCTCCGAAGGAAACTGGAGCTGACCAACTTCCCCGACGAGCTCGAACACTCTGGATGGGAATATGGAGTCCCGCTGAAGGACCTTCGCCGATTGGTGGAGAGGTGGAGCAACGGATACGACTGGCGGAAACACGAAGCTCAACTCAACTCCGAGCTCCCGCAGTTCTCTCGCGACATCAAAGTGACCGGGCACGGGACGTTGAACATTCATTACATCCACAAAAAGAGCGAGGTGACCGAAAGCCATCCCGCTCCTGTTCGTCCATGGTTGTAAGCTCTAGACTATTGCTTGTTTCAATCAACCCACAAATAAAAATAGGGCCGGGCGGTTTCTTTGAGGTTCGTAAGCTTCTGCCTTTGCTGACGGAAGTAACTGCGGACCATCCGGCATTCCACGTGGTTGCGCTGAGCCTTCCTGGCTACGGATTCTCGGAGGCTCCGACCGCGAAAGGCTTTGATTTGGAGCAGTATGCAGAGGCACGGTGCAATGAAATCTCGTAGCTATCGATATTAATTCTTCTGCTGAAGGTCTGCAACAAATTGATGATGGCACTGGGCTACTACGAATACGGTGAGGCAACGCATATCCTACTATTGTCAATGCCAGTCGATTTATCTCAGAACAGTTACCCAAGGAGGAGACTGGGGGCTCCCGGTTGGGCCTTCAATTATTTTTTTTTGCTTTGAGTTGAAATTTACATTTTGCGAGGATTAGATCACCTGCAAAATTGCAAACATCTACGGAGGCAAGCATAGCATGGCGTGGCACACAAATATGCCGCTGTGAGTCTGGGCATTTCCTGTTCCGCTTGTTGCACGCTAATTTTAATCAGGGGCAAAGCCCCAGGCAATGTGCTAGAAGAAAACCTCACCCCAAAGGAGAAGGCTGGGCTGGAACGAGTAAAGTGGTTCCAGCGTTCAGGGGGAGGCTATCTAGGCCCACAGTCAACGCAACCTCAGACTTTGGGATATTCTCTGGCAGATTCACCCGCTGGCCTGCTTGCGTGGATTTACGAGAAGCTCGTTAATTGGACGGATAGCTATTCCTGGGAAGACGACGAAGGTGCCAAATTTCTACACAGTTGCGGTGGCTTTTTTTTTATGATGCTGTTAATTGCAGTCCTAACTTGGGTGTCGGTCTACTGGTTTTCTCGTGCTGGACCCACAGCCTCCCTGCGCCTCTACTTCGAGGCGGAGAAGCGAGACATGAATGTCGCATTTTCAATGGCGCCCCCTCGTCCGACAATTCCTCTCGGGTTGTCGCACTTTCTCAAAGATATCTTGCCGTTTCCGATAAGGTGCGTGTTTCTGTATCAACAGTGAAAAACCAGGCTCACTTTTCGGAAAGCTGGACACGTGGTATGGGAAATGTCGTCTTTGATGGCGAGCACGACTCTGGCGGGCATTTTGCCGCCTACGAGAGACCGGAAGCTCTTGCAGGGGATTTGAGAAAGATGTTCGGAAAGGGAGGACCAGCATTTAATGTCGTAGCTGGGCAATCCGGCTATGCGCAGTGGGTGAAGCTCTAATTTTAGATTGACACCTTCGTACATACTTTGGAGAATTGATACCCCATCAATTCTGGTTCAACGCGAGGCTTCCTGGCTTTGTACACACCTTTTGTTCTTCACCCAGGCTATCCTGGGGAAAAGCACTGTATCTTGAAATAATCAGCTTTCGGGTGAAAGTACCGCCTACACTGACATCACCATTTTCGTCATTTCTGAGGTCGCCCTCCAAAGGCGCCTGCGTCTTCCCTGACATCACACCATGTTCTCCGCCAGTTTAAGGGCGCTCTTGCGTCCATCCCTCCTCACCAGATCCCTCATGTCGACCAACTCTACAAACTTCAAAGTACAAAATCTCTTAAATGTTGAGGGGTGGGTGTGTGTTGTGAGCGGCGGTGGGACAGGAATCGGTAAGCTTATAATCGCGACAGCCTTTAAGTCGAGCTAACCAGGGAATACAGGCCTTATGATGAGCCAGGCCTTGGCTAACAACGGTGCCAAAGTTTGTGAGTGAGACCGCCACATGGTTGAAGTTGAATTCATATGAGCCGCCAGACATATTGGGTCGCCGACAGGAAGTGCTCGAGAATGCAGTCAAGGTACATGGCACATCCCTTGCGCACCCCAAAGGCCAGATGATCCCCCTTCAAGCTGATGTTGGTCCCATCCAAGTTATTTGGCATCGTCCAACTGAGATGTACCCTAGATCACGAACAAATCCAATATCACTGCCTTGGTCGCCGAGATCTCCAAGAGCGAGAAGCACGTCGACCTACTGGTGAATAACGCAGGGATTGACAAAAGCACCATCGAGGTCGAGAAAGGGAAGGAAAGCGCCGTTGCGCTGAGCAAGGAGATGTTTTCCGAGCCTTGGGAGGATTGGGAGGAAATCTATCGCACCAATGTTATTGCGTGAGGAACATTCTGGTAACAGCGACACACCACCACTGATGACTTCCATGGTAGATATTACTACATGTCGACTGCATTCCTCCCGCTGTTGGCTGCTGCGACTAGCGCGTCGCCTGGGCGCAGTGCAAGCATTATCAACACGTCGTCCATCAGCGGAATCACGCGTACCTCGCAGCACCATCCGAGCTACAACGTCTCCAAAGCCGCGACTATCCAGCTCAACATGATGCTCGCACAGGAATTCTCTCAACCTGGTGTTAAAGTTCGCGTCAACAGGTCAATCAGCTAATATAGTTGCTTGCCTTGTTTATTAATCTAGCCAATAGTGTCGCTCCGGGAATCTTTCCGACTGAAATGACGACTGAAGGCTCTAACGAGGAGAACAAGTCACATATTCCTGTTGAGGGATATCGCGAGAAAAAGAACATCCCTGCCGGGCGCCCGGGGAAGGATGAAGATATTGCGCAGGCGATCTTGATGTTGGCGGTAAACAACTACTGCAACGGACAGACGATCAGCATCGATGGGGGATATCTCCTCGGTGAGTGTTCGCGGACAATTCGTGCACTGCCTTGCCTCTCTCTAATTTGAATACTTGATTTAGGGCACCCATGAGGAAGTTGTGAGGAGGATGAGGCTTACTGTAACTGATGAACGAGCGTGAACTTTCCATAATCATACATACACCTTGTACAATTTACACGAGCGCAAAAACAACTTGCTAGACTGTGGCTTCGCGCGGCACGGGATTAGGGACGTCGGGGCTAATGTCGCCCTCTTGAGCGCCGAGGACGTCCATGAGCTCTGTCCTGCCAAACATATGCGCCGCCTGGATGGCCGTTGGAGTGCCGAGTCTTGGGTTGGCACCTTTCTCCGCTAGTGCGCGGACAACGTCGTCATGTGCTTTGAACACAGCGCCGGCAATCATGGATTGTCCGAGATCGTTAAGCATATTAGGATCCGCACCACGCTCGAGCAGTTTCTTGGTGAGGTCCGCGTGGCCCGCTAAACATGCAATCCAAAAAGATGAGTGTGTTTATGATTTACAAGATGATCGTTCTACTAACCATAGGCCGCGAGCATGAGGAGGCTGTTGCCTATGGAAGTTCTGAATGACGCATAAAATGAGTGCAGAATGAACGCGGACCTTTATCGTTCATTATATTCACTGGCAAGCCTGCATCCACAGCAGCTAAGAGAAGCTCCGCGTTGCCATTGCGTGCTGCTTCGAACATGCGATGCGCAAATTCTATGGTGTCTGGCGGAAGAGATGTCGGATCAGGCTTTGGATCCTTTATTTTAAGTGAGAAATCGGTTCAACTGGTCCTCGGAGGATAATTACCATGTTGGTAAGTGAGAAGGTGGTATGTTTGGTCAAAGGCTCATAAATCAGTGACAAGCTTTCGTCAATATGATTGCACCGCTTCAGAGTTTTCGACCTAAGTTCTACTAACACGTTCAAATTCACGGGATCGCGTCCTCCGACTCCCAAGGCCCGTAAGGACCGTTGGCACGCAGGCTCCACCAGGATCCCTGTTTTTTGAATCGATATTTCATCCATTTGGCTCTTTTTCATCTCCCTCAGAGCCCTACTCTATCGACGTCATCTCCAGTCCCCAGCCCACTTCTTCCGCTACATTTGTCTCCTTGAACGGCAGCCAGAGTGACCTCTCATAGTCTGTAAGTGCCTAACCACCATGACTGAGTCGATCTTCATCAGTTTTTTGGATGCCACTTGTTGTTCCAAGACCTCGTTTCGGCAGTTCTTCACCGAATAGTTACATGGATTGCGCACTGGAGGCTATTTTAGCGTCCAGCACTTGTAACGCCTTCCATGGCCCCTCGGACTGCAGAACCCTTTATTAGCTTGCTCTGGAAGTCCCCGAGACCAATTAGGCGTCAATCTCTCGATTGTCGAATAAATGCTGTGGATTAGGTATGTGAGATATAAAAATAAGCTATGACCTTTGGACTCACCTGTGAAACATGAAGATCATACCGCCCGGTCCTGTCCCTACCAGGATCTGGTGACAGACCCCTCGAGACGCCTCGATTACATGACAATCCCAACGAGCTTTGGCAAACAGCATCACTTTGGAATCTTCCCAACACCGGGGAGCAGGGAATCTGGTATCTTACTGCTCCAGGTGCTTTTACCCCGACGTACGTGGACTGGCCCTTGGATAACATCCTTCTGCGACCATTTTCGGGGCTTATGCCAGAAAATTTGCCTCCAGAGGTACGTTTCGCGGATCGAAAATGAAGCCCTCCTCATTTCACTTCTTTTACATGACGTAAATCTCTTCCTCGAGCCTTTGAACTCGCGTCGTCGCGTCTCTTCCGTTTTGCACTCCCACTCACGTGACGGTCAACACAACGTTAAACAATGGCCTAGTCAAAACGAATTTGTTTACCTCAATCTTTATCCCGTACGACGACGACGACATGAACACCTCCTCTGCGTCCTTCTTTGTGACGCCGTCTGCCTCCTCCTTCCCTCTGCACGCGTTTCGCAAGCGCTCGGCCCCCCGATGAGAGACCTAGCGATCGCGTCGGCGACGACGTCGACCACCCTGCCAAACGCACGCGCACAACAGTTCCTCCTCCGCCACGTCCTCGGAACACGACAGTCGACGATCGTAGGTCCGCCAAGTACGCTGGTTTCGTTCGTGTTACGGCCCTCGTCACCGCCAACGCCGACTCGTACCATACTCGCCCCGTCCTCCTTCCGCCACCAACTCATTAACAGCTTCCAGCCGATGCTCGATGGCTCCGCTTCTATGCCCAGTGGAGGTCGAGTGTGACGACATTCGACTGCCCTCCAAGCGGGTCTGTTTGAGACTACCTGGCCCCCCGATGCTGCCTCTCCCTCCGACGCGTCCTCGTCCCAGGAAGATCGTTCGCCAACAGGTAGAGGCTCCTGCCGTTACTGCTACCGCGAATACCCGGACTCGCCCATCTTCCGTCATAACGCCGGCGACGACCTCTACCCACCATACCGGGGCATTCGGCAGCGGTGGCCGGTGAAGGTCTGCATTCCCGCTCAATACGCCGGGACTCGCCGCGAGGAGGAGAGGTGGAATGCGCTTTGTGTAGCTTCCCATAGCTACCTGGGCCCGTACGCATCACGGGCGCACATCATACTTCCAGCGTACGAGCCAGACTAGAGCCGCTGGAATGCGCTTTGCGATGCTGTACGCACCGCGTTTAGCGCTCACGCTTCCCCCGAGGCTACTATAGGCGCACTCTGCTCCCTGCTGGCGCGGTTGTCGATTAGGTATGTTACTTGTCTTTCATCGTCGCCCTTCACTGATCCTTCTCTAGTTGAGGACGAACCTATATTGTTCGGATATTATGCAGTAACGTTTGCCTTTCATGCTTTCCCATTATAGCCTCTACAAATTTTTTATTTCCCGTGGATACAAAAGGCCCCCACAATGCTCGAATTTCGTGTACGTCGGTCGTTTCGGTGGATCTTTCGTTCCTCATCGTTCTTGCAGATATTATATATCGCTGGGCCGGCTGCTTAAGTTATTGTGGAGGGCGCTACAAATGCGAGATAGAAGACGTCGCGAATGTGCCTGCTCCATTTACTCGGATGTTTTTTTTTTTGCTTGTGTCCGGTGCGTTTCAGCTTCGGATCTTGTTCCTTTACTCATCATTTTCGTGCAGTTTATTCTTTATATATCCATGGCCGGCGTGCATTCTGCTTGATTGGACATTAGGTCGTCAAGCGTCCTCATCCTGACTTTTTTTCGGCAGATATAACTAGACCTGCAGCGTGCCTTGATTTCTTGAACAGATGACGTGACTCCAGTGAGTTTGACCTTTCAGCACCCCGATTGTCGATTCACCGGCGCGTGTAGCCTTTGCTCGACCTCCACGCCCATTGCTTAGGTAAGCTTTCCTTCCTTCCATGCGCTTCTTGCCTATGCTGACGCCCTCGCAGATACGGCCCATTCTATTCTTCTGGCTTCGACCGCGCGTTCCCCCCTTCCCTCCTGGCTTGCTTCTCTTGGGTACGGTTTTTCCTTCTGTTGTTTCGACGAGGCTAACGGCTGCCCAGATCCGACATCTCCCGCGTCTCCCCCTTCTCTCCTCCGGTGTATGTGCTTCGGGTGAGGCTTATTTCCACCGGTTCTTACCCCCGAGCTCACCGTCTTCGCAGCCAGTGCCTCACGCCTCTTTACTGGTTTGCTCTGGCGGACGTGCATCGGGTGAGGATTCTTTTATTTGCGTCTTGGCCTAGCTAACCGTCCTCGAAGCCATATACCTCACGCTCTTTCCGGTTCCTCCCTCCGCCGCGTGTGCGTCGGGTGAGGATTTTTTTGCATCTGTGTCTTGGCCTGGCTAACCGTTCTCGCAGCTTGTGGTCTTTTCTGGCGACGTCCTCCGGGGCTTCCGCTTCTCCGGTGTATGTGCTTCAGGCAAGGGTTCTTTTCCGCCTGGCCTTGTCCCAGCAGACCATTCTCGCAGCCATATTCCTTGTGGTTTCTCGTTCCACCCCTCCCCCCTGATCTTGCCCCAGCAGCCTGCGCTTGGTCCTTCCATGACCATGACTCCCCTGAGGCTGCTCCGGTGAGGCTCCTTTACAATTCCACAATTGCCCAGCTAACCATCCTCGTAGATCATGTCCCCGCGTCCTTGGTCTTTCATTCTTCTCTCACCTGCGCCGCTTCACTCCCGTGGTCCTCCGTCGCCGCCAGATCACTGTCGTTGCCAAGCCTACCCCACGCTCATTTTCCGCCCTCCGTTGTCCTCGCCTGCGCCTACCCAGTCCTTACCATCTTGTATACTAATTGTCTGTCAGTCCATCTCCATTTACCATGTTCTCATCTGATCGTTCTTCAATGGCAGTGATCCCCCACACTACTCAATGGCTCGTCTCAACCACCGTGCGTTCTTTTCTTGTCGCTAATTGTCGAAACTGACAATTCTCCACCTTGGATAGGCTGATTGTGCCATTAGCTTCTCGCATTGTCTCTTCAAGTTTGCTCTCTTTCGGATCTTGGGACAAAAGTCTTGCTCTCGTTTTGGTTTCCCTGCGTTTGCCTGCCTCGTTTTGCTTTTGCTTTCGCTTTCGTCTTTCGGTTTCGTACCCAAGGTTGCAAGATCCCTTACCTCAATGTATTATCGCGATCTGCTCCCAACCAACTACTCAGCGGCTCAAAGACAAGACTGGCACTTCCTACACCTCGACCTCAGGACCCCATTTCACTGCGCGTCTCCGCCGTGCTCGTTGACCATGTAGATTTTCAGATACCCCGCTGTGGACATTATCAAGGCATTGTGTCCTCTATACTCCTCGGGTGGCCTTTTAACCGCCAAGTTCCTCAACTCAAACCTCGACTTCGCCGAAGCCTGACGTCCCAGAGCATCAAACATCCGCTGCCCCATCCACTCTCTGCATGTATGCCCAACTCTGATCCTTTTTATGGGCTCCAAACTGATGCCGCCTTTCAGATACCCCTTCTCCCGATTTCTTGTTGTGGTCATTTCTTCGAGGCATGTGTGTCCTCTATACCCCTCGTTTGGCCTGCTCCAGCCTTCAGATGTCCCTCATTTCCTATCTGCTTGCTCCCTGGCATTCGTCGAGGCCTCGTTTCCGCTATACGATCATGTATCTGTTCATATCTGACTTTAATTTATTCCTTCGTGGCAATCTCCCATCCCTTTATTTATGCAAGTTGAAGTGGCTTGATGCCTGCCGCTACATCTTCGTACCGCTTGCTCCCTTACCTGACTTCTAATCGCGGAGCCATTCGATTTTGCAAGAATATGTACATGATGTTACACGCAATCGCCAGTCTCCTCCCTCGAGTCCAGTCCATTTCCTCAAATCGTCGTCCCCTTTGCCTTCAAGCTACAAGCTACTATGCTCCTTGGTTTGTGAGAGTTCCCGGCCCTTATTGTGGTCATTTATAAACATGCTGCCGAGCGTCCGGATCCCTTCAATTCCGTCAACTCTTCCGAGCGATGATTCTCATTCTGATTCGTCGGTCGAATAATATCCGCAGTCACTCGCCTCGGTCTCAGGTTCCTTGTTCCATTCGCTGCGACTAATCGTCCACGGTGGCTTGCCATTTGTCTTCTTGTACGTGACCGGGTTGTAATCCTCGTCGAGCCAGACGAGCTCGAGATATTCCGCGAGATCCAGCATCTCCTTTCTTCAGCCAGTGCAGCTTCAAATCCCGCTCTATCTGCCTGCGCAGCCCACGTCGAAAATGGGTGTCCGAGTGGCGGGAAACGCAAAAATGGAACGCGATATGACGGAGAAGTGGAAATGTCCGCAGGAGGATGCTTTCATGGACTCGGATCCATCCCATGGGAAGGCTGTGTATAGGATTTCCCTGAAGTCGTCATACTGGCCTTTGACGAAGTGACTTTCGAGTACGACGCGGAATACGAGTGAAGTGAGATTTGGCATCGGGTTGAGGGCGGTGAGCATACATTCCGCCTGGCGGTTTGGGCTGAGCCAGAGCGTCAGTGTGCAAAGTGCCGGAAACGCCGGCAAGCGTCCAAGCATCTCCAAAAAAATCTGGTTCTCTGGCGTTGAAATGTTAACGAGGATCAGTGAAACTGGACGTTTACTGACGAGGAGCTGTTGGAAACGATGGCTGTATAGCGAGATTGACAAGAGATGGGGCGGCAAGGTGTAATAATTTCTCCATAGCTAGCGCAGAGCATGGCACGTCCTCGTCATGGCAGAAGCTCCCAAAGGTCATTGATTTGAGTTCAAAGAGTGGGTGTTGGTCGACCAAGAGAGCGAGGAAGGTCTCGCCGCCTTCATTGCGTGTGAGAATCAGTTCTTCCAGTTTGGCGAGGTTAACGGCGGAGCTCGGTTGAAATGCCTCTCGATGTACGCCGGACGTAGTTACAATGGAATCTGGGTTTGAGTCGCGCGAGGCATTTGAGGTAGGCATGATCTGGACATTGGTGTCTTCCAACAATAAAACCTTGAGACTTCCACTTGCACGAAGAAAGTCGGTGAAGGAGCCCCAGCTGTCGAAGGAGACGTGTCGAAGAAATAGGGTCTCGAGATTTGGGAACAGCGCCATATAGGCGACCTTCATTTCCTGGCTGAAGCTATTTGTTTGGTCGAGCCACTCGACAACTTGAACGGCAGGCATGGGAAGAATAATAGGCGGGACAGTGGCACTATGCAAGGGTGTTGCAGACAAAAACATCCTACGATGGCGGTAGAGCCACCATTCAGAAGCCTCGGAGAATTGAACCTTCCTGACGATGCTCCCCAGCCTCGGCGTCCGGTTGAGCATGTCGAGCCAGAAGGCGAAATCGTCCGCGCATGCGAAGTGAATGGAAGAGAAGAGATGGACGATGGCAGAAGACCGCATTGCGTGGGATGCGAGAGCCATGGTGCGCAGGGATGGCACGTCTTCGGCGTTGTGCCCAGCAATTTCGTCTGTAATTTCAGAACTTCAGAAGGTATGCAAGACCCTGAGTGACGGTGTCAATTTGAATATCGGAAGTGAAGAGTAGTTTGTACAGACACCCATCAAAGGACTCCGACTCCATAATTCCCAAGAGCACAGGGCAGTCGCACTACGATGAAAATCTCAAGGCTATGGGCGTGTTGCGCAGGGTTTTGAGTCCTGCCTGAGGCACGTGTTCGCAACATCACCAACTGAAATTTATAAATGGTAATTGAATGGTAATCTAAAATTTGGTAGACTATATAACGGGGAGAAGATCTTGAATAACAGGTTCACATACGGTTCAAATAATATCGATGAAGGATCTAAGACGGAACACGAATATTTCAAAAAAAAAAATGAGTATTCTAATTCTCCTCCTCCAGTCCCCTCAGTCTGAGTCACTACGGTACCAGTCATCCGAGTCGTAGCACTCGTAATCACTCGCCTTGGTCTCGGGTTCCTCTCCGAAATGATAGGTCCACGGCGGCTTGCCGCTTGTCTTGCTGTACGTGACCGGGTTATATTCCTCGTCGAGCCACTCCAGCTCGAGATAATCCGCCAGATCCGCACCCACAGCCTCCAACCACTCCATCACCCGCCACTCCATCTTTCTTCTAAGCCCACGCCTAAAATGTATACTTGCATCGCGTGGAATGCAGAAATGGAACGCGACGCGACGGAGAAGCGGAAATTTGCGGAGTAGGACACTTTTCATGGACTCGGATCCGCCGGACGGGAAAGCTACGCGTAGGACATCATCGAGGAAGTCACGCTGCTCTGACGTGTCCCAGTCATCTTCCAATATGAAACGGAATATGAGTGCAGAAAGATGCGGTGCCGCGTTGAAGGCGGCTAGCATACATTCCGCCTGTTCAGTTGGACTGAGCCAGATGGTCAGTGAGCGGAGCGCCGGGAAAACCGGCAATCGACGAAACATTTTCAGACTTTCGCGGTTCTCTGGAATGAAAAAGGAGTCAAAACTGAGTACTATGCGAGCAAATGAAAAAAAAGAAATTACCGACCTGAAGCTGTTGCGAATCTTGGGTTAATAGCGAGATCGACAACCGACGGGGCGCTGAGGCGCACGAGCTTCTCCATGGTTAACGGAGAGCATGGCACATTGCCGCTCTCTGGTAAATAACAAAAGTCCCCGAGGCTTAGTGACTTGAGCCCGTTCGGCGGGGATTCTTCAACCAGATGGACGAGAAAATTCACTCCACGCTCATAATCACTGGATCTGACAACGAGCTCTTCTAGTGCGGAGAGATCAACTGGGCATGATTGAGGCGCCGGACATGAGTCCGGGTCTGAGTTGTCCTCGTCACCACGGTCGGACTCGGACTCGATGTCGAAGCCGACCTTGATGTCTTCGAACAAAAGACCCTTGGGGCTTCCAGATGCAGGAATAAGTCCGGTTAAGGAGCTCAAGTTGGCGAATTTGACTAATCTAAGACGAAGGGTCTCGAGATGTGGGAACAAAGCCATGTACGCAATCGCCAAGGTCATGTTTTGGGGCTCACACCATTCGACGACTTTGACGCCAAGCATGGGAGGAATTATAGGCGGGACAGCGGCACCGTGTAACGGCGTAGCAGACAGGGAATTCCTCTTCTTCTGTAACCAGTGATCGTGACCTTCGGAGAATTTGACTTCCTTGACAGTGCTCCCCAGGCTCGGCGTCCAATTGAGCATGTCGAGCCAAAAGGCAAAGTCTTCCGCGCATGCGAAGTGAACGAGAGAGAATAAATGTGTAATGGCGCTAGACCGCATCGCCTTCGATACAAGGGCCATCGCGCGGAGAGATCGCACGTCATCGGCATTGTGTCCGGCGATTTCAAGGCCAATCTCTGGGGGAATGCGAGACCCTAGGGCAGTAATGTGTCAGAATACAGAGCTGAAGGGTGTGGTTGTACTGACAGTGATCTATTTTGGAAGACTGTGGCTCGTTTTTTCCTTTCTTTTTTCTTCGTTTTTTCGAAGACGGCTCTTGTTCCCCGCCAGCATCGGCCACTGGCCTCGAAGTAGCAACCTCCGGAATCTTTCGCCCCCCTCTTACGCGTCGCTTTCGGCCTTTGGACATATGCAAGCAAGTAGGCCACGCTGTGACACTGAGATTCTGAGAAAGCAAACAAAGAGGGGAACACGTGATGTGACCGATGCGATTCCACGCTTAGACCGTCTTGACAGATCTTGACCAACCTCCAAACTCTTTGATTCGGAAAATGAAAAATCCAATCACTTAGCCAGTCGCCCTTGGGTGAAGGTGGGGAAACTGAGGGGGGCGTAAAATAATTATTCATGGCGTACAGGGTAGCACCGACGAGAAGAGACGGAATCGTATGTGAAACAGGCAGGGAGGAATAGCAGTAGCAGTAAGGAAGGGAGGTAGTGGAAGGGCAGAGGTTTGCATATATGGAGAATATATAGGGGAGCGGGTGCAGAATATATATAAAAAGGGGGCGCGGGTTCAGAAGGAGACTAGGAAGAGACAATGTACATCTTTTGGATGGAACCTGTGGTGGAAGAGGGAAGGGAGATAAGAGGTATCGTTGGGAGCCTTTAGCTGCCGTGCGCAGGTGCGCGAGTCGAGTCGAGTCGTCCGCTGCTCACGCCGGATTAGGGCTCGCCGGTGGTCCCCCCTCAATTCCCATCTTCTTCCTCACAATCTCAAACGTCTTCAACATCTTCCGCCTCGCCCCGAGCGCCGCCACGCCCTTGCCCTCCAGCGCCGCCTCGTCCATCACGACCATGTCCTGCCAGCGCATGCCCTCAAAGTTGGGCGTGTACTTGTGCAGCCGCAAGCTGCGCAGCCACCCCGGAATGTCGTTGAGCAGCGCCGGGTCGACGTCCTCCTCGCCCTTGGGCGTGCCGCCTATGCCCGCACTGTCTTGCCCACCGCGCGAGCTCATGCTCGCCGCGCTCTTGGGCGTGCGAGCGCTCATCGGCGGGCGCATCATGCGGTTCATCCCCGCCGAGTGCGGCCCCTGTCCCTGCATCCCCAGCCACCCCGCGCCGCCCATCCCCGCCGCCGCCATCTGCGCCTGCGCCATCTGCGCCGCAAGCAGCTGCGTCTCCGGCGAGATGCCCATCGCAAGCATGTTCATGTTCACCCCGAACGGATTCATCCCGCCCATCCCGCCCATCGCATTCGGGCTCCCCATCCCCATCCCCATCCCGCCGCCCATTCCATTGAACCCGCCCATCCCCATGCCCATGTTGTTGTTCGGCCCGCGCCCGTTGTTGCTCCCCCCACCCGTGCCCGACCCGTCGTCGCTGCCCCCGAAGCGGCCGTTATTCGGCGCAGAGAGCCCTGGGCTCTGCCCGCCCTGCCACCCCGTGCGGTTCCCGATGCCCATCCCGGGCGCGCCGGGGCCCCGCTGGACGAAGTTGCCGTTGTCGTCGTACATGCCGCCGTCCTGCTGCGGCGCGCGCGCGCCCCGGCGGTGGATCGTCGGGTCGCCCATGCGCGGCACGCCCGGGATGCCCCCGACGACGCCGGGCGACTTGGCGGGCTCCTTGGGCTCCGTCTTGGCGAACATGGGCAGCGGCGTCGTGACCATACTGGCCCAGCTCTCGCTCGCGGCGTGCGCAGGGACGGTGGCCTCCTGCTGCGGGATGGGCGCAGTGCGCCCGGAGAACTCGGTGCTCTTGGGGCGCGCGCTCTTGTCCTCGCCGGCGGTGGGGGACGGTGCGCGGTTGGCCTCGGCGACCTGGCCGAGGCCGCCGACGCCCCAGGTGTTGCGGTCGCCGGTGGAGGGCATGATGGGCGCGGAGATGCGGTGCGCGGCGTTGGCGGCCTTGAGCTTGGCGCGCTGCTGCGCGAGCGTCGTCGCAGCATCCTGGTTCATCGCAGCAGACTCGGGCGAGAGGTAGTTGCTGGTGGGGGTTTCGATCAGCGACTGGCGGTTGCCGGCCGGCGTCGTTTGTGTGAAGTTGCGCGCAGTGGGCGATGCGGGCAAGCCCGACTTGAGCCCTGGCGACTTGAGTCCAGCGAGCTTGGCCTCCATCTGGCTTTGCATGGAGCCTGTCCAATCGTTTGATATGGTGATTGTGTGGTGATAGCAGAATAAACATACCTCCAACGGCGGGGCTGAGGAGGGCGGTCATCGGGTCAGACCGCGCCATCTGCTGAAGGACCGTAATGAAGAATCTGATCTGAACTTGAGTTGAATGTTGTAGAAGGCTGTATAGAGCGGCTGTGCGCTCTGCTTCTGAAAGAACTTTGAACCCTGTGCCCACGCGTCAGAAAATAGAGATCATCCCGCAGACACAGCCGAAAACTAACATTGCTCGATGGCACTGAGTTCCTCTTTGAAATTGACATCCAAAGATGCTGCGGCCATATCTTCGAGCGTAGCCTCATAATTTTGCAGGTTCTCAAACCATTGGTCGAGGGCCTCGGCTGGATAGATTTGTCAGCAAGATGTCAGGGCAACGGTGAAAAAAAAAACGACATACCCTCAGGAGTCTGGTACATGCCAGAGGAGCCCACGAGCTCGCTGGTGGGCCTTGCACCGCTACCGCCGAGACGCGGGGAGCCAGGGGCAAGGGTTGGAGTGCCACGTGCCGACGGCCCAAGCGACTGACGAGAGTGCTTGCCGTTCTCAGGACCGGGAGACGGACTGGGGCTGGAAGGAGGACGAAGACTCATGATGTGAAGTGTGGGTAGAAGATGAAGCTAGTGATAGATCAAGGATGAAGGGTCCAGGGGGGGTTTTGGAGTAGGGTGGGATAGATTGTCGGCCGTTCAAGGGAATACTTGTGATTTACCCCGTTCGTAATGGGAAGGACGTCGAGTCTGGGACCTACTAGGGCCCTGGGCTAGAAACAAGAGGAAAGCTCAGCCACGGAGTGGAGAGCCTTGGGCGTTTCTAGACGAGACCAGCGGAGCCTGCCGGTCTAGCAGAGAACGTTGGCGGCGACAACCACGACAGCAGCAGCAGCAACGGCGACGACGAGCGCAACGAGGTGGAGGAGCTAAAGCAAGAGGATTCCTGGGCCTACACGTGTGATTCAGATCGTGACACCCCTGGTCACATCGTTTCAACCTGACACTCCTGTTCTGTTCATCATGTCCAATCCAAAGATATCCAGGCGCTGTTTCTCAACCAAGAGCGGGCGGGTCAAATACAACGAGTTTCATTCGAGCTCAAAGGCACCTTCAAATTTCATTCGTGCTCGATTACCCTATTGGTGTTGTGGTCTGGCAGGACGGTCTGGCATCCAGTTGACCTGGGTAAACCTGGCTCCGCAAAGAGCCAATAGCTGTCGAAAGCTTCAAATTTCATTCGAGTTCAAGCATTGACCCTGTCGGCGTAGAGTTGATGTCAAATTTCAATGGTCTAGGCTCTTCGCAAACGGCATCTATCGCCATACATATCCTCTATTTAACGGCGAACTCTGAACAGAACCCACAAAGAGTCAATAGCTCGGTCGTGCCTTTTTTCTTATTCGTGTAGCTACAGGCGCTGTAGCTTTTCCCTCTTGTGAACCTTCTAGTCACAGCACACGGTTACCCAACGGTTCAGAAAAAGCTCAAGCGATCTATGTATCGGGTTTCGAATTTATTCCGCTGCCCGCTGGATTCAAGTCGCTGAGCTTCAGCCATCTCCCGTCTCCTGCTCCACGCCAGCCATGGAGAAGCTCCTCCCATCAGGAAAACTTTCCGGCCGCCACATCTGTCGTGCGTATTCGACATTCCCGACAGCTTCTCGTTTCCCTGGTACCTTCATCAACAAGAGAGGCAATAGGACAAATCAAAATAAATGTTCACAAGCGGCAGTTCTTCGGCAGTTCAACTAGTGGCGGTAATTTCCGTCACTACTACTTTCTGGCGCGTCGTCGCGCGTCAAAAATTACCAAGATCTATCCTAGTTTCGAATATCTTCCTGCGAGCCACAGTGAATTCTGGACCCCTGACCGCCATTCCATTGTACCTAGTGGCTGTGGCGATTGTTCAAAATACACGTGTTAAACCCACGTTACCATTCTGCTTTCATCCTTTCACCACCACCTGTGCCACCCAAAATATGAAGTCGCGGTGGACAGATCCCCATCTCTGTCCGTCCAAACCACTGTCCGCCTCATTACTTTCTAACATACCCCAGGGTCCCACATCCCCGCTGAAATAGCGCTCGAGATCGCAGGACACAATGCCGGCCACATAGCAGCTCTCAGCGCCATGGCCCTCGTATCTCAAGCCATGCGCTCCTCCGCCATCCCACGTCTCTTCTCTCTCATCCATTTCACATGCGCGGAAGACTTCGCCTTTTGGCTCGACATGGTCAGGCGGACACCAAGCCTACTTTCTGTCGTCAACAAAGTCAAGCTCTCGCAGCCGGACAAAAGGTGGCTTGCCCGCCATCGTAGCTTCATTCGTCCCTCGACGCCCCTGCGGGGCGCTACGATCCCACCCATCCTCCCTTTGATGCCTACCGTCAAAGTCGTCGAGTGGTTCGACCCCAAGAACGACATATTTTCGGAGCTCAAGATGGCGGTGGCGTACATGGCATTGTTCCCCAATGTCACGACACTTTGTCTGCGATATTCCTATTTCGAGAGCGTGCACGCTTTGAGCAGGTTTCTCGGCGCGTGTGGAGGCTTCCGGGTCCTCTGGTTGGAACAAACGCAGGTTGAGGAGTTCAATTTTGGTTCCGACGACTCGGACTCGGATTCTGATGTGCCGCTTCAGGCTCGCGGCGTCGACCTCGTCCGGCTGGAGGAGTTGCATGTCTTATCGAATAATTGTGCGGAGGAATTCCTCGTCCGTCTAATCGAACAATCGCCGCCCATTGGACTCAAGTCGCTGACTTTCGGGAGCTTCAGCCATATCCCCGAGCACGAAAACGTCCCCTGCTCCGCCCCAGCCATGGAGAAGCTCCTCCGCCTCGCTGCTGTATCTCTCGTCCACCTCGCCATACACCCAACATTTCCAACAGCCTCTCGTGAGTAATTTTCCAGTTGCCTTCCATTAACTATATAAATTTTCACCAGAGAACCACGACTTTCTCAAGATAGCCCGCCACTTGCCGGCATTTCCCGAACTCCGTACGCTCACCATCTGGCTCGGCCCCAATCGTCAAGCGGAATGGATGCTCTCCCTCCTCCCCGCGGCGCCGAATCTGACCACGCTCACATTCCGTTTGACATTCAACGAGGAATGGGACGAGAAAGAGCAGCGCGAAGGCTTCGACGAAATCCTGCGCGTGGTTTTTCCCTGGGGTGGTTATGCCGAGTCCATGGAGACTGGCCTGATGAGGAAGTTTCCGCTACTCTGTCGCGTCGCGTTTCATTTTGGCGCTTTCCGCAACGCGGATATCCATTTTCGTCGTGGGGCGCGCAGGCAGATGGAACGGCGGCTGCAGGAGCGCCTGCACAAGACGGGCGCGGATGTTGCGGAATATCTCGAGATTGAGTGGCTGGACGAGGAGTATAATTTGGTGGCGTATAGCGGGCGGAGCGGGAAGCCGCCGTGGACGGTTGAGCGGGGACCGAGGGACGAGGAGCCCGAGACGGAGGCCAGCGATTACGAGTCGGAGAGATCGGAGGATGAATCGGAGGACGAAATTCCGCGTGTGTGGACTGCAGAGCATGAGTGGCAGGCTCACGCGGAAATGATGAGGGAGATTCGTAGCAATCCTGATTATTTTGAATGGCCGGATTGTGTTGAATCTCCCTTGTAGACATGGAGGACGCGATAGTTGTTGTATTCTTTATTTTTCTTTACGCCGTACTCTCTGCCGAGCGAAACGAATTATTTTTTCAGCTGCAAATGTCGGACCGGTATGAGATAAAATTTGAGCCGAAATTCCAACTCGGGCCACAGTTTTATTAGTGAATACGTCGAACTCTCTGACTTAGTGTCTTGTCCGATATTCAGAAATCAACCTAAATTTAAACATGCGTCGCGCTGGTGTATCGCCACGTGGTTTCTGTTCTTTTTAACTCTTAAACCACCATCTACATGGAGCCGGAGTCTCTCAATTGCTGTCCGTATAATTTTTCAAACATTCATCTATGTCCTGACATTACTCTAGGGTTCCGTATGCCCCCTGAAGTTGCTCATGCAATTGCTGGGCACAATGCCGACGACTTGCCATCCCTGTGCGCCATGGCTCTCGTATCCAAAACAATGCGATCTTCAGCCATCATCCATCTCTTCTCTTTCGTTCACTTCGCATGCGTGGAAGACTTCACTTTTTGGCTCGACATGCTCAATCGGACACCAAAATCGTCAAGAAAGTCAAACTCTCTGATCCTCCTAAATGGAGGTCCCATAGGCTGTTTCGGTCTCCAACGTTGCTGCGTCACGGCACTATCCCACCTATTCCTCCCATTCCTGGCGTTCAAGTTGTCGAATGGCACGACAGCTTAGACAGCCGCAATCGAAAAACGAAGGCCGCTCTCATGGCGTTGTTCCCGAATCTTCGCACTCTGTGTTTTAAAGCTGTTTATATCCACAACTTGGTGACGTTTACCAAGTTCCTGCGCGCATGTGGGAGCCTCAATGTCCTCTCATTTGAATAGCGAGGTTGACTCTGACTCCGACTTTGAGTCCGACTCCGACTCCGACTTGAAGCATTCGAACTCTGTACCGCTTCCCAGAGTAATTGGGGTACCGGCTCGATTAAACCACCTTAATCTTACCGAGCTCGAAAAGTTGATTCTCTTATACAGTGCCAATGTCGAGAGGAGAGACTTCCTTGTTCATCTGTTCGAGCAATCTCCACCCGCTGCACTCAAATCGTTGGACTTCGGGGGCTTCAGTTTTAGCCCCGGTTTCGACGACGTTCCATGCTCCGTGTGAGACATGGAGAAACTCCTACGTCTCAGTGCTTCGTTTGTTGTCCATCTCGCTCACTGAGTTATATCCAAAATTTCTAATAGTTGCACGTCAGTAATGTTCAAGTTCTCATGATTTCTCATTGATCATGATGGCGAACTTGTGGACATCCATCATCCAGCTCTCGATGCTGTAAAATTCGAATAGACAACAAAGATTCACATATATCCATCGTCTTGAACTGAACAGCAACTTCCGATCACGTAAGCCGTGACTCTCTTGCGGGTGACAGTCACCAACCCCTAAGCATTCCTCCTCGACATCATGATCACAGCAGTGCTGGCGTCCCCAGGAAAATAAAACTGCTTCATTCGGCTCGCCTCCCCATCTCGCCAGTCTCTTCATGCCTTCCAGATGAACCAAACTACCCTAGACACTAGCTGGGAACACCCTGGCTCCGTACATATCGAAAAGGTGGATAACTCGTCTGTAATCAGGTTTACTCGGGAACGCCCCGCCAAGCGACACGAACTCATCAAGGCCGAGTGAGTCGTCCTTTTAATTCCTTCAGTACCTTTACTTACCCACTGGTTATCAAACCAGTGAGCGAGAGCTTCGAAAGGCTATGGGGAGCAGGATGCCAAGATTAACACATTGCTAGATCGTGTGGATAAACTGGACTCCAAGCTGAAGAGAGTCGTTCTCGATCGTTCGGACACCAAAAGGAAGCAGGCCGAATTCCTCCACTTCACGCTCGAACGGTTAAGTAACCAATATCAAAGAGATTTGTTTGTCGAGTATTTCGAGTCCCTCTCCGGTTGTCTACAGGGTACGTTTTATATTGTTGCATCTTTTTCCAGTATTGCGCTAACCTGCTCTCTTCAGCCTTCAACGATGTGATCTTCGACGTGGACCGGGTAGGGGAACTGGTGCTCACACGCGACGAGAAACAAAAACTAAAAACGGCTGGAATCAACTATAGTAAGCACTGGCCTCCGCCATTCTCCCGCACTGAGCTATGTTGACGACTTGCTTGGCACCTACCTTCTCTTCAGTCACTCACGTCCTCCAATTTAATGCGCTTGCATGGGCAATAGGAAAGTTGGAAGAATACAGATCAGGGGTGATTGCCCTGGTCGAGAAGGCAAAAGCTATCCTGGGCGACGACATCCACTTTTGTCTCCATATCCTCCCCTATTACAATTCAGCTCACCCTCACCGGAATAACCTCCAACACCCTCATCCGGACCCCGCCACAGTCCGCAAACATCTACTCCCAATCATACCCACCGAACACATCGCTACTTTTGATACTCTGCTTCACTCGAATCCTCGAAAAATCGGGGGGAAGGAAACAATATTTTCAAGCGCCGAGGAGTATCAAGCACCGCTCGAAACGGCGGCCCAAGAGATCAGTTCCATACACGCGTGGTTACAGGAGCTCGAGGCGGAGCTGGCTGCACAGGATGTGCCGTAGATGGGGAGGAAGACATAGAAGAAGACATTTAGTTGAGTGAGTTGTACCCACGTTCTTGAAATTTGAATGCTCTCTCCATTAACCTTTTAAGACCTGACAACCAGGCTCAACGTTACTTACATAATTAGGCGCACTATAATATTTACGAGCCCTATTTTTCATTATTCAACATTACATAAGACCTACCAAAGCCTGCACGTGCACGGGTAGCACCGCCACAGGAAGCGCAAATCAGTTCTCTTTCAGACTTTGCCACTGGGGAAGATGGGATCGCACTCTTACGACCGCTGTCAGTGCAAACCCATCTTTATTTCTTGTATTCTGACACTAGTTGTCTAGGGTTTCGTATTCCCGCTGAAATTGCTGATCAAATCGCTGGACACAACGATGTGCCATCCCTGCGGGCCATGGCTCTCGTATCCAAAACAATGCGGTCTTCGGCTATCAACCATCTCTTCTCTTTCATTCACTTCGCTTGCGCGGCCGATATAAGCTTTTGGAACGGCATGCTCGACCAGACACCGACACTGGGGAGCGTTGTCAAGAAAGTCAAATTTTCCAGGGCTAAAAACAATTGGCTAAGACGCCATAGGAGCTGGATGTCGTCTACCCTCTGGACGGTGTTTCCATACTGCCCATGATTATTTCCATGCCTAGTGTCAAAGTTGTCGAATGGCTCGACTATTCCGGCCACTTCACGCTAGACATGCAGATCGCTTACATGGCGCTGTTCTCAAATCTCGACTCTCTTCATCTTAAGTTCGTCTCTTTTGACAGCTTTGTTGACTTCACCAAGCTTCTTGCTGCATGCGGACGCGTCAAGGGCCTCTCTCTTGAATATACAGGAGTCGGTGACGACGAACTTGAGTCCGAATCCGATGGCGACGAACTGGAGTCCGACTCCGATGATTCGGACGGCCCGGCCCCGGACTCCATTGTGCAACAGCCCAGAGTACACAGAGTGCCAAGCGTATTTGACCTCACCGAGCTGGAAGAACTGAATGTCAACTCAACTGAAGCCGGGGAGGACTTTCTGGTCCGTCTTATCAAACAATCCCCTCCGGCTAGACTCAAGAGGTTGGCTCTCGGGAGCTTCAGTTATATCCCTGAGCGCCAACAAATTCCCTGCTCCGCTCTGGCCATGGAGAAACTCCTACGCCTCGGCGCCGCATCTCTTGTTCATCTCGCCATACAACCAACATTTCCAAAAGCGTCTCGTGCGTAATTTTCCAGTTGCCTTACATTAGCCATATAATTTTTCACCAGAGAACCGCGACTTTCTCGAAATGTTTCGTCGCTTGCCGGCATTTCCCGAACTCCGCTCACTCACCATCTGGCTCGGCCCCAATCGTCAGGCGGAATGGATGCTCGCTGCCCTCGCCGCGGCACCGAATCTGACCACGATCACATTCCGTTTGACATTCGACGAGGGTTGGGACGAGGAGCAGCAGCGCGAAGGCTTCAACGAAGTCCTGCGCGTGGTTTTCCCCTGGGGTGGATTCGAGTCTATGAAGACCGTCCTGATAGGAAAGTTTCCGCTACTATGTCGCGTCGCGTTTCATTTTGGCGCATTCCGCGACTCGGATATCCATTTTCGCCGTGGGGTGCGCAGGCGGATGGAGCGGCGGTTGAAGGAGCGCTTGGAGGAAACGGGTGCAGACATCGCCGAATATCTCGAGTTGGAGTGGCTCGATGAGGATTATAACTTGCTCGCGTACAGCAAGATGAATGGCAAGCCGCTGTGGACAGTCGAGCGCCATTCCTGGAGTCGGGAGCCCGAGACCGAGGCAAGCGATTGGGAGTCGGAGAAGTCGGATGACGAAGAATATCCTCCGCGTGTATGGACAGCCGAGCATGAGCGCCAGTATCGCGAGGAGATGATGGCAGAAATCCGGGGAGAGGTCTGGTAGCTACATATTCTGTCTCTCTGGAACATCTCATAAACCCAAAAAATATCGGAATTCCGGGCGCGTCCCCCGCTGCAGTGGAGTTCAAGTTGAGTCATCCCTTACAACAGAATGTTCACTGGCCGCTGAGAATTGTCGCCCTATTTTGCAGTTAGGTTCAACCGCACTTTTGTCCGAGTATTTACATTTTTTTGCCACAGGATCGATCCTGTGGTATTTCTCACTTGCACAAAATTGGTAGTCCTTTTCCCAGTACAGAATGCGCAATACCATACATAACTCCTAACTGCTAGCCCTCGGATTTGTTTCGGGTCTCGCGTTCCTGGGAAGGGGGCCTGGAAGCGGAAGCGGGAACATGACCCTGCCTGCCACTATGAGTCGTTGATCAAGATTCATGTCGTTTCTACAATGGCGCAGATTAAAAAACACTTCAGCAAAATGGGGGAAGCTAATGCATGTCTTCATCATCTTCGTAGTCTTCTTCCTCCCCTTCCTCCTCTTCCTCCTCTTCGATCTCTGGCTCTTGCAAAAGCAAAAGCTCTTCACTCTTGACGAAGACCCTCAATACCGTTGCACGCACATCGTAGTGAGATATATTCCGCGGGGGATTAGCAGCGACTTCAGCATCCTCCTCTGTCTCCCCTGCGTAGTCGATGTATTCGTCGACATGCAGGGCCTAAAAATTCAACTTTAGGTAGGACAAAAGCAGCCAGTGAATGACCGTATACTTCCAACCGCACTTCAACCGCCCAGTGGGGGTTCCTAGCCGAGTCCCAAATAAGCTTGGTCCTTTCTCCCAAAGGCTGGCCACCAGCTTGTGTTTCTAACAAGGCGTTGACCCATCCTCCTTGCCATCCGAATCCGACCTGAGAGTCGGACTCTCGCCCTTCATCATACACGGGATCAACATCATCTTCAAGTTGTCCCGGCAAATCCGGCGCAGCAATTCGGAGCCCACTCATTTCTTCGGGATCGATTCCGCTTTCTCCGTTCCAGTCGGAGTCGTAAAATATGAATGGCGGACCGGAGCGTGGGCGCTCAACCTGGTTGAAGAAACATTTTTAAGATACTGGCCAAGGTCAAGGAAAATAATATAATACGCACATATTCTAAGGCCCGGAACCTCTCAGGCCATGGGTAGCGGCTTGGAAGGCAGATGCGCAGCAGGGGGGATATTTCGCTTTTTGGAAGAATGGAGCCGTAATAGGTGATCTCGGAGCTGGCTGTCCCGGTGAATGCGCATCGCCTATATGTGAACGAAGCGGGGCTGCCGGCCGCAGGACTATACTCGACCGCTGAAAGCTCCGCATTGGCCCCCACCCTGTTGACCCGAATGGAAAGGCCCTGGGTGTATTTCCCAATCTCTTGGTCTTCATCTCCTGCAGACCAAGTCGTCGGCCAGCCAGTCCATGTCAAGGCCGATAGAATGAGCTGAGGAGGTTCAAGTTCTTGCATTGTGATAGTTGTGAAACAGAGAATCGTTGCAAATAAGAGTAAACTGTAGATCGATCGAAAGAAATAGAATGTGACAGAACCTCTGAGCATCAACGCGTAGAAAAGGTCCAGCAAAGCCCGCCAGCCTGAAAAAAACTCCTTGCTATAAATAAAAAATCAAACTGCTATAAATAAGAAACCGAACACCAAAATAGATTGAACTTTGAACATCTTCGTCAGAATTTCTGTAGCCTAGCCGAAGCTCTGAAACTTTTGTAAAATGCCAGTGGAATCGCTTCAAGAGGGATTTATCTACATTCGAACTATGATTGTGTTTCGATAGGATGGGCCATATATTCCAAATTGAACCATCAGAAGCTCGCGGAGTAGACAATTATCAGCAAGCGCTTCAGTGTTTACACCACCGAAGTACTTGCCATATATTTGGGATTTTGTGTACAGACTGGTAACGAGTCTATAGACTACATACAGTAATAGAAAAGGGCCTGAGATCAAGACTGCAAACGCTCGATCTCCTCGGGTTTGACAAAAATTGCCAAAATATTCGCTTCAACCTTATAACCGTGTATCGCCGTCGGCTCACCTGGCTCGCCAATGATCTCGAAGACTTCTATAGCCTGACGGCCGAGAAGTGAAAATAAGATGCACGAACAATTAGATATAGCAGGGACACATACGTGCAGCTTTACTTTTACGGCCCACTTCTGCCCATGCTTCAGATTCTTGTGCCATACAATTTTTGTTCTGTGGCCAAGGTCTTCTCCCCGCGCCTGTTTTTCCAACAAGGCGTCGACCCAAGTTCCCTGCCATCCAGACATTTTCCAACCGCCATCCTCATTCATGTCGCTATACGGCCCAGAATTGTCTTGCCCGGGAAGATCTAAGTCAGTCATGCGGTGTCCCTCCATGTCTTCCGGGTTCAGATTATCCCAGTCGGTATCATAAAAATGAAAAGGAGGACCCGAAAGAGGACGATTGGTCTAGAGAATTAATACCAATTAGATCTCTGAAACTGCAGCTAGTGAGTACTACTAGTGTACTCACCCAACTCTCTGGCTTGAACACCTCCGGCCATGGATTGCGGGTCGGCAAACAGACGCGGAGCAGTGGCGGCATGCAGTCCCCTTGGACGACAACATCCGCGCTGGCTGCGAGATCGTCGTCAATATATGTTCTCCGAGTGTAGGTAAATAACGTCGGCGCTGCAGGTGTATATTCGATGGCATCGTGTTCCACGTTCCAGCCGACTATGTTGAAGAGAGAAACTGGGGCTCCTTCCGCATAAGTGCCCAATGGTTTGGAATCATAGCCGGTTTCGTAAAGAGCGGGCTCGCCATCCCAAGTCAAGGCAGAAAACAGTAGCTGAGGTGGCTCAGACATGATGGCTCAGACGAGAGGGCTTGACCGATCGGTTGCCTCAGGGGTTGTTGCATTTCAAATTTTGCAACTTGCGGGAGATATTCAACAAACGAGGTGTGAGTTAGAACTGTTGAAGTGTCTGTCTAGGAGAGACTACGGGAGATGTGAGTCTGAACGTTGTAGAATTAACGCTAATTAACACTCACTCAAGCGGAACAAGACTATACTCAATTCCTTCGTGGCCACCGTAATAGAAACTAGTTTCTCTGCAAAAACAGGACAAAAAGAACCATATCTATGAAACATCTCGTCGCAGCGTACTAGGTACAAGCGAACGGGAATCCTTTATCCACTTCCCAATTGGAGCTTGAGTTGGGTACAGTACATACAGTTAAACAATAATCGGAATCGACAAACATGATTGTCAGAAGAGTTGTATCGACCGATGATTACTGTAGCTATCCAAGACGCGCCAGGGCAGAATCAAGTTCTACAACATGTAGACAGGATAGGTACTGAATACTTGGGTACGTCAACGAACTGACATTAGACTGCAGGGCATATATACATACTGTACAGTGTAACACGTACGCCAAAACAAGATGAAAAGAACGAGTCGATGGCACGACATACCTCCATTTCCACCAACTGCAGGAACAGGGGGCATTGCTGCATCGCATAGGATGTACCTGTCTAGCATCTACACCATTCAGATCTCTGATGCGTTCGCCACTGGGTAAAACGTCAATCGTCACGGTTGTGATGCCTATGCCCAGGGAGATTCCGCTCGACGTCGATGGAGATGGATGTGGGGCGGGCGTGACAGGATCTAAAGGTAATAACATGTCAGTGGACAGATTGGGAAGCGCAAGAGAAGGGGCAGAAGAAATCAAAAAAAAAAAAAAAAAATCAGAGGGCTAGGTTAATTTGTTGTCGGCATGCTTTAGCAGCGGTGTCTAGTCGCTTCTTGGAAACACGGACCATAGCAAGTGCTCATCATGGAATGATAGAAGAGGAAGGACGGGAAGGGAGGGATTAGACTACTCACGATGTGGCCCTGGATGATGATCATTCTCGCAACGGGAGGCTGAATGATACATATGGGCTAGAGCATGCTTCGCCAAGGGGAAGGAGGCCAGTGTAAGAGAAAGTCGGGCGACATGATGGTGGATGGAAAGGACAGAGGTGCAAAGAAAAAGGCTTAAGTAAGAAATCAATGCGATTCAATCGGAGATTGAAATCATATCCGTCACAGTGACCGTCACTCAGATTTACCTACCAACTTGTAAATTTACAAATTTTAAATTTATCTATCTCCTCGATGTTGCTTTCTGCTTTTCGAGTTCAGCACGGACCCAAAATTCTAGGTCCCGATACATCATTGATTACTCAGACGGCCCAACGGCTCTTCTGGTGAATGAGCACATGGACGGGGCTTACTCAGCGGTCTTGTTCTAAACTCTCACTGCCTGCAGTCGACCTCTCCGTCATGCGCGCCGTTCTTGTCAAAAATGGAGCGGGGGAAGCTGAAGATATGTACATAGGAGAGGCAGACACACCGGTACCTCGTGCATCGGAAGTTCTTGTCAAGGCAAGGCACGACTCTCTCACTCTGGGCCATACCTAATCTCGTCCCTCAGATAAAGGCCTTTGGCCTTAATCGCATGGACATCATGCAGCGGAAGGGGGCGTATCCGCCCCCAGCGGGAATATCCAATATTATGGGCGTCGAGTTTAGCGGTTAGTACGGCCCAGGCCCCAAAGGTTATAGCGATATGAGGATATTATCATAGTCAATATCTGCAGGTCACATCGCGGCTATCGGATCCGATGTCTCGCTGTGGAAGGTCGACGATGAGGTTATGGGTCTCGCTGGCGGTGTATGTTTGGCCTTGGCGGATGCGATGGAACTGCGTCTTGACTCTGAACTATCTTCAGGGCGCTTATGCGGAATACATTGTCGTGCCGCAAACACATGTCGTTCAAAAACCGTCCCACTTGTCATGGGTTGAAGCAGCCAGCATTCCAGAATGTTTCCTAACGGGTAAGAATCAACAGGTCTCTGATAGACTGCTCACAGCCTATTCTGTTTAGCTTTCCAAGCTCTAATAGTTTACGGCGAAGTCAAACCCGACGATGATGTCCTCGTTCACGCCGGTGCATCGGGTGTGGGCCTGGCCGCCATCCAATTGGCTCGTTTCACCGGAGCGTGAGCACCGGCCATTATTAGGTATAAGCGACTCCAATTTCTGTAGGAAATCTGTCATTGCGACGGCATCCACCAAGGAGAAGCTCGACTGGCTACTCTCCTTGCCGAACGGGGCGACAAATACGGCGAATTACAAGACTGAGGATTTTTCTCAAGTCGTTAAAGAAACCACTAAGGGCAAGGGCGTCGATGTGGTCGTCGATTTTGTGTTAGTCCGTACACGTTACCGATTTACTCTATTTTTATTCCTCCTTGAACAGCGGGCAGAGCCACTTCGAGAAGAACCTCGCCTCTCTCGCTGTTGATGGTAGAATGACCATGTTGGCGCTCCTGAGCGGTAGGCGCCACGCAGCTACAAGCTGACAACCCTTTCTATAATTGTCCTATCCCAGGAACGACGGTTTCGTCCCTCAACCTGACTCCTATACTCTACAAACGCCTGCGCATCCAAGGATCTACCCTTCGTTCTCGCACGCCGTCATACCAGTCCGACCTTATCGCGCGGTTTGTTATCATGTTTAGCTAGTTGCTTTCTACCACTAAATAAATTCTCCACAGCTTCAACAGTCAGATTTTGAGGCACATCACAGGAGAAAATGGGGCCGGGCCAATCAAAACATATATTCACAAGGTCTGTTGTCAATTTGTTTTCGCAATTGATCCCTCAAGCCTCGTGTCCCCAGGTTTATTCTTGGACTGATATCCAAGACGCCCATCGAGAGATGGAGGCGAACGCCAACAGGTAGGAGTCACAATCCACGTAAAATCCCTTATTCAATTTTTCTGATAGTGGGAAGATTATCGCCGAAGTGTATTAAATTTTTTGAAACGTGGCGTGATCTTCCCCCAATATACGTCTGGGTGTACATTTCGTTCCCGCCCATCTGGCCGAACATTCGCCATTATAAACGTGAGCCTGGTGATTTCACATCACGCCACCAATTTTGTTGCTTGTGCAGCATTTGGACCTATTAGAACCCGCTTTCTCTTGAACTCACCGCCTGCTTAAGCCTTGTTTCATCGGCCATCGCTCACTCGAGACGTCAGAGGACCAGGCTTCTCAAATCAAGACGCCCACTGAACATCAAATATCACACACCGTCCTGATCCGACACTTTTCAAGCTGCCCACTTCATCTAGTAGCGTGGGCCGTAATTCACCGCGAATTGTACTCTCTTCCGCGGATGACTGTCAGCCCTTCCTCCATTTTCTGGTACTTGAAAATTATTGAATCTGATCTGCATCTCATTATCGCCGTCCGAGCTGCCGCCGCACAAGGATGTGAAACTTCGGACGCAGTTCGTACGTATCTCACTCCCGCGCGTTTGAACAAGGATTGTTCTCCTTTCACGTCCTTGATTTTTGGGATCCTCAATGGGCAATCACATTGCATACCGGAGATTCCATTCCTGTTTCGAAGCCATCTTCTACCTTGATCGCCGTCGTCGAGCTTCTCTTCTCAGCAGTCCGCTCACCATGGGTCGAAGAAGTGGATGCTCTCAGAGGTCGACTGGTGGTCCTATGACCGCGCTGTCTCGGGCCTCTGGCCCGCATCTGTTATCATCCCGCCATCTTCGTGGAAGTTATTCGACGCGAAGAAATTAGCATCCTCGCTCAACTCGTTGGCCCCGTTATTTTCGCATTCCTCGCCCACTAAATTTGTCTTCGTTCGTGGAGTGGTCACGCTAAAAGCTGGATTTTTTTTAAAAGAATCCGATTTGGACGCCGGAACGCGCTTGCAGAATGCAACTACCACGCACAACGGAGCCCAGAAGCGCTGCTGGCGGCGGCGGCCAAGAGTATGGACCGCATCAACGGTGTCTAATTTTTGCCAATAGGTACCATCTTCCTTTCAAGGTCCGTTTCTTAATAGGCAACGTACATCAGTGTCCGGCAGTCGTGATGGACCTTGCTGTGCCCCCATATGTAGGCCTTAAATTCAGATCTAATCGGAATCTGCATTCCGAGAAATAAAGAAAGGGAAGACACCGTTGAGGAAAATAGCTGTGACGTGCATTTCATTAAGCCATTGATCAAGTCTCGAATAGCCGTGATAGACGTTTGGCCGTCAGCTTGAATAACCATCGGGTGCTGATATACGTGGGATTGTCGCACCGTTATGGAAGGTGTGTATGCTTGATCGCCCACATCACTGAATTCCGACCAGGTCCGGTATGTCCGCGAAGCTGGTCATTATACTTCCGCTCCTGTGCTAAATGAACACCGGACGTCCCGCGTAACTTTTTTCGAGTTTGGTGCAATTGTCACGATGGAAACGTATTCAAGGGATATCCGGTCGCTCCTCAATTTCATATCGTCTCAGAAGATTACAAACAGAAGCGGTCCAGCTAACCCGGTTCAGTTCCTGTAACAAGTCGTAAAAACGGCAGGATTCAGCGGCCGAGTGGCTTTTCGAGCGCCTACCTCCCGATTCCTGCGGTCATAGACTCCGGAGGCTGTGCTACATTTTTGTGGTGCCTGATTTTGTTTTGGTTTTTTTCCTTGTCCAGACACACATAGACGAGGGTTGCTGTGCAGACTCGAGGCGCTAACTCCATGCATAAGTTCGTTGAAACTCGATAAGGGCTTCGATGGGCTACCGGTATCAGATCTGAACAATCGCGGGCCAGTTATGTAGATTCTTCTCACCGTCAACTCGGCGCGATGCTTACGAGTGACGGGACCGTGACATGTTGCTAAATTGAGTCAGACCAGAATCGTTTATCCCGTCCGAAGAGGCTGCGTGCCCCGTATAAAAGGAATCCATTCCGAGTAGGGGAATCCTAAAATCTCCTTCCCAGTCATCACCCAGTGCGCCATCCCTCCGCGCTCCCCACCAAAGACACCGTCTTTCGACGCCCACACAACCCTCTTCATATTCACGTCGCCCTCACGCTTGACAATGAGCGGACAATCGTCATCCGGCAAACCCTCGTCCTCGGGCCAAGGCTCAGGCCAGGGCGTAAAGGGAGGAGCCTCATCCACGGGCCCAGTGTTCTTCTAGCATCTCCCCTACCACACCACGGTCGAACGCGCCATGCGGCGCCATACGATATATTCCGCGGCCGACGTCGCGACGTCGCGTCGCCCATAATTCGGGACCTGCGCAATACATCTCAGCGCGCCGAGTTCATTCATTCCCACCATACACGCACCTAATTATCTCCTAATATCGCCTCACCACCCTATATTCGACTTTCGCGCTTGGACGGAGGCATAATTTTTCTTGATCGCCGATGGCTTCTATTTCAATTTTCTCGGATTGCAGATCACGGAAACACACGGACTTACTGCATATGTTACTGTATTATATCAACAACCCTGATCGAATTATTTATTAGTTACGAAATGTAGCAGTACAACGTACATACCTTCTAATCATTCTGCTTGTTCTTTGCCTGCAATGCGTCCCTGGCCCGAAAAAAATCCTGACGGGAATGGAACAAAGAGGGTCAGTTCTCTCTCACGAAAAGGGCCGCGATTTGATTGATGAGCTCGGAGGATCCAGAGGTAGTGGGTAAGGCCACGCGTGGTGGAGGTCGGATACCGAGGACGAATGTCGCGCCTCAGGGTCCCAGATAGAGTTTATAGCTTAAGTGAGCACTTTTTACGCGCGGTAACGCGGCGACAGTCTATAGCGAAGGATAAGAACAAGATGCCGGGATTACAGCTTGCCTCTAACACCGGTCATCCAGAGCCCCGAGGACTTCAGTTCCCGCTGCTCGTAAAAATTCCACCACTCCAAAATATGGTCCACCACTTGATCTTGCCGCCCAGTAAAGTTGTGATCCGCGTCCTCGACCATAAGCAGTGTGTGTGTTCCGGGGGCGCGGGCTCCCAGCGCGCGCGCGTAGATCAGGGCATCATATCTGGCCAAGTGGTGTCAGCGGGACCAAGAGAGCGGGTACGGGAGGGCTGCTCGCTCACGGAGGTACGGTCTTGTCTGATAATCCGTGCATTGTCAGGGCGTGAACATGAGCGGGGAACTGGTCCCACACAAATGAAGTGTCCCAACTGACAAACATGTCAACGTCGGCCGGGTGTACCCTGACTGTGACAGGCTTGCGGGCAACCGTGGTTGTCCAGTCGTGGTACCCTTGCGATGCAAAACCATCTTGCCAGCCACGAATGAGGAGACTCTCTGTATGTGTTCGCATTAGATTAGATCAAGGACGGAGCGGACAAACTGACCGAGCACCTTGTTCTGCCGTAATAAAAATAAGATTTGAGTGACGAGGGCGAGACGGTATAAGGAGCATTCATTTACTGACCATTCTGTAGCGACCGGAAACATTAATGAAGGCCTTGACGCTGGCTGCCTCTGGCGCTGTGCAGATCCAGCGCATTCCGACGATGGATCCGCGGGAGTGTCCGACGACCAACTCCACTACATATCCATACACAGTTTGAAGGTGCTGCGCAACAACGGAAAGGTCCCCTACGTCTCGGGAAAAGCCGCCGTAGTTCCAGGTACCTATCAAACGTCGGGACCGAATCTTTCTGCGCAAAAGTAGCGGAATCGTTACCAGGAGTCTCATGATTGCCGCTGTGCAGGAGGTACTTATCAACGTGTATCCTGTATCCATTAAAGCGACACAGCCATGCACATACCGGAAGTCGAAGCGCAGCGAGTCCAGAGGCAGTCTCTGGGCGAGCCGCCGCTGAAACAAATAATCCTTATGTCTAACATGACAAGGTCAATTACTTTGCTGTGCACAACTGATGAACTATTTTGAGCCAACTTGCCCCATAGCGCCATGTAGGATCTATTAGAAAAGTCGGGATGTGAGCGATGCTCCTGGAAACGTAGGAAAGCTGCGGACCAGCGCGATCCTTCGGCCTTGGGTAGATTTCTCGGGAGCCAATTGCTCCAACGTGGCAATAATAGGATGGTTTGGCTCAGCAGGGTGCGGGATCTGTACCCTGCTAGAAAGGCGGTCGGTCATGGGGGGGCCACTCAAGCAGGAGGTCCGAGGTTGAGAATATGGAGCGAGCCAAACGAAGGAGAAACATGAGACTCATTGAGAGGCAAAAACAAAAGTTCGGTTAACCCGTTAGCCGGTCGCCGGTTTGGGAGATTCTTTGAGACTCAAAAGATTCGGGTACGCAGAAGAACTGGCATAGAACTAGAAAGACTACTGAGCCGCCTTCCTTCCAAGGACACCGTCCTTTGCGCTCTTCCCTCCCTTGCTCTTTACGACCTTTCCCTTCTTCTCCTCCCCCGCCTTGCCCACCCGCTTCTGCTTGAGCTCCTCCTTGGTGACTGACGGCGGCGCTTCCGTAGCCGACTTGACCTTGGTACCCTTGCCCTTCTTCACCTCGGTGGCACCGGAAGGAGAAGGCGGCGTCGGGACGGGATTGTTCGATGGGGCCTGGACCTTCTCCGCTTTCGAGCGTTTTTTCTTGGATGCCGCGGCCGGGGTCAACTCGGTTTCAGAAACACGAGGGGGCTCAGATGGAGTAGGCTTGACCGCTTTCGCCTTCGGATCCACAACCGTTTTTTTCTTGCCCTTCGAGGTTGATTCATCAGCTGCGGGTGTCGTAACCGTAGACGCTGGCGTGACCGATGTTTTGGATTTCCGTGGCGTGGTCCCCTTGGATTCCTGAACGGCATCTGCAGACACAATCGGAGGAGGAACAGCGCCCTTCGCTTTCCGCTTTCTAGACTTAGAAGGCGCGTCGCTATCGCCGGGCGCTGCGGGTCCGGACTTGGCGGAGGGAGACGCGTCCTTGGCCGCCGCAGAAGATACCGCCTTTCCGTTGGTGCCTTTGGCCTTTTTCTTCGGTTCCTCCACCTCGACCTCCTCCTCGTCTGCGACTGCGCGCTTCTTCCCCTTGCGTGACTTTTTGTCCTCGGCGATATCCATCTCGTCGTCCGCCTCAGCTGAGCTGGCGGCGTCGTCTGCAGGCGCCACAAGCCCGCTCCATCTGCCACCCTCGCCATCCCCAAGGTCGCAGCTCCATATTGGCAAGCCGGCGCTCGAGTTTGTTTTAATTATAAGGCTCTGGACGTTGTCCCAGCCGCCCTTGATATTCTTAACGATGATAGGAAGGGCGGCCCGTAAATTATCCAAGACTTGCGAGGGTTTGTGGGATACCGTGCTGATTTTGATGGCTCTGGGATAATGGGTCAATAATTATTCCTGAAGCGAAAGAAAAAAGCAAGAAACATACGTGCAGGTCCCTTGATTTTGGTTCATGTACGTTGAGGATATGGCCCGCTCCAGCTCGCCCTTGAGATCTTTCCGTGTTAGGCACACAGGGATCGGCTGTCTGATCGAGAGGAATAATTAAATTAGTTCAACCAGTACACACCGCAATTATAAATCATACGGACTTTTTTGCTTCGAACCACTTAACACCTAGAAGCTTCGGCAGGAGAGGAATTATCCTCTCGTCGGCGAGGAATAGTCCGTTCTCCTTGAGGAGCATGCGCCGCGCCTCAAAGGGCTTAAATTTGCCCTTCAGCTTTTCGATGCCCACTACGCGGGAGATAAAGTTGATTTTGTGCTCTTCCAAAAGCTCCTTGTATTGCCGCTGGGGGTCTTTCGTTATCAGGCATACGGACGATGTGCGGGGGTCGACGAGTGGGTGTACAATGGGGCTGCAATAGCAAAATAAGTCAGGGAAGATTTCAACAGAGGTGCCTAGGTGGTCCCGTACATTTTAACAGGTTTGAACTTGTGCACCGAGGCGATTTTTTTGACAGTTACATTGAGCCAGATATTGTGCTCTTTTCCGGGCAGAAGCTCAGTTTCTCCCTTTTTTTCGGAGAGTTTGGCGGAATGGGCATGGAGGGCCTCCACAGCGAGCTTGCATTGCTTAGCAGAGACGTGGGTATCGATGAGGTCGTCGTTCGCCATGAAAAGAAAATTCAGAGTTTGCGACTGTTGAAACGAGGAGTCGTAGCCATTTTGGGACAGCACCGCCTCTACGCGGTGGGCTGATCGGGACGTTGGATTAGTACCACATTGTCCTTCGATTCGTCCAGGCTCTTGAACCAACTTGCACACGTACCAGCTCGCGGCAATGCCGAATGCCCTACTATGTCCTCACGTGCCGCTCGCCTTTTATTTGAAAATTGGATCAGCTCTTAGTCTAAAATTGGTCTAAAACGACTCGAGTCCAGGAGGCTTGGACTGAGCCTGTCATGAAACCGATTCTGGCGTGCCGCGAACTAGCGGAGTTGAGAAGAAAGTCTCGGCCCCTTGCTGCGCGCGAGCTGTCGGACATGTGGGTTATAGGAGTAGATCACCCGCGGAGCTGTGGAACATAATTTTCAACTTCAGGGCCGTGTTCAGAACGATATTCCTTCTACAAAGCGCCACGGAGGCCTACAGGCTTCATTTATGTGGGGAAGGCTCTCGGCTACTTTTTCCCTTGCCTGAACCTACCATGACTCTCCTCGATCGGAAAAGTTCTCCTATCTTCGCTGGGCAAGAAAATTATGTCGGACGCCTCATCTATCTTCCACATCCCACAATCCAATATTACTCTCTCCGACCGCCCTGGCCCTGGCGTTTCCAGCGTCCCGGTTACAAGAAGAACGAGCGGGTCTCTACATATGCGAGTTAATTGGGCTCTGCACCGACGTCTTGTCTTCAGCTCCAGATATCCTATCTGCCTAATTTCAATATCGGTGCCTCTGGCCACAGAGGCCCCTCTCTTTCGGAATCAACTCAATTCAATTTATCGGGAATCTAGTCCGTCTCGGCGTGATCTTCATGATATTGTGGCTATAAAGAGACTGCCACAAATACCAATGCTCCTCCAACAATGGCTGTTACGAGTCTACAGATCGCCGCCTATCTTCGGGTTTCTGCCTATGCTATCGCGTTTTTCGAGTAATTCTCCACCTATTCCTCCCGATTACCGATTACACTGACGTCTGTGCTCACCTTCCAGTTATCTACAGACTCTTCCTGCAGAATATCGTCTGTATGCAAAGCAGAAAGGGCCTCTCGATATGTCGTTAGTCTTCATATTCGGTGCTCTTCCGCAATGGCGAACTAATCCCTATTCAGGCTTGCTTGCGTTCTCTTTATCCTGGTCCGATATATTGGCCTTATATCGATCATAATTGGAAATACGGGCTTTTTCTACCACGGATTCACCCACGAGAACTGTCTGCGATATTTTTGGCTCACGCCCGTCTTCAAACGTATGTGTTCTGCAATTTCTTGCGTACGGCCTTCCATTAATTCGCACGCAGTTATATTGTACATGGTTTCTCAGACCATCCTCGCAATCCGGTGAATACTACGGATTCTTCTTTCCGCAGACAACTGATTTTTTCTAGAACCTATGCCGTCTCGAGGAAGTCACCTATGGTCCTTCGTGTTCTGGTTGCTCTGTTCGTGATTACTGCAGTCGTACGATACTTCATTTATTCGGCTCGACCATGGCGTTGACGACACATAACGGCAGCCCGAATTCATCTCCACATTCTGGAAACGAGTTCGTAAGTGAAGATATCTCCTCCGGGACGCATTTTATTGATATTTCCCTCTAGCTTTCAACAATAACGTGTGTATATTTTGTCACTTGCTGGAACTTCTCCTTACAGGCCACTCAATATTTTTCAGGGAAAGTGAGTTTCGTCTTCCGTCCATATATGTTATAGAATTCTCGCTGACAGTATTGAACTACCAGCTGCACGTCAGGGAATCCCCCTGGCATTAAAATCGCTTCGCTCTACTATGCCGGTGGCCTGTGAGTAATGCAGCGGCGTGGTCAAACATTTTCTAACCTCTTCCCAGCGTTTTCGATGTCGTGACAATGGCCATGACATCGGTATATCTCTGGAAATTCTCGAATACCAGCCGTACCTCGTCAGTCTTTGTGTTGGAGAGCTTTATCTTTTTTTCTCATCCGTCCGCGTAGGTTGAGCCAACTCGCGAAAATGATGTTGCAAGATGGAATCATTTACTTCGTGGCCCTCACTGGTAAAGCATTCACCAGTAGCTATTCAAGGCTTACTGACACTCTCCCTCAGCCATGAACGTTGTCAATCTGATCTTCTTCCAGAGCGCCGATACCGTACTTCAGCCCTCAGCGTGAGTTCAACTCCACGGTCGCAACGTATTCTTGAAGCTAACTCGATGTGAAGATCAACCCTCGGCTTCGCCGCTACGATGATCTTCAGCTCCCGCTTTGTACTCAACCTCTCTGGTGTGTGCCTGCGTCGTTCCCGACTGCGTTTATTTATTCAATTGATTCCCTTGCTTCGTAGAGCACGTCCGGGAGACCTCGGAGCTGTCTGGGTCCCGACCACCCCAGAACAACGTGTCAAGCCACGGCTTCCGTGGCGGCCACTCGCAGCAAGAGCCAGAGCTCGTGGTCAAGGTGGTGAAAAATGTGATCACCATGGATGATATGAGCATGAGCAGGGACGACGATTCAGAGTCCCGCATGAAGGGCGGGGTGCAGTGGGCGAATGGAGGCAATGTTGCTTAGTTCACGGACACTGGTACGCGTTGTATCTACAGCATATACTGTATATCACCACTGTCATTTCTATTATAATATTAGGGATCGCGGTCTCGTTGGAGCGCAGCACTTCTTTAATGAATGCACATACCAGTGCTACTGAAAGGTTTTAAATCCGAATTGATGGAATATCTGATTCCATTTGAGTACCATTCATGCCGTACAACGACATTACGTTGGGTACATGTTTGGAACATTCATGTTTTAATATCAGTCTTGACCTCGCCTCTGCTCTGCGCTTCACGTCGCGTGCGTCCGGTACAGAATATTATCCCCTCGAGACAAGGCAGGTGTGCTGTGGATAAATTTGTGTCTAGAACTGTCCACGCCAGATCTTGAGAGGCTTGGACCTCGTAGATGCTCACTAAGAACTTCCACTCAAGTACACGAGAAGACGAAATCATGCCTAGAATCTGCAACAAGATTTCCGATGGGACATTACCGCCATCGCGGAAGACATCGAATAATTGGAGGCTTAATGAATATAGCTGTGTGTAGCTGAGATTATATCAGGGACATGAATCAGTAATGACGTTGGATTCACCTCCAATACCCCGTGGGACAAAGTCTAGATATGAAGGGACCGAGAAGCCCACAATAAACTCCTTGAGGCCTTGACCGAGACAACGTAGACAATTCCCAATGACTGGGATATCTTCTACTTGCCATACATATAAAAAGGCTACGGAAATGCATTTGAGCTTGGGCACAACAGATTCCCGCATGAAAAAGCGCATAACTGTCTGCCTTGTCGCAGTCTTCTAGGTGAAGCTTTCGGAAGCGTGGAAAATTAGTGTACAGAGAGGCAACTTTGAGACGATCCCCATATTCGGCGCCATATAGCCTCCTCAACGAGGTCAATTAAGAGCAAATTGCGACAATGTCCAACAGCTGGGACAGCGAGTCAAACTCGATGGAGCGAAGAATCAGGTTCGAGAAGTGAGGAAGACGCTCGAGAAAGTTTTTGGCGGACAACATCCATGTTGATGAGGGACGCATGAAATCCCCCAATTTGAGCGATGTAACCGATGACAAGTCGGACAGGAGGGAAAATGCTCTAGCCCACATTGTTTCGTCCAAAGGGTCGTTCGGGTCGTCCTGGAGTTTTAGAGATGTGACGAAAGGTATGAATGTGCATGAGCCACCGGCCTGCCACATATCCAAGAATCGGCAGAACCGCGCAACATCTTCGCTCCGTGATTTCTCGACAGATGAGAAGAGATGATATCTTGTGGTCGGCACAAATTGCCAGCACAGAAGACTGCGTTGCGACAAAGAGTGCTTATCGTCCGAGTCATAAAGATCGTCGACGATTCGTTCTAGAAGCTCTGCAGGGAGCTTCAAGTGCATGGTGTATGTGGTAGTGCTTCGCAACTAGGAAAACAGCTACTTTTCGTCCAACGCGACAACGATTGGACAATGAGATGTCATAGATGCACCCACATCGTGAAAGTAGATAAGAGTCAAGAACTAACAGCAATGTCGTCAGTGGTTGAGCCTGGATCTTGGATGAGTTACATAACCAATTACAAGGCGTTCGGCGCGGATACGAAGAAATTGATGTTTTCTGTTTGATGTATGTATAGTTTCTTGTGGAAAAGCCTTGACATTTCTCGGGAAGTTCCGAAGTTCGGCCGTCCAGCCGGCTGCTGTGTAAATCTGGTATCGACACGTACTTTGTGTTGCACACCAGACAAGCGAGTTTTTGATATTGCGCTGGGGACATGTGTTTTAACAGCCCCGCAATCCGGGCAGTGGCTCCTCTGGGCTTTTATTTTATTTTAGTGTAGTTCTGCGGCGGCCTTGCGAGCTGCTACAGACAGTAGCCTCATTGGAATTTAAGGCACAGAGTCAGATATATACATTGACAGCGTAGGAGCAGTGTCGGCGCTAGCAAGTTGGACAGGTTTCGTGGACTTCTGTGGGAGAGCGCCAAGAGACGAGGCAGAGGCGGGCGGGGTGTGTCTTCATCGCGTTACACAGGATTACCGGTGTTGCGTGTCCACCAGCTTGAAGGAGGCCATTCATGGAGCAATTCAGAAAAGCGATCGAAAGGTGGCAGTGTTCGGAGGGTGCCGGGGGCGGTGGGGCCAAAGCGGGCGTTTTTGATGATCAAACTGGTGCCAAGGAAGCCATTACTATCATTAGCCCACCTTTGCCAAACAGCCCACCTTTGCAAAAAAAAGTTGGAATATTTTGCGACATGAACACTGCCTCAATTTACTTGAAACAAAGAATGTTCGGATTCTCCTGCTTCCCAGTAGTCGAGCACTATTTTTCTCAGAGTACATGAAGCCAAACTGAGTTCAGCATAAGGCGAAACTTTTTTTTGCAAAGGTGGGCCTTTTTGATCGCTGGCTTCGGCAACTCCACTGCAGGCTCAATTCGGCCCCAAAGCTCAAATAACTCTGGATTCGACATCTTCCAGTAGGAATGAACCTCCCTGTCAATTCCGAGTGCAAACCGACAAGAATTGCGAGTGTAGGGCCACCATCAATTTATTTTTGCAAAGGTGGGCTAATGATAGTATTGAAAGGTATGACAACTTTATTCGCCAAATATTTTCAACCAAAAGAGGTTCACTCGGTTTTAATCCTTGTAGATATTCCCGTATACCACAACTTTGTCCAAATCTGCAGCGGCCCCTGGTGAGGTATTTAGTATATGCCATTGAATTATAGCGAAGTGAGACATACCCCCGTTTAAGCCAGAAAGCATGATAGTATTCCCTCCCCCAGCATGGAAAGTCACATTCAGCGGTTGACTGAGAATGATACCTGCGTTGCCGCTGCGCTGGCGAAGGGTTACTGGTGACGCCCCATTTACGGAGACACTGGAAAATCGAGCGATCACAAACGACTGGCCAGAAACACCGCGATTGTCGCCAACTATTGTCAGTACGGCTGATTAGGCATCTGTTCAAAACAACAAAATTTGCACTGACACAGTCCATCAGGGTTGTGGTAGTAAAAGGAAACCCATTGAGGCTTTCCAGTCCCAACGATATTTTGTATCGTAATACTTGAGTTCCCGGAGACTGAATACGCATCAATTGTTGGGGATCCTTGAAGGAACCCGAATGACTCACTGCCTGTGACGATTTTGCTTCGGGAGCACGTTGGCTGAAGGTATGAATATTAGTCTTTCTGCGCTTAGACATTTTAAAGCACATACGCAAATTGTTGCATATGCCGATCCAGTGATTGCGCCCGTTTCGGCCTCGTATGAGACCCCTTGCGGATACCCCACCTTGCCAGTCTTCACATCGATCGTGTATAAATCATGCCATTCGACATTGAATGCACCAGTGCGGTCGTCCACATCAGCAGGAAGCCATATATACCTTCAACACGTCAGATGGCTGTTTCGACCTAGAGCACCGCAACGTACCTGCTATCATACAAATCTGCGCTTGTGGACCAGTGATCCCCACAGTATATGAACGTTGTCTCCTGAGTGCCGACAACGGAAATGGTCATGGTGCTCTGCGTGTTGAAGGTCCTGGTTCCAGAGCTGAAGCGGGTTGTCATCATTCCTCAGTATATACATGGATGTAAATGAATGGACACACGGAGCGATGTATGATTGAACAGACCACGGGCCAGCCAGTTTTTCCGCAGAGAACGCAACCACGTTATTGGGCCTATAGCCAGTTTTATGTGACATGAGAATATAGTAGCGTTTTCCAGAGTAAAGAATATTCGGAGCTTCAAGATCAAAGTCTAGGAAACTCGAGGGTGAGAGCGGTCATAATACGTCGGTAAACTACGAACCGGTAAATGTGTACACAACCTCCTCGACGTTGGTATAGTTGGCATTCATGCGAGTGATCAGGTTGTCGTGAGCCTCTACTGCGTCCCCGTTGCTATATAGCGCGTAGGATTCATCTTTGAACCATTAATAAAAGATATAGAATGTGGCTCATGCGCACCATCAACATCCTGGAATAGTCCGAAATCCTGGCTTGTCCCTCCTAACGGGCTGAATACATTTTGGAATGTATAAGGGCCTGTCGTGATCAATGGGGATTCACAAGTGAAAGGTGATTAAGTATTACCGGTGACATTCGGACTAGTGGCAATACCCTGACGCAATAAGCCGTACGTCGAGTTGTCCGAGTGAAACCACAGGACCCATTGCTTGGTCGCCTTGTTGTAGACAGATTTTGGCCGCTCAACAACGAGGTTTGGAGCAATAGCGGTCCCTTCGATAGGGGATAAGGCACGGCCACGGTAGTCCCAGTTAAGGAGGTCGGAGGAGGAGTATACATTTATGCCTGAAGGGAACTTGTCAATGTCGCGATGATACACGACATGAAAACTGACCAGAGAAAAGATCTTTATCCTCAAGACGCTCATTTTGTCCAAACCAGTACCACAACCCGTCGGTCTTGACTATACCACCGGCATGTGCGCTGATCACCGATCCAGATGTGTCGTACCATGTTGCGCCAGGACTATCGAACCAGTGAGGATGGAAACTCGAAGAAAGAAAGCAAAGCGTATTCACACGATATACTGGTTTTTTCTGGTAGTTCCAAGTTTACAGAGTGCGCTGGTTGCCACCAGCAGGATTGCAGATACTACACGGGTAGTGAGCAGCATTGGGAACCAGTTAAATGAAGCCCACGCACTTCCACCACTATATACTACTACTTGGCACAGAATTCGAACGGCTAGCGAGTCATGGGATCTGTACAGCTCAAGTTATGAGCGCGCCGCTACCTATCCACGGGCCGTCGATTTCTTCGGTGTCAAGTCGGTTGTGGTTTGTGATCAGGTGGTAAGGACCACACATGCACATACAATATTTGATGTTGAAAATAGGTTTGGTAGTATCGAATTCGAAGGCACCCGCACCCCGTCGTTCTTGGATGGCCTAAGTTTTCACTCACAATAACCGTGGGAGATACAATAATTAAACCGATTTGAACAATGTGCTCGTCTACAGCGACAAAAGTTTCCGAAACCAACGGAACAAAGCCCAAGAAAATCTAGTATAGATAGCAAGCCTCTATTGTATCGCTCTGAATGCTAAGATTAGGCAGAGGCAATGAAACTAAGGCCTGAAATCGAAGGCGAGAAGAAGAACTCGCCGCCTCGTGATACAACAAAGTCTGTAAATAAAATCAGACGCTGCAAACTCAATATAGAATGTGGACATACCGGTCGGGATGGTCACATCGCTAGCGTCGCTTGGGTCCACTGGGTTGAGACCAGAGATGACTTTTGCGCCTCCGCCCTTCGATCCAATTATGGGATCGACGCCAACCGTGCTGCAAGATGATCAGTTAAATTCAGTTTCGACAGACAAAGACTTACGGGTCCACCTTTCCGAAGGGGAAGCTGGAAAGGAACAACTCTAATTAGAAAAGGAGATAAATGCTACATTTGGTACGAACCCTTCGTTGTTTATCCAAACGCTCTGTAAGAAGACGAAGCCGTTGAAGATATCAGATTGATACGATACTTTTTAAGGAGGAAACCAATTTCAAGTTGCGAATATATGAGAAGACAAGTAGATCCATACCAAAGGCAAGACCTCGCTCTGCACTGGTCGTGTGCGACGCTCCTTCAGCCAGGGAAACTATGGGGCAGGACGTTTGAGTTCAATCACTCATTCCCTACTAAGATACCTTACCCTCAGGGCCATAAGGTATACTTGAACGTATAATGAAATGCGAGTCTTCCACGCTAGGGTCCAAGTCCCCGCGGGGGTGAACTTTCCGGATATGAGCTCCGAAAGGACATCTGGTTTGATTGAAGTGGTTTTCAGTGCCAGGTTCAGGATCCGTATGAATCAAGTAGTCGAAAAAGTTGTTTCTCATGGGATCAGCTGCGAGGGCTGGGTCGTCGGCGTTGGGGGACAGAAAGATCGGAGCTCCCTGAATATACTTGAGATATCACGCCCAACAAAGGTAAATGAAACGTGCTAACGCTTTTCCAGCGGCCGACCATACGGGCTCCGAGGAGCTCAGAGCCTTGGGCTGGGGTCAAACCAGGCACATTGAGGGGATGGTCAGTCAAGAATTTGTTGAATTCGGGGACAAGTTGTTGGAGCTGGCGGAAAACCAAGAAACTGGAGGCGGGCTGAGCGTCTGGAAATAATGGGAAATGGTGTCGAGGATACGTACGATCCATCTTTCGCCCATGTAGGCCGTATGTCTATTGAAGGATCTCCGAGTTCCCCAAGCAAGAAAGTACCTGGACAGAAAATATTGAGTTCAGGTATCGCTCATCCAGGCAATCCTTACCTGGGTTGGCTAAAATATCTCGGATTAGTCAAAGTGAAACGAGAAGTAATGAGGCAGCCATACTCGGAGTCTGGCCAGGAAGAACAGGATTTGTGAAACCATTAACCGCTGGTTGGGCTATGCCGTCCTGTATATCCGTCAATACCAGTAATGTAACTTTTAAACACCAACACCAACCATAAACCCAAAATGTTCATGCCCTTCTTGAGCACCAGGTCGAGCGGCCCCTTGCAAGCGATGGCTGTACAATGAACTTGAGCCCAGAATTTAAACAAGAGAAGATGTCTACTTACATCTCCGTAATGGACGAGCCCAGGATGGATTGTATATTGGCCAATTCGGTGTTGATGTTGGTAATAGTGTCCGAAGCAAGAAGGAATGTACCGTGGATCGCGGTACTAGCAAAGGCCGGATCCCAGAGAGCAGGATTATCCCCAATTGTCTCCGCCTGTTGAAACTGGCCACCAGGAAAAAACGAATCTCCGAGGTCGCTAACGAAACAAATGAGTTTGATAACATACAAATGCTAGATAGCTCATACACTCCATCAACTCCAAGAGTTTGAAGTCCGGTCTGAGAGAATGCAAGATTTACAGCTGTAAGCGGCTGGGTATTGACGGACAGAATTTCTGTCGTGCTTGTGATCAATGGGATGATGTTGGAAGTAAGTTTGGCCTTGAATCTGACGGGGTCTTCAATACTAAAGAAAAAAAACAGCTCTTTGTTCTTCTTCATTCCCGCAAGAATATCGGCCTGGATGTTATCCAAGGGCAAATCAATGCCAGCATCGGCTGCAGCTTCTGCAGCCGCCTCAGGGGTGGGGAGCTTGGGGAGCGCATCTGGACCTGAAAATAGTGAGTTAATATGGTTGTGTATAACAACTTCGACGGCGTACTGATGAGCAACGAGGTAGTTCTGCGTGGTTTCAGAGTTGGCCGACGTGAGCCATGGTCAGGAAGAGCAGCAACGGACTGCCCCAGACCGGATAACACAGATAAAAAGATGATAGCGGATAGGCTCCGACGCATGGTTTGAATGCGAGGCGAGGTGCTGAAGAGAGAGAACAAATTGGGGAGTCTTTATAGGTTCCCCTCTGTCCCCAAGGAGCTCCCGGTGTCTGAATGCGAGCCCAGCGATCCATAGAAATCATTTATTTTTCGGGGGAGACCCTATTCTGAACTTGGCTTTATTCTTCGCATCAGGATGAGGAACAATCAGAATATTGGTGGGCCGAAGCTGTCAAACTCTGAGGTGCCTTCCTCGAGAAACCTATAGGTCTCCTTCGATTGTCTTCCCGCCGTCTCGAAGACATCAATCGGACACACTGCGATACGACTGTAATATTTGCCATGCGTCCGTGAATTTAGTGGAATGCGTTGAATCTGGGGGGGGTAAAGAAAACATAGATAACAAGTTGGACAACCAAATGGCTATATGGTTTACTCACTACCTGAGTCCACTGTCATCTCGCCTGGTCGCCGGTCAATGTTTCACCGACAATTGCAGTCTAGATCTGGAATCTTCAACGCGGCTCCGAGTCGCGTCGGTGAGAGGCGGAGATAATTTGGCGGAGAGGTTGCGATGAACAGGCAGGATGATTAATGCAATGATATGAGAACATTGCGAAGACGCAAACACAATTTGGTGTTGACATTCTGAGAACCCAGAAGGCCGCTGTCGGAGGAAATTTTCATCCCAGAAGATGCCAGGAGGTTAAACAGACGCGTTTCCTGGTTGTTGGCGGCCAGCTCGCGGATGTGAAAAAAGCGGCTTCAACTCGTTCCTGGATCCTTGGCGGAGGCGGTGATCGTTACTGTCTACCAATAGAAATACCTACATATGCGCGCCATATCCAAAAAGGGTTAACGTTGAATTGCGACGTTGCCGGTACGGATAAATCTCGGATAATCCTGCAGGATCTCACTTCAAACGTGCTTTGAATTGCGCTTCAGAGCCGACTCTCACGTCATCGCATACAATGGATGTCGGTCGTGTTCAAATTGCGTAGCGGACGGAGAGCGCACTTGTTATATCTGCGAGAAGGGCGGATGGGTTGCATACGAGGGGCGGAGTGCAGGTATTCTGAGATCTGGGGCACAACTTGTAGTTATTTACATTGATGATAAGGAGTACGTCGCCCAAGATAAGACCCTACAGCACAGGAAACCGGCTCAGGAATTCGAATGGATGCCGTTTACAAGCTTCTGGGGTGGGAGCGGAAGAGGCGGCGCCGAAGATGAGGGTACTGGCGACTCGGAGGTAACCGTGGCCCCAGCGCTGGGGGGTGATGAAGGGGAAATTGTCGTCGCACCTGCAGGAGCGGATATATCGGCATCTGCAGCTGGCGGGACAGTAACCTCATCTGCATCACCTCCGAGCGATGGCGGCGGCGGAGCCAGTGCGAGTGGCGGGTCCTGAGACGGGACCGGCGCAGCGGCCAAACCTCCTGGCGGCGTCGGGATAGACACATGTAGGCGCCCCGGAGGCGGAGGAGCGCCTGTGAAAGGGGGATATGGATACGGCGCGGCGTGCGCGAAGTGATAGCGCGCGGCTTCGCGGGCCGCACGCATGCGCTCCTTACGCTCCTTACGCTCCGCGTTCCGCACCTCCTTCTCCTCCCGCTCTATCCGCTGCCGTGCGACCCACGCTCCCATCTCTGCGGCAGCGGCAACGGGACGGTCGCGATTCGTGAGAAGGTAACCCTGCAGCTCGGCAGTGGAGTACTCGTAGTCGCGCATGGCGGCTGCAAACTGGTCTGCAAGGCGCGCAATTTGCACTTCGCTGAGCGCCCCGGAAATAGGCAGTGCAGCGGGATCTAGAGACGGAAGTGCAGATGTCGACGCCTGTACGGTCGAATCGTCCACAGGCATCGATTGGTCGTCAGGGGTCACAGGCATTCCTGAGAAAACCGCCACGGGTGGCACCAATAATGGCACCTCTGTTGACTCATTTCCGACAAGCGTCGACTCTGGAGCAGTGTCCGAAATGGTCGGATCCCCGTCGTTCTCCGTGTGCAGCACTTCTGGCGGGGTCCCACCCGGAGGGACCCCCTCAGCGTCTGGTTCATCTGGGGCCTGTTCTTCTGCTGTATAATCCCCATCCATTCCAGGCCGTCTTCCGCCCTTCTCGTCCACCTCTGCATCCCTGTACAATCGCTCATATAGCGCCTTGGCCTGCGCGCGGGTCGCTAGCGTATATCGAATTCGTCTATCGATGCGACCTGGACGCATCAGGGCCGGGTCAAGCCGATCCACGTAGTTCGTCTGTGAATCGCGTCAGTCTAAGTCAGATCAGTTCCAGTGAAGACCGACTGTGGCAAAAAAGAGCTTCCCCTCTTCGCTCCCGATCCCATCGATCATATTCAGCAGTCCAGAGAGCGTCACACCGCCTCCGCGAGCGGACGTACGTTTAAGGATGGGCGAACCGGGATCACTGTCGTCATCTTCCTCCCGGGACGGCAGGGCGCAATCGATGTCCTCAACAAGCACAATACTGCGCTTCGGGATCGTGGATATTGCGCGGTTCAGGAAGGAGTCATCCACGCTGTAAGAAGCAATTAGGAGGGCACTTGTGATAGTGGGTACGACGGACAAGGTAGCGGAGAGGGAGAAGGAATGGATCTCTAGGTTGAGCTCTCCTGCCTGTAAATAGAGACTCTATAGATTGTCTTAATTGGGAGCTGCTGGAGGGCTCACCACAGCGTGGATAGTTGAACCTTGACGGGGAGTGTCAGTGAGCGGAGATGAGGATGGGGGACGCTTACTTTTCCCGGTGCCTGGCGGGCCGTACAGCAGATAGCCCATGCGATGTGGAATGCCGGCGCGATGGTACTATAAAAGGAAGAAAAACGTTCAATATACGTCGCCCGATAACAGGGTGGCCACCAACCCACGCCTCGGAGGCGAGGAAGCGCTTTGCGTCGCTGATCAGGTCATTGAGGACCCCATCTTGGGTGGAGTAAGTACAGGAGGTATCTCCACACAGAAAATTGGTGCTACCTGGCAGAATAATAGACTCTATGGGTCTGTGCGGTTTGCGCTTGACGTTCCAAAGGAAGCTTCCACCGTAACTGGGCTGCAATGCGAGATGTGTAAGGAACAGTAGGAGCCCGTTGACGAACGACGCACCGAGTCAGCGAGGAATATCGTCACATATGGCTTGATTTTGGCCTGGTATCCCCGGTGGGCTTCTTCTACTAGTTCCGACAATACGCTCAAGTCGCGCGTGAAGACTCTGTATCCATGTCGGTGAATCGAATGCGGGAAAGAGCCGAGATAGGATATGCACGTCACATAAATGGCCGCAACCTGCTGCGGCTGGCCACCCGCACCCTGGACCTGTGCGCGGTAGCGCTGAATCTCCACCCATGTTCCCCTCCAGCGGAATAGCTGTGGGGATTCATATCTTAGCGAGTTTTGAGTTATAACAAGTCTTGGGCGCTAGTGAGTTGACGCACGATGGGACATAGTCGGCAGAGCCTGTGATGTCCGGGTCGGCGGACACGGCAACGCCGTACACGAGCTTTGAGCTCTTGGACGTGACGCGGAAATCGCGGGCCTTCTGCCACACGTTATTCTCCGTCTGTAGGTGCGATCAGCGATCAAGTAAGAGAGAATTGAAGGCAAGTGCACCAGGAACAGCACGATCCATTCATAAGCTGGGTCACCCAGCACAAACTCTGCACTCGTTGAGTACCCTGTAAAGATGGGTTATATAGATTTAGTGTAGAACTATTGCAAAACCAGCGCACTGAGTTTAACCCGGTTGTACAGCCATACGAATGCTCTCCGCACCGCGTCGACGACCGCGCCAGCGGCTAGGTACTTTATACCGTCCACAATGTATCCGTACGCCCATGTGTTCTGGAGGCGCGGAATGTCGGCAAGTTGCATGGATCCTGGGATGCCCTTGATGCCATCCCAGAGGGCGCGACGGCGTGGATCCAGCCCGCGCTGAGGGTCCAGTATGTCGAGCGAGTGGCTGCTGCTCATTGAGAGGACAAAGGCTGACAGTCGCCATCACAGCGTGCACCGGACCCTATTTGTATCAGGGCGCCTAATAAGTCCGTCAATTCTGGCGGCGTTGAAGTCTGTCCGACGGCTCGTAAGAAAAGAGATCTCGACCACCAACGAAACATACATTCAAGAACCGAAGTTTCTGGTGCTGCTCAGGGCAAACCTCTACTGCCATGGCCAGAAGTCAGCATATGCTGAAGACTCATAGTGAAAAACTTACCTTACCAAACGCCTAACGCCACAAGACCTGGACACGACACCGTGATGCCAGGATTCTGATTCGCGTGAGGTTTCCGTAATCAACGGATGAACCAAGGAAGAAAAACGCTCAAGGGAAATATAAGTAAAAAAGCCGCAACTTGAAGGATTTGACCATCCTCCCAGAGCCATCGGCGGCCCTCGACATTGTACCTCAGGACAGCGTCAGGATATCATAGCATCTTCAAGTTGAGGTGCGAAAGTTCAGTTGTAATATCTACTCCTCGGATACCTGCTCCGCAGTGCCCTCAAACAAACAATCCCGGCAGGCAGAGAAATTAACTTGAGATGTCTCGCTCATGCTATCTTGAGGGTATTGAGATGTAACGGAAAGAGCGAGAAGGCTCCATGAAGGCAGGAGGAAAGTGCATTACGGCATTACCCGAAATACGTAATCAGGTTTCACTTGCTCCCGTCCCAATCCCGTCCCTCATTTTACATATTAAAGCTTTCCCGAATCAGTGGGCTGTTTTTCATGGTCTCAACTGAATCGAGGAGATTGGACGCAACCGCCAGCTATGCGAATCGATCCGGACAGAAGAGCATGGGGCAGCGAAGGAAAGTCGGAAAGCACTCGGCGACGGGAATTGAAGGTATTACTGCAGTTGGTCTGCGGCCGCTCTGGATGAAATCTCGTCAGTTTTCCTACTCCTTCGCTCAGGGAGGGCTGAGTCAAGTTCAAGTCGGCAATGAGGCCCCCCAGTCTGGTTGGTCAGTAAGTATCTTGATCATGGCAATCCAATAATATTAATGAATCGAAATGAGGACCTGCCTGGAAATTTCCCATCGTCCGGGAAGAAAATTGTTGTCAGGATGAGGACCCAAGGTAAGTATAGGTCTCAAAGTTGGAGGCCACCCGCGTCACAAGGATTATGAAGTCAGTCGGTTGACCAAGTTCCGTTTTCGTTCCGGGCATGGGTGGTTTTTTTGCTCGTATTTGAAGACGGTTACTGCAGCCTTCCGGACCATTCTGCAGCCTTCTGAACCTCACTACGGGCTTCCAAGGTCACATAACCCAACATACGTTCGCCCAAGCCGAATTTAAAAACGCCGACGTGACACACTCAAGCATGTCTCTTTTCACCCCCGAAGCACCTCCCGCGACAAAGCTCGGCCATTACCGCCAGCTTGCCCCCCGCGCAGCCATTCATGTGTCTCCCATAGCGCTCGGAGCTATGAGTATCGGGGACAAGTGGGCAAATTTGGGTATGGGCGCGATGGACAAGGAAGCTTCCTTTAAACTGCTCGATGCCTTCTTTGACGCAGGCGGTGAGTGTCCTGTACCAATTCTTTTTATTCAAGTATCCAACGGCTCCATGCAGGGAATCACATTGACACCGCTAACAATTAGTACGTCTCTCAAAGTGTGCTAGTTGGCTCTACTAATCGTATTTACTCCAAAGCCAGGACGGCAGCTCCGAGGAATTCATTGGTGAGTGGATGGAAGCGCGTGGAAATCGCGACCAGCTCGTCATTGCTACCAAGGTAATTAATACCGTCGATTTCTTGCTCACACATCTAGTAACATATCCTAGTACACAAACCTCTGGAAACGGGGTGACAGCACTGTCCCTTAGAAGAATTTATACATGGGTAATAACACCAAGTCGCTCAAGCTCAGTGTCGAAAATAGTCTCGCCCGGCTTCGGACGAGCTATATTGACATCCTCTATGTGCACTACTGGGATCTGCACACGGAAGTAGAGGAAATGATGGATTCGTTGCATAACTTTGTCGTTGCCGGTAAGGTCATTTATCTCGTGCGTGGTCAGCCATCTTCGGTAAAACCTTAATTTAATTTTCTTCCGTCAGGGAATTTCCGACACTCCGGTATGGTTCGTCGTTAAGGCTAACGAGTACGCGAAGGCGAACGGAAAAAACGCCGTACGTTTATTCATTTAGTTGATTCCTGCCAATGTAATTCCGACTTTTCAGATTTGTTGTGTACCAAGCTGCGTACTCAGTGACAGAACGCGACATCGAGCGTGAAATTATGCCTATGTGCAGACATGAAGGTCAAATACTGCTGCAAGTGTTAAAACAGAGCATCCCCTAACATACCAACAGGCATTGCACTGACACTATGGAACGTGCTTGCGGCCGGCCACATTAGAACTGACGCGGAGGAGGAGGCACGGCGCCAGACCGGGGAGAATGGCTGGCAGGTAATGGGTCCTTGGGAGCGCACAGCGGATGAGAAGATGTGCGCCGCGCTCGAAGTCGTCGCTGACCAGGTCGGCACCAAGCACATTACCGCTGGTATGCTAAATTCCAACTTCTGCCATGCTCGTTTATTTAACAATAACATGCAGTCGCCATTGCGTATACGATGCACAAAGCTCCCTTTGTCTTCCCCATCATTGGCGGGCGCAAAGTGGAGCACCTGCTGGCGAACATTGAGGCGCTTAGTATCAAGCTCACGGCAGACCAGATGAAATACATCGACGCCGTCCTTCCGTTCGACTTCGGATTCCCCGGAAAATGCCTCGTAGGTGTTGCGGTGCCGCAATCACCAGTCCATACTATGTTTAGGGTGAATTAGGGGGGCCTTACCCCTTCATGATGTCGATATATGCGAAGTATGATGTGCAGCCGCTCCCGCCGCCCATCACGCCGTCAGATTCCTGAAGCGAGGTGGTTGTAATGAGATTTTAAGCGAACATTATCGTACATAAATATACGAACCATTATTATCTGTGACCGCCGCAATTGATTGGTACGCGGGGATGGCCCCGAATTCCCTATGAAAAATTTGGCAACTGGGTCAACGTTGTTGACTTGAGCTCGACTTTATTATATGGTGCGACCAGACAAGGTTCCGATTTATATCTCCAAACCTGCATAAAGTGCCTGCTCAAGCTCGACCTCAAATTTCTGGTACGGGGCGTCCCAACCGCTGGGGTGGATCAGCTGAGTCCCCCACACGGCCGCAATGCCAGTTTCAGGATCAACGAAGAAAGATGTGCAGGCCCATCCACCCCCTGTTGATAAACATCAGTTATCGCAGAGTGAATACACGCGATATAAGAAAACCTACAGGATCCTGAGCCCTTTTTTCGTCGTCCGGGCAAGTCGGCAGTCTCCAACATCATCCCCGTGCTGTGCTGAGCAGCGCCTGCGGGGATGCCTAGCATCGTCGCCAGCGAGGCCAAGGCAGACACAGGAAGCATGGGCATAAAGAGGGCCGTGACAGAATCTTCCTTTAGGATTGGATTAACCGCTTTGCCATCTATGTAAGGTCCGAAATAGCTGAATAGTGGCAATTGCGGAAAAATACCTTTAACCTGAAGCAAGTGGCGTAAAACCGTGAGGTAATCCCTAAGTGTCATGTAAAGCCCAGCCCCTCCGAAGTGGACGTTGGCTGTTGTGGCATGGTCAGCAGGAGCTGAAGAATTAAACTAGCAGGCACTCTTTTCGGGGTCCTGATTTATTGTTGGAACTTGGTCATTCCATGGTTCTAATTTCCCTCGGGATTCCGGAAGGAGAGGGGCAAAAGCCGTTCTTTGAGCGCAGGTGTCAAGTAGAAAGTGGCACTTGTAATTCCCAGAGGTGAAAATATGTGGTCCTTGCTAGATAATGCCGTCAACACTTATTCGCCGAAGAATAATAAATGGAGTGCGTACAAATACGTATCCAAAGATTTGCCCGATAGCCGTTCAACTATGAATCCGACACAATCGGTAGAAAAACCGTACGCAACTGAGAGAAATGAGCAGGAGGAAAATGAGCGAATCCGAAGATACCCACAATCCGTACCGGGCTCGAATTTAATTGGTTGGGCAGGAAAGGGACCCTGGATGAACGAATTTATGAACTATACGTTTACGATGCGACAGTTTTTTAACTTGGAGCATCTTGAGAAAGGCCGAGGAATCTTCATAGCTTCGAGCGTATGGTGCACCCTCCGGATTATATTCCAAGCCGCTTGTGTGAGTGAGTAAGTGCAAAAATGTGATTTCTGTATTGGCCATTTTGCCATCCTGGTCTAAAGCGCTAGTCACAATAATTGGGTTCGCGAGTTCCGGCAGTATTTGAGCCACGGGGGTGCTGAGCTGGATCTTCCCTTGTTCAATGAGCTGCATGGCAGCAATCTGGGCGGAATATAACGGGGAGAAGAATAAAAACAGTTGTACTCACCGAAGTGATCAACTTTGTTTGACTGCACACCCAGAAAATGGGGGCGTCCTCCGCCGTTGTGCCTGCTTGGTGCGAGAAGAACTCTCCATTTGCGTCTGTCGCAGCGAAAAACATGGCCGGTAGCTCTTTGTTTAAAATTGTTTTTGACTGTGCCAGACTAAGCAATAAGCAGGGTGCCTGCTAGGAGAGGAGACCCACCATCAAGCGGCGAATGCCATCCTGCTGCCGCAAGGATAGAGAAACCATTGGAGAGGTAAGGTAGATTTCGAGCCAGAGGTGAAGTTAGCGCCGTGGTCGCAGGAAGATGAGTTGTTGGGTTGATTGACGCCGTACGTAAAATATCTCAGATCACACCGAAGAAATTCCTTCCCAAAAAAATAACATAGCTATAAAGTAAGACGACTGGCGCCTGTTCCCGGACTATACATAACGAGGACCACAGGACTCAAATATACTACGTGAGCGAATGGATCACTGGAGGGCCTGGATCTGCTGCAAGAACGTCGATGCGACCGCGGGGCATCCGACACCAGGGCCACGCAAGTTCTGGAACATGGTGATCGAGGTCTGCAGGCGGACGATCTGCGACGCCTTGGAGTCGTCGGTGGGGAACGGCGCAGGGACACCAGGGTTGTTGCGGTGGTTGCCAGCTGCGACGTCACCGGCGAGTTGCTGAAGGGTAGGTTGTCAGCGCTGTGAGCCTTGGACAAGATGCTCGACACTCACGTCGATGAAGGCGTTGCGGTCAGGGGGGCACGAGCAAGGGATCTTGATGCCGTTGACACCGTCGCAGTCGCCAGTGCCGGTGGGGTTGGTGCCGGCGACGATACCGAACTGGGGGACGAGGTCGGCCCTGAAGCCTGCCGGAGCGGCAGGTGCCGGCGGGGGTGGCGCGGGCGCAGCGGGCGGCGGCGGCGGGGGCGGGGGCGGCGCGCCACCTGCCTGCAAGGCCTGGATCTGCTGCAGGAATGTCGACGACACGGCGGGGCATCCAACGCCAGGACCACGCAAGTTCTGGAACATCGTAATCGACGTCTGGAGGCGGACGATCTGCGACGCGACAGAGTTGTCGGTGGGGAACGGCGCAGGCACACCAGGGTTGAGGAGGTGGCGGCCGGCAGCAACGTCTCCCGAGAGTTGCTACAGATTGCCGTCAGCGGTGGCAGACTGGGACAAAGGGGCTCCAAACTCACGTCAATGAATGCGTTGCGGTCCGGCGGGCAGAAGCAAGGGATCTTAATGCCGTTGACACCATCGCAGTCACCGGTGCCAGTGGGGTTGGTGCCAGCGACGATACCGAACTGGGGCACGAGCGCGGGGTCGACAGCTCTGCGCATGAGAGGGACGGCAGGTAGGGCCGAAACGCCGGCGACAAGGGCGGCAGAGATGATGGCGAACTTCATCGTAGTAAGACTAGCTTCAAATAAATGAGAGTGCGTGGAGTGTTGGCAGCGTCGACACAGTCGGGGAAATAAGAGCAGTGCAGAAAAGGAAGGAAAAGGGAAGGAGCAAAAGAAGAGAATGATGAAACAAGAGCACAACCGCTACTTAAACAGCCTCGGAATCCGTGACCATGACTCCCGCCATCATTTTCGACCATGCAATCGGTTTGAAATGGTTTTCGGAAAGGAGTCCCAAAGACAGACTTTCAGAGGCTCCTGGACTTGAGAAGACAGAGGCGCAGATGCAAGTTTGAACTCAGGGCGCGGCGTACATCTTCCCCGACAGTATTCTCGCCTTTGTCGTCCCTGGCAGTGGATAAGTCAAGCCTGGTCCGCGAAGAAAAAAACACGTGTGCGATGGAAACGGGAGTCCAAGAGAGCGCCAAGAGCTTGTAATACAAATAAAAAGTACGAAAAAGGATCTGTTCCATAGTTGTCAGCGGAGGTAAACAGCATGAACGCGTGCAGAGCTTGGGTCTTTACTGCTCTCAAGCCCGACAGCTGAAATACTATAACTTTGTGGAGGGGAAGTGGAGGAGCGGGGGAGCGCCAAGCGGTTGCACGTGCAGATGCCGCATGGTGGCGGTGGTTGGGCTAAAAAAAGAAACCCTTCCCGCCATATTGACCTTATTCAATGTCCGGAAGGCGAAGTCGAACATTGAACAAGGTCAATAACCCGTCAATAGCTAGCTCTAGAAAATGTCAAAAAACTTGGCCAAAAATGCGTCTATAGTTACTTGGAATCGCCTGCGGTATTGGATCCTGCCAAATCTGGCGTCTGGAGGATACAAAGCCTTAAGCGGTCGAAAAAGCCTTTTAAAAAGAGTCAATGACTCTGGGGAATGTCAAAAACTGGGCAACAAAACGCGTCTATGAGCGCATTCGAGCGCTAAACCTTCCACTTGGGCCGACCCTTCCTCTCGGTTTGACGACGTGTCGGTAATCGCTTTAATATGGCATCGGCCCAAATTACTAACTGACTCGGATGGGTGCCTTGAGCTGGGCGGAGAACGCGCTAGACGCTCGACGGATTTATGGCCAAGCTTAGTTGTACCTCTCTGCCCTCGCGCACGTACCATCAGTTGTTCCCGGGGTTCCTCTTGCGCTCTCCTCAGACGGTTCATCGAGGATTTCGAATCAAACATAACTTTGAATGGACTAGTATGTGCTTACCAACGACGAGCTCTACAACTTCAAGGCCCGGGTATAAACCTGAGGTCGAAAGTAATTTCTTCAGGCAGACGAGATGAACTCGGGCGCTTCTCATTATTCTGCTTCAAGCTTGAACGGGATGGAACAAATTTACGAAAGGTAAGGAAATCTCGGAGGTCCGAATCCTTAATTTATCTGGAATAGATTCTTGTCGAGCTCGCTGGCGCTGAAGTCATTGCGCTTTGCCAGCCTTGTATCTGACACACAACATGACATATTTGGCCAAATCTCCATCCTCTCGAGTGTTTGTCATCTTTGGGTCTGAACGATCACGAGAAAGCCATCAATGGGCGAGGATAAGCTGTCGCCGAAGGTGAATAGCTCGCAGCGAAAGCCTCGACTTTCAACCACTAAAAGACGGCGGACTCGGGCTCCAATTTCGGTGTCGGAATACCGCACTGACCACTCACGCTTCCAAATGCGCGACTCCTACAGGCTCCACGCTTGGGTATGGATCTGATCTAGTATCCCAGTACTCTGAAAACGTTCCATACGCGGTCGGATTTGGAATTTCCGATAGATACGGATCTTGCCGTTGGGGCGACTCTGCGGATCTGCTTTACGATTTATGAATCATAGTTAGCATATAAAAAGGGGGGGCCGACGGCACTAACTGTTCAGCATGCCTGCAAGACTGGCAGTCAAGATTACTGGCATGGGTGTGGCGTACCCGCCGACGGAGGTACTAGGCGAAGAACTCGAAAAGACCGCATATGCGACGTACAAGCACTCGCCTGCGTACTACGAGTTCCTGCCCAGTCTGGCGGCGTTCTGACGCGCTTTTTCACTTTTCAGATTAGACAAAACGATGGCAATAAACCGGGGCTCGGGCATCAAGTCTCGCTCAGTGGCCGTTCCTTGGGATTCTCCGATTCTCCACCAGCCCGCGGTCCCGACGATCAAGACGCTCGCAGATATCTTCGTCAAAGAAGGGGTGGCCCTCGCCGTCTCTGCCGCACGCCTTGCTATCGAGGAAGCTGGGATAGGACTGGATGAGATCACCCATGTAGTTTCCACCACCTGTACGGCTTCGTCTAACCCCGGGTACGACGCATTCCTTGCACGAGAGCTGGGCTTGAAGACAACGGTAGAAAAGGTGCTTCTGCACGGCGTTGGCTGCTCAGGTGGTTTGGCCGCCATCAGACTCGCGTCGAGCCTGTGCTATACTGCTGCATGGAGAGGTCGTCCAGCGCATGTCCTGGTGGTTGCCTGCGAAATCTGTAGTACCCATTGGCGCAATGGGCTGGAGTTGGTCGATCGAGAGCAGGCCGTTCGTGTAGGGCTGACGCTTTTTGGAGACGGGGCAGGTGCTCTGGTGGTATCCCTCGACTCCGGGCTCCCGGGCGAAGGCGAAGCAAAGGGCATTTTTGAGGTCGTGGCCACGACTCATGTCCTCCTACCAGACACGGAGGATCTCCTCAGATTTGACGTAAGCCCAGAAGGTAGTCTATTGATTGTGTCCTTGTCACCGAGAGCTGAATTTTTGGCATGGAGGATGGGTGGAGACGATATCTCCGCGGTTGCCTGAAGTGATTGCCTATGCCCTTCCGAGTCTTTGTGAAAGCCTCCTGGCCGCAGTCCCGGATGTCATACTACCCACGTTACCCTCCAGCAACGCAGATTTCGACTGGCCAGTACACACTGGTGGCACAGCCATTCTTAGAACTGTCGAACACGCGATGGGGATCGAGAAAGAGCATACAAGGGCCAGCTGGGAAGTATACCAGAACCATGGGAACACGAGCTCGTCCAGCGTACTCTGCGTGCTGGACACATCGCGTCGAATCCAGGAACGCGAATGGTGTATCAGTGTCGGGTTTGGACCCGGACTGTGTGGCGAGGCGTTGTTGTTGAGGAGAATTCATCGTAATTAACAAGCTTGGGCTTATCTTATAGAGATACACGTTAATTTTAACCGATAAGGTCTTGCTTGGATCACGGACCAGAAACTAAGACGCGATACAAGCGAAGTGTCCAGTCGGCGACTACAGCGAGACTGCGGTTGTAGACGTCTGCGGCCTTCCCGATTCTATGGCGGACGGAGTTGCGAGCATGATGTGGGTATCAAATAAAATTATAATAGTGCTATATAAAAACGTGTACGTGATGAGTCCGTGAAATAATAAAAAAAGCAACCACGATAAGACGAATCTCATGACAAGATCTGTGAAAGTAGGTCATTAAGTGGAAGCACACAGCGAGTCAAAGAGCATACCGCGAGCAGCACCACTGCGGTGACGACGACAAGCACAATCATGAGGCATGCAGCCCTCCGCCCAGCCTTCCGTTGGTAGTCGGATGCCGTGCGCAGCTCATCCGCGCCACTTGAGACATCTACAGCCACAGAAGAAATATTCGACTCGATGTTGTCTGCAAATGTATGCAATCAGCAAGATGGCAGGACATAAGTGGATTAGAACGGACCCAGCATGCCACCCTGCTGGTGCACGAGAGTACCGAGGTCGTGGAAGATCTCCGCGAGCTCGTGGATGCCAGTCTCTATCTCACGGATTTCCTGCTCGCGCTCCTGGATGAGCGACTCCTGATAAGCAAGCTCATGTGGAGACAACTGCTGTTGAAGAAGCTGCGCCTGCCGCTGTTCGGGTGCGTCGTCATCGTACTCCTCCTGCCGCCTGGCCACATCAACGATGATGCAGCGGGAACGAGGTGAAGCATACGTACAGGTCGTCATCTACGGCCATTCGTACGCCCTGAACAACTGTACGTTGTCGCTCAGCGCTGACCTGCTGGGCTCGCTGGAACGCGACCAGCGACATCTCCAGATCATGCGATGTTTTCTGCAAGGCCGTCTTTTGATGGGGCTAATTGGCCCGCGTTAGTGGGGCAGCGACGGGAAGCAAAAACGACGCGTACTAAATTCATCTGGAGCACAGACAGCTTCTTGAGGTCGTCCGATCCGCGTTTTGCCATTGCACGCGTAGTGTCCGTGAGGTCGTGCCTGGCAACGGCTCAGAAGCGATCCAGAGGGCAGTTTAGCCACTCACAAACTCTTTCGGAGCGGAGCAGAGTCCTTTGCAGTCCCCAACTGATCCACGAGCTTCAATATCCCTTGAACATTGGCGTTCATCTTGAAAACCTGGAGAGAAAGCGACGACTGAAGCTCAAGGAACGAGGCATCTTCGCGAGACTGCGGGTTCAAGGTCGGCTGAGTGCGGACTGGGTGGTTCAGGCCCGCCTCTATGTCCTGAAAGCTCATATTGACAGTAGGAGACGAAGGAGATGGATGCAGGAGGACAGACGGTTACGGATGGACACTGTCCGGCAGGGGCCTATGGTCTTTGAAGCAAATATCTGTCAATAAACATACACGAGCTTGTCTTCAAACCCCACGATACCGTCATTCTCGTTGGTTACATGGATCTACTCATTGAGACTTTCATTCTCATTATCTGACTCGAGAGAATTTTCCCCCTCATCATGGCTTCACAAAAGTAATTGAGCTCGGTGTTGGCTCGGCGAAATCTTGACTTCAAGTTGTGGATTCAGACTGGACCGTCTGTGGCGCCGGTTGGGCGGAGGTCCCCCGGCTCGCACTCCACCCGCTTCTTGTGGTCTGATTTATATTTTTATGAAGTCATGTGGTGTGCTTGAGAATTTTGTGGTCGTTCTTGGGCTGCCTTTCGCGTCGAGTCTTTGATCGTTTGCCTGTCGACGTCAACTTCAGACTGTCTCGAGCGCCTGGGATGGGCCGTCGGTTGTTTGTAGATTGCGGTTATGCCGAGCTTGGACCCTGGTCACCATAAATGCAGGAATGGATTCTCAGCGAGCTTGGATTATTCTTGCATGTTAACCCTTCTTCTTCTGCCTAGATCTCGCTCAGCTCGCTCTCCGGGGTCAACGCCGTGGTACCTTCAACGATTATACCACTCAAAGCATGGTGGCCTCCCAGGATTTTATCTATTGGGTTCACTTTTCCTCCAAGACCAATATCGTGCGGAAACTTGTCAATTAAGTATTACGCTGAATCCTCCTCAATAACAACGCCTCGCTACATAGTCCTGGTCCCAAACACACACTAATACACCACTCGCGCTTCTGAATCCGACGCGATGTCTCCAACACGCACAGGACACTGGAAGAACTCGTGTTCCCATGATTCTCGTATACCTCCCAGCTGGCCTCCATATTTTCTTTCTCAATCCCCATCGCTTTCTGGACGGATCGAAGAAATACTGTTCCGCCAGTCGTTACTGGCCAGTCAAAATCACTTTGGCTGGAAGGCAACATGGGTAATACGCCTTCGGGCACTGTGGCGAGGAGGTTTTTATAAAGACTTGCAACGACCGGGCCAATCAATTCGAAAAACCGTGGAGACATCTTCTCCTGCCAGCCTAGAACAGACAAAAATATCAGGATCGATGACAGTGACAGTACATATGTGCATCGTGCGTATCAATACCTTGGGGGCCAATGTTGAAACTGAGGACACCCTCTGTCCCAGGTACAAGAATGTGCGTTGCAGCCACAACTTCAAAAATACCCTTTTCGCTCGATTTCTTCCCGCTACTCGCAGTGCTATCGGCACCACTGATATTTCCATAGTCAAGTGATATCACCAATGCACCGGCGCCGTCTGCAAAAACCGCCACTCCAGGACGAACATCCTGGTCTCGATCGGCCGACTCTAGTTCGTTGCGCCAAAGGGTGCTGGGGGTCTCGCACGCGACGACCAGGACATTCGCTGGGCGACCTTTCCATGCAGCAGAATGGCACAGACTCGACGCAAGTCGAATGGCGGCCAAGCCACCGGTGCAGCCGATACCGTGCAGAAGCACCCTTTCCACCGTTGGCTTCAAGCCCAGCTCTCGTGCAAGGAATGCGTCGTACCCGGGATTGGACGAGTTCGTACAGGTGGTGGAAACTACGTGGGTGATTTCATTTGGATTTATCCCAGCTTCCTCAATCGCAAGGCGCGCGGCGGAGACGGCGAGCGCGACGCCCTCCTTGGAATATATTTCCGAGATGGTCTTAATCGTCGGGATTGCGGTCTGGTTGAAAACTGGAGAATTCAAAGGAACGGCCACTGAGCGAGTCCTGATGCCAGAATTTCGGTTTATTGCCATCGTTTTGTCTAATCTAGAGAATCAAAAGGCACGTCAAAAGGCGATCAATGGGGCAGGAACTCCAGTACGCAGGCGAGTGCTTGTATAGCTCATATGCTGTCTTTTCGAGTTCTCCACTTGTTAGCAGGTTTGGCGGATAGGCCACACCCATGCCAGTAATCTTAAGTGCGGGTCTTGCAGACATGTTGAGCTGTTCAGCGCCGTCGGGTCGAGCCCTTCCTGGCCGTTTTATACTGACTGTGATTGATCTAAAATCAAGGATCTATCGCGTTTGCTAGATCCCAGATATGTCCATATGGACGTCGTTAACGTTTCGGCTAGATATAAGTAGATGGCAATTGAATTGTTGATTACGCCAGATTGAACAGCTAAAGACAGATTGAGACCACCCATCATGATCCACTGTGTATCTGCTTCCCGTTTGTACTATTAATGAGGCCTGATTTTTGCGGTGAAATCTTTCTTTCTTCCTTCCTTTCTACCGCGAAGTTGTCATGCAGATCTTTCCACCCTGATGACAGGTTGTCCTAATACAAGTACAGTACTACAGTCTGTCAGATTAATATTACGGGGCATGCTCTTTCCACTTGCCCATCAAAATATCCGTGAATTTATTTTATTTTGACGTGGTACAAAGCGTTAACGCTCGCTCAGTATCGTCATCGCCGTTTATTCATGTAGCTTTCTTTTTTGACCTTGATATGTGGACTAGGGCTTTTGTTTGGAAGAGAGAGAGACAGAGCAAACAGCACTGAATCCAACGAAATAACAAGTATAGATATGTTATCAGTCTGTGAATATTTACCAATTTAAAAGGAATGTGGCCAAGTCCTGGAAGTGAAAAAACGAGCATAGAGAACCTATTATTTTAATTCCCACAACTCAATTTTCGTGAACACGCCACTTACCCAATCTCGGCTACCGCGGGCCACCAACAGTAAGTCAAAGCCTTTGGTGCATACCCATCCACTCGGAAACTCGGAGATGTACCCGAAAGAGTCCGAACGGCTTGGAAATAGTGCATAAACCCATTGAGAGTTCGTTGAACCAGTTTCAGAACATCCGACTCCGGCAACCGTACTCGGGCTTAGTGCTCAAAGCTTAATGAGTGAAACTCGGATAATAATTAGGTGACTTGGATACTACACCGTAAACTAAATGAATATTGTCGGCAAGCCTAGAAGCCTCCGTCCATAAGATCATCGACTCTTTTCAAAATTCAACCCTTCTCAATAATACGCCTTCGGCGGTTATCCCAGGTCCAAAAGCCTCACTGACAACCCACTCCCTCCCCGGCATTCCACGGACCGCATTCAAAACGCTCAGAACAGTCACGGAGCTCGTGTTTCCATGCTTCTCGTATACTTCCCAACTGGATTTCATGTGCTCTTTGTCGACTTGCAGAGCATTCTGTGTAGCCGTTAAAATTGCCGCCCCACCTGGGTGCATCGCCCAGTCAAAATCCTTAGGGTCGGTTGGGAGGGAAGGAAAAGATGTTGGGTTGCGAAGAGTTTTGAGAAGGGTGTGGTACAGCAGGGGAGCGCACGGCCCAGTAAGAGCGGGGATTTGATTCGAAAGAGTAGGGGCGAAACCTAAACACCACGAAAAATCAACACACAGCGAAAGTTGGCGCAGGCTTGTGAGTACTCACCTGTTGAAGTTACCTCCACACGAAGATCCGAGTACGTGTCTGGAACTGTCAGATGGGCCCAGTTGACTAGCTCGTATATTCCTTTGTCGCGTTTGGACGTGTTCCCGTCGACTCCATCAGGGGAGGGACCATAGTCGAGTGAAAGAACGAGGGCGCTTGATCCATCCCCAAATAACGTTATCCCCACACGCACTTTTTGCTCCCGACTGATTTTTTCTAACTCAGCGCGCCTCATGCTGCTCGTTATTTCACAGGCCACCACCAAGACATGTGCTGGTTCGTCTCTCCACGCAGCCGACTGACACAAACTAGCGGCCAATCTGAGGGCGGCCAATCCACCGGCGCAACCTACGCCGTGGAGCAGTACCCTTTCGATATCCGGACGCAGCCCAAGCTCCTGCGCAACGTAGCAGTCGAAGCCCGGGTTTGACGAGGTGGTGCATGTCGTGGCTACAACATGAGTGATATCTTCGAACGCAATGCCTGCCTCGTCCACAGCGTTCCTAGAAGCTGCAACCGCGAGTGGGACTCCCTCAGCACGGAAGAGTTCAGCTACTTCCGACACCGACGGAGGCGTGGTAAGATCCATGAAAGGAGAAGCCAGGGAGAGAGTTTTGATGCCTGTGCGACGGTTAATGGCAAGGACTTTATCCAATCTGTGGATCGAGCAGGCTTTTAACAATCGTTGTTCTAGAGGTTTAGAGAATATAATACGCTGGCGAGGGTTGGTGCCATTTGTACGCAAAATCCGAGAGCTCTTCGACTGGGACTAGTCTTGGAGGGTAGGCGACGGCCAAACCAGTGATTTTAAGTGTAGGTGGAGAAGGCATCGTTTCGAGGGCTGGATGATGAGTCTATGTCCATTTATCGTCGAGCTTTTATATAAGGCGGGTATTGCCGAAGCTGTTCCTGGGGTATCAGCTTGCGATCCTTATGAATCTGCTAGTGATGCTCATAGTATTGGCGCACAGTCAGACGGAGGGACAGGAAACGGTGTGAATATCTGAGGCGGATAGCTCAGCATGCCCGCCTGCCCGCTGCCCGAGTGTGCCCGCTGCCAGATTTTTCTTCATAAAAAAAGACTGAAACGACGGCACGACGACGGCGCCGTTGACAGTTAGTCCAGGTAGTCTTGATAGGGGAAGATGACGGCGGAGGCGTTTTGTGGGACCTGGAAATGGTGTCGACTGTGAGTTATAATCATGGTGCTTCAGGCACAAATCAAGCAGCATTGTCCAGCAGTAATCTTGTATCGAGGGGCCAGCATAGTATTCCAGAGACATATTGTACAGCCCGAATTCATGTGAACAAATTCGACGATGCTTGATCTTATCACAAGTAGTGGAAGCTAAGCGGAAGTATTGGGGATGTCACGATGGATGCGTCATGTCACAGTCCCGTGGTCACATGTCACAAGGCACGGATCAAATGCGGAAGAAACCATGAGATGTTGGTTGCGAAACAACTCTGAGTTCCTGATACATCGGGCTGCATGTTCATCAAGGATTGCTACGTCTAATGGTCGCCAGCTCAAATACAACTTTTGTAAAAGGTTTCTGACTTAACGTTAACACGTCACATTGAAGGCTGTGTTGTCTCGGTTTGCTCTCGTCCACCATGTTCTCATTCAAGCCCCCACGTAAAGTCCCCCCTACTCAGTCTTCATCTTCTCCAGCCGATGGATATCATGATCATGGTATTCGTCGCAAGGATGACACCTTCGGGTGAGTGCCCTAGTGGCCGAGACTGATGGTTATCCTAATATACTTGTGCCGACTAGGAGAACGCTATTGAATAGCCCTTTTGAATCCATCTCGGGATCTTCAAGTGTCCGGTCATTGTCTTCCACTCTGGTTGGATCGTTCGCCACAGGCTTCGGTCAATCGGCCCCAGTGCGCTCCAGTGGCGCGGGTGTGCGTTACAATAGTAGACGAAGCCATTATGATTCTCATGATCAAATTCGACATGGCTCATCCTTCGAAGACTCAGATGATCCATTGCGAGCTGCACTTAATGTCGAATCTATGTTCGAAGATCCCACTCCTCCGGTCCATGGCAGTGGCGCCAACGCCACAATTGCGCATTCTCTTCTCGACTTCTCCCGCCGCCAGGTAGCATCGATAAAGCCGCACCATTCTGCTTTATCTGCTATGGCGACTGCTCGTTCCCCCAACCCATTCGGTGCCGCAGCAGCTGCGGCGCAGGCTGGACCCTCGTCTGGAACCCTAACTATCCAGGTGTACTTTCCACACGTTGTGCAACCTTGTGGTCAGTGCCTTGATCTCACCGTCCACTCGAATGCAAGAGTGGAAGACGTAGTCGGTTTGGCGCTCTGGACGTACTGGGAAAAGCGTTGGTTGCCGGAAATCGACGCAGCGAATGAAAGAGACACAAACGTCGAAACCTGGATAATGCTTGTGCCCAACAAAGAGGGGGTTGTGAAGAAAAGAATCGCACAAAGTATGCTTCGCTGTTTTGTCCTGATTACGAACTCACAAGTTCCAGATAAAATGTCCAAATTCAACTTTGACAAGTACGCTATAGTACGGGCTCCCAGGAGCATCTCAGAGAGTGTGTTGAGTTCTCGCAGGCTGTCGTAAACTCACTGCTTGCACAGAGCAACGAACACAAGTTCAGGCAACTAATTTTAAACGACGTTCTGCCCCTCCCGTTGTTTCGAACAGACAACATAACCACACCCGCGTACATAGCCTCCCCGCTTCAAAGCCGGTCTCTGAAAGCCTTGCAGCGAGTGATTCACTGCTCAAGCTACCTTGTCAGTAGCATGCGACATCGTCTTATCTCAACCTCTAATATCTCTCTAGAAATGCGAAATAATCCTAATGAACCCTCAACAAGAAAATGCTTACCATTCCTAACTTTAGACGTACCAGCCATATAAATCAGACAACCCACATAATCTCCGCTAACATTATATCCTATCTTTAGCGTATAGTGCGTCCACTGACGTTCGACATATTGTATCAATCACTTAATGACACTTTCATTGATATGGATGACCTTCTCGGCGGAAGAATCATGAATAAAAATATAGAAACCATGGAGCTTCTACATTCGGTCCAGGCAGCATTACAGCGAGTCATGCCGATTCGGTGAAAATGAAATGAAAAAACGAATGAAGCAATTGTAAACCCTCAGGAACCAGCGATGTTATTTATTAACTATTTAGGTAAGATAAAAATTCCGCTATCCGTGTGATATACAGCCTTTGTTACAGATAGAGATAGTCGGGTTGTCAAATGGAACATAGATCTCAAAGGGGCAGGTCGCCGATCAATAAGAACTGGGGACTGTCCCGATTCGTCCTCCGTCAACCAACCATACAGCACCGTTGACGTACGAGCCAGATCGACTTGCTAAGAAAAGAACGGCCCCGGCCATTTCCTACAGGCCAGACGATGAAGTGACTGTCATCTATGGTTGTTAGGTTAACACACCTCCTCAGTTCCGGCTCTCTTAAGAGGAACACCATCTACATACGTGGATGGCCTCAGCGCCAGCCCAGGAATCGCGACCGCCGTCATTTCTTCATAGCGCGCGTATTGGTCAAATAAAAAAGGGGGGTAAAATGTAAATCAGGCTTACCGCTTGGCCAAACACCGGGAGCAAGAACGTTACTTCGGATACCCCATGGCGCTAATAGATTCGCCAAAAGCTTGCCCAGATGCGTGCACGCATTTTTTGCAACTGTGTAGGAAAGAGAGAATATTTTGGCGTCGAGTCTGAAGGCCCCAGAAGACGACACAGAAAGAACCTGCGACGAGTGAAGCGGAGGGCGCGAAAATCCGTTCATCGAAAACGACGGCTGTCGTTGTTTTCGAACATTTCCCTGGTGTAGCAAGTCCAGGAAGGCGACCGTCGTATAATAAACGGAGGTGACGTTGGTTGCAAAAGTTTCTGCAAAGTCCTATCCAGCTCGCCGAACTTCACGAACTAATGTGCTGCCTCCGAGTAAAAACTCACCTCCGGGGAGCCCGTATCCCATAGCGCAGATTGGAACGCCTTGATACAAGGAACAGAGGGGGTTGAGCCAGGTGAGGCTGGTGGGGAAGGCGGATTAGAGATAGGGGAAACGCTTCCGGGTGAAGGTAAAGGGTGCTCGAACAGGTTCCGAGCGATACCTAGGAGAATGAGGAACAGGAATTCTAGAGGAAAATATTAACCAAACCGGCATTGTTGATGAGCAGGTCAATGTATCCATGTCGGGTTTTTACTGCGTCGACGACAGATAGCAGAGAGTCGCGATCTGTTACATCACCCTCCAAGGGGATCACCCTGTCGTATTTCTGCAGGCCCCTTGTCAGCCGAAACATTGACAAGACATCAGTAATTATAGCTACGCCGATTCTCTGGGCCGTTTCTTCAAGAACGGAGAGTCTTCTGCCGATTATGTACACTGTAGCACCATTATTTTCGAGGGCAGCAGCCATCATACTGCCGATACCTTAATGAAGTAAGTAAAGTTGGAGTTTGAACACAAAGATGATCAAGATTGGACAATTGAAGAGTAATCCTCACCGCTTCCCCCGCCTGTTATCACAGCAACTAGACCCTGCACATTGAAGAGGTTCTGTGGCGAAAACGGGTCCTGTTCCAGCGTTGGAACGGCGGAAGGTCCAGCAACAGCATTTGTCAGATTCCTAGAAGACGAAGCCATGATTCCCAGACGTGGAGGTAGAGGTGCCAGGTAGAAAGAAGAGACAAAGATAGGCTTTGTTATGTCCCCAGGTCACAAGTGCATCGGAAATGCGTCCTCTCGCAGAATAAGCCGATCCCGCTTTTATACAAAACCGGAGATGGGGAATAAACCCATTCAGAAAAAAAACGTGCTTACGGAGGTACGGCACCCTGGTCCGTTAATTAAGCGAACATTAGACTTTAGTACTTATGTCAGTGTAAGTAACTGTATTTCGCGTTATAGCACTTATCGAACTCGTCTCTCTTCGCTTCCCCAGGAAGGCTTCCTTTTCCCTCATTGTACTTATACTGTTTTCCACGATCCCAGCCGGCTTCTGGACTCATCGGAGGTGACGCCTGCGGTACAGCCAAGGCCAGAAATCAACGGATGACTCGGCGAGTCGGGCGACGGGGTTGACAATGATATGGAGTTCGATCTGATCGGGAGGTAGCAACATATGTACTATAGCGGAAGCAAATATATATCAATTGTTCCTGGTGGCTTGAAATGGTTTACAGGCCATGCACAAGTGCACAATTATTCAAATTCTTATCGCATGATGCCGAGGTCATTCCAGTCCTGCAAGCCATCCATGCTTATAAGGCGCGCATAGCATTAACTCGACGCATAATTCTTGCTTGACACCACACCAGAACCAATTTTTGACTCCAAAGTCGTCAGTCAGCGTATATGTAGACTGGTCATCGGGCGTCGGGCTTGTCGGGGAAGCATTATTTAGCTAGAAACACAGTGGCGACCTATTCAAACTTCCAGGTCGACGCCACGCGGATGCACCGATGAGCCGCTGGCGAAGCAAGAAAACTTGAGGTCGTGCCAATATAAAGTTTCATCCAGAATCTCCCTATACTGATCTTATGCGCGGTTAATTCCGACTTTGGAAGACACAGCCAGTAAGTAGGAAGAGACTGTGTTGAGGTATAGAACTCAACTCGCCTCCGTTGATGCAGCAGCTCCAGGCCAGATAAGCGGGTGTTTTATCCATGTCCGCGCCACAGGGCGATACAGGGCCACTGCTCGCACTCTCACGGTTCCGTAGCTCGAGTTTTGTATAGATGCATTGGCAAGATTAGCTGGGACTTGCCAAAAAAAAAAAAAGGATCGTCATCAATTGCGCTTAATGCGAGTGCCGCGGATTAAATATTTTCACGTCGTGGATGGGCCGCCGCAAAGATTTAGAAGCGAAAGCAGAACAGAATCAATCAGGAAACCATGCTTTAGTTTGCATCAGAACAGGCGGGTCACGAACATAAGCAATATTCACATACCTAACGAGGGATGCTGGCATCTAGGCGACTGCCGACTGCACATACGTCGCCTCCAGCCGACCTTTGACATATTCTCCCGCCGTCACGACTTCATACCGCGCTGGCCTATCCTCAGAGACACAGCTGGGAAGCGGCTACACGCTCGAATTTAGCCGTCGCGTAGATTGGGGTGTAATCCTGAGCGACCACGGACCTCAAGCAAAACATCGTAATCTGTCCCGAAGAACAGTGGCATCGAATAGCGCTCACTGCCAGAGTGGTTCGTTACGCGATGCGGTGTCGATTTGAACACGTCGTCTGGGAAGTAAGGTAAATCAAAGATGTGGATAGCCTGCAGTGCGACCACACGCACTCGTCCATCGTGCGAATTGATCCCCCAGACTAAAGAACAGTGTGAATAAAACAAGGCGTATGCACACAATCTCCCGCGCACTTGATGACGAAGGTGCCAGGTATAGGAACCGCATTAATCCATTTATCATCTGCGTTCCGCACCTGCAGTCCACCAACAGCGTCCTGCCATAAGATGGTAAAGCACTAGAATAATTTTCAGTCGGTACTCGGACACCTCGGGTTTATGTATTAAGGATGGCTTACTTCGTAGCTCAAGGCAAGTTTATCAATACGTATGTAGTTCTGATTCAAGCAAAAAAATACTCAGTGTGCGCACCAATCCCGATAACATGGCCGTCATCGTCGACGCCCGTAGGAGCTTGCGGAGGGTAGTGTAATAGGCGCATAATAGCTGCTGGTTTCGTTGTCTGAGAAGTGGATGAGAAGACATATCAAGGGAGATTTCGTGGACCTTGTCATCGAAAAAATGTTCCGGAAGATCAAGTGCAAGCGCAAAGAGCGGGAAGAGGGATTGGCCTAATTCGACGGCGGCGTGGCTAGGGAGGGGCGTATATGTTTGATGACGCTCGAAGGCGAATTTATCAGAGGACTTTGCGCACTAATATGCCAGTACGCGGTCCCGGAACTTGGGAAGATCCGCTTCGGGCGGCCAGACATTCATGCCCGCCATAATACCCTCGGATTCCTCCCAGCCGAGGTCGAAGCCCTCGTGCAGGTCGCCGTGTCCCTCTGGGTCAGTGTTCTCGCCTAGGCACTGTTCTGCTTTAATGCTAATTTATTATCAATATATACGCACCGAGAAGCGCCGTGTACCCTTTGAAGTTGGAACTCTTGTGAATGTCGAGCTAATGGTAAGAGCATCGACGGGCGCGGAGACGAAGGTCGGTGATGTCGTTAGGAAGGGGCGAGAAGGAGAAAAGAAAATGAACAATAGAAGGGAAGGAAAGGAAAGGAGCTTACAGCGACCTTGGATGAGCTAGGAAGCGCAAAAAAATCCTTTGCGGCGCGGATTGCGCCCGAGATAGTGTCCTCGTGGACGGAGTGGTTCTTTATGTAGAAAAAGCCCACTATGGAGGATTAGCCTGCAGGGCACACACGTTATAGACTCCACTTAGCGGCCCACCGTTGATACACGCATCGCGTATTTTGTCTGCTAGGGCACGCCGCGCAATAGGATCCCGGCTCGCTGCGTCCGTGAAGTCGCTGATAGACAGATAAGGATGGCACAGGAAGAGGCGGCGCCAGAGAGTGCGAACATTATGGGGATCTCCTCGAAAGAACTCTCTGTCCGCTCGCTTGCTAGGAGAAAGCCTGGAACCGGGGTGGAGATTTCAAGATGTGCATCCATAGCGAATTATGGTAGGAGGGATGTCGCGGATGTCGGCCCGGCTGCCGAGCACGTGTCCGACGCGTCGCGTCGCGTCCCAGTCGGTTAATGGTACCGTCGGTGAACAGCCAAGATGCCATTAAATGCGCGGGCATCGACGGCCAAAATCGGGGGTTCCCAGGACTAATGGGGACAGTTTTAAGGAACGCGAGGCTATCTCAAAGTAGAATGGCCAGAGCCAATGAAACAGATTCAGCAGCTGGTGGTGGCGCCCACTGGTACCTGGAGACACATATATCGCCAAGCATTCCGCAGACTGCGGAACTCTAAAAGAATGTGTGCACCAGTGACCCTACGACGTACAGAACACGCTCATGATCATAGACTGTAGTTACCTAAATGAAAGCTTAAGGAATATTGCGTCCAATACGGTCCGAACTCCTACTAGTATGCATAATAAGTATGGGTGAAAGGGAATGAAACGGGCTGGCCGGGAAGCCGCGTTTCAATGGCAAAAAAAGACATACAAGGCAGCTCACACGCCACGCCACAGACATCCAAGTCGGAGACATTCGGAGACGTCCACCACTGTACCATCACATGCGGCAATAGTGGAAATTGGGCCGGCATTGGACAGAGGCCGACAGGTGGAAGACGTACCGTTCGCAATTTGAGGTTGGGATGCCGACGGGGAACGATAGCGAGCGACGAAGCACGCTCCAGGGAGGGATAGAGCAGTCGCTTGGAGGAAGTTGAGGGAGAGGAGGAAAGACGGGTCTGAGGCGGTCAGTGGGACGGTTTTGGCGTGATGGTTTCAATTTGGGATCAACAGGCGCGATCACGTGTTGAGCATGGCGACTAATGAGATTCAGAACGCGCACAGTTCTGTTAGCTTGGAGGGTCCATCGCAAATGTAGAACCAAACTTCATTCTCCACACAACACTAGTACGATCCTCCATCGACAATCAATCCTACAAAGCTACTAGTAATACATAAGTACTTCGAACAAATGCAATGTATGTGGCAGATTGTAGGGCGCTAGGCGCGAACCCCTTTTCATGCAAAGATCGTGAATGCCCCACTAGAAGCAAGGACCTGGTCCCAGTTCCTGCGCATTAACATTAAAAAAGTACCCATAATTCCGAAGCAACAAAAACTTACGACGCATTGACGGCGTACAGCACATAATCATTGCTGTGTGTATTTAGTGACTCTTAGACAGATGGGAGTGATCATTTTGGAACGCACCTGGGACGCAGGACCGGGAGCTTCACCGTGAGCTTTCCCGGCGCCGGATTGATATTTTCGCCGAGATTAGCCTTGAGGTCAAATGCCTGGCTGATGTTCATAAGGAAGAGGTTCCATGTGGGCGGGTCGCGCGCCTCGACGATCCAGCGGACGTCGGTGGTCTGGTTCGAGCGGGGGTTTGTGGGCGGGCTAAGCTTGAGTGCGAAAGCGAGAGGAAGGGCAATCGCGACGAAACTGTGTCGACGGTGAGCGGAGGCGCGATGTTCCTTAATTCAGCTCACCTTGAAAAAAAACGCATGATATCGTGGAGGGTTGTCGAGTTCTTCGGTGTAGCTATATATATAAACAGCGGGATAAGTCAGGATAATTCGAATGTGACAGATTGTCTTGGCTATCTGTTTACAGGCTTCCCCGGAGTATGAGACGGATAGATTCCCCGAATTTTATGCACGACCAATGTGGTGCACCGGTCGTTGGGAAAGAATCAAACATACAAAAGAAGGAAGGAAGGTCGTGTGGCCACCAAGTAATTGAATTAGCACTGTGCAAAAGTCCAAACATTGCGCACTGATGATAGTGTAAGTGTACAGGTCCTTGCGTGATGAGATCATCTATGTGAATGGTCCAGCCACAGTCTATATTATGCGGAGAAGATGAAAGCACCAAGGACCAGCACCGCGGCTGTCCAACTCCATGTATTCGAGCGTAGCGCGCCACTGCCCTTGGCGATGGTGTTGGTGCCGCTCACGCTGTAGATGCGCACCGACGCGACGTCAAAGTATGCGTTTGCGTAGCCTGCGCCGCTGCCGACGACGTAGTCCTGGTAGCACAGGCCCGGGCACGTCTGGGCGAAGACGGAGCTCTGGCCGGCGGCGTCTGTGTCATATATGTGGTCGGTGCACGTTATTGCCTATGGGAAGAGAGAACGCACCACCACAGAGCGTGATGTCGAAGATGAGGCTTTGGGGGTCGAAGAAGGTGTCGATGGCGCAGCCGGCGGTGGGCCAGTTGGCCACGGGCGTGCCGAGGTCAGCGGTGGAGAAGGACGATGCGTTGCCCGAGATGGCCGCAGGGACCTTGGCGCGGCTGAAGAACCATACACTTTGGACAAGTCAGTCACTGGCGTATTGCGAAGGGAAGACGCAGGACGCACGAGATGCCGCTTTCCGCGAATTCAGTGACGAAGACGCCGCCGCCCGCTGCTGCGAAGGCCGCGCCATACGAATTGGGCGCGGGGTCCATTACGCTGCAGCCGGCGTTCGAGTTGACGAGATGGGAGCAGTCCGTCGAGTTGACGACCGTGGAGGACTGCAGCGGGGACACCTGCTTGCAGCCGGGATCGGTGTGTAACGTCATTTGGTTGTTCAGCTCCATGTTCCAGTGCTCGAACGTGTCGATCTCGCCGCCGGTGGGCCAGTTTGGCGCTTGTGACCAGAATGCGGGCCATACAGAGCACTAGATGCGGGAGGAGTCAGTAAAGACGGCTGGTGGATACAAATCGAACATATGTACCCCGTATGGGACATGGTACATGTCTGCGATCCAGACACTCCCGACGCCGAATTCATCCTTGGACGCGATACGCACGGTGTTCCGCTTCTCATTGGACTGCACGTTCGTGGTGTTGTCCACTCGTATGATGGCGTGGTTTGTGGCGGGGTCTACATACGCCAACTTTGCGGATTTGGCGACGTCCGCGGTCACGAAACTATGCAATTAGTAACGCCGTCAGAATACGGAAAGGCAGAGAGATGAGCACATACATGGTGTCCCCGTTCGTTAGATTGTCAACTATAAAAGCGGTCAGAATAGACCAGAAAGATTTTCAGAGAGACTCTTGCAATGTCCGTAGAAATTCCAGTCATCGAAGAAGGTGGGGCCAGAATACTCCTTGACTTTGTCATATTTGGTAGCAGCCAATGCGCCGGGCAACAGCAGGGACAAAAGAGCGATGCAGGTCGAGGAGAGCATGCTGAGAGCGACGGAGAAACGAGTGTGCGAAGACTAGGCTTTCTGAAAGGCTGAAAAGGGTGGCCAAAGGAACCCGAGAGGGAGAAAGGAAAGAAGAAGATGAGAAAGAACAGGAATCTGAACAAGGGAAGTCACAATAAGTCGTGTACGCTCCATAGGATCTGCCGAACTGATTGGTGTGCACGATGACTGCGCAAACTAATCTTAGCACGGCTGAAAATAACGCGCTGCAAATAGAACCTCAATGAAGTTTCTCAAGCCCCAATTTATGCACGAATCCAACTATTAATTACAGGATTAAACTCTATTTCTTTATTTCTTTTGTAGTCTATTCAGGTGTCCGTCCGTCTATCACTTTTTACTTGCAAGGTCTCGCGCAAAATGGAAGAAATCGACACTGGACCCGTTCACACCGTACTTATAAATCTGTCAGCCAGCCAACCAGCCGTCAGGGTCTGGAAATCAAAATGGGAAAAGAAACAACGCACGAAATGCGACGCGACCCAGCTGGAGAACAGCGCCCTCTGATACGGCTCCGGCAAACGCTTCAACAGCGTCTCGAGCCCGATCTTGTCGACGAGCGTGTGCGGGATCGCGCGCCGGATGACGCCCTCGCGGCTCGGAACATCCTCGAACAGGTCCGAGCTCTCGAGCTCCGCCTGCAGATTGTTGAGCGTCGACGACAGCTCGTCCGAGATGGTCGTGCGCGGCTTGGCGCCGTTGAGGCGCGCGTGCTCGCGCCAGATGCACTGGAACTCGGCTGCGGCGTTCTCCGTGATCTTCGCCTGCACGTCGCGCACGTAGCTCTTGTAGAACTCGCTCGGCTGTCCGTTCTTGAAGATCATGAGGTCCACGTATTCGTCCGTCGAGAGCGCCAGCCCCGCGAGCACCTCGAGCGACGAGCTCGTCACGCCGCCTGCGAGCGCACAAATCGATCAGCAAATGCAAGAACGGAGTGGGACAAGACACACCCTTGTTGGTGCTAGAATCCTTGAACAGGATGATCTTGCGCTTCTCGAGATACAGCCGCGCCTGCTGCGTGATGAACAGGTTCGCGCCTTCGACGATGTACTTGAAATGCGGCTTGCCCTCCGCATCGACAAGCGCAGCCATGTTCGAAATGTTCACCGCCTCCGGACTGCCACATCGCGTCAATTATCGCGCGCCATGCATACAAGGTAGAAAGACACATACCGCCCACCACACGGCACGAACAGGTCCGCCTTGAACCGCAAATGCGCTGCGTTCCGGAAGTCCGTCCCGTCGATAACGAGTTCGCCAGCTGCGGAGGAGCACTGTAAGGATAAGCAGCAATGGACGGGACGTTACGCACACGGTAGCTTAACATCGTGCTCCTCCACCTTGACGAGGTACCCGTCCTTGCTGAGCTTGCTCTTGTCGAAGTTGGCTACAGGCACGCGCAGCTTCGCCAGGCGCACGAGCTCTGCACGGTCTAGGCCCGCCACGTCCGCAAGCACCCCGCTCCCGTCGATGATCGCGACCGTCTTGTCTGAGCTCAACAGGATCTCGTCTATAAGCGCCCGTCAAATCCGACGTCATAAAACAACACAGAAAGCAACGCACTCGATCCCAAATCGCCATCTAGGGAGGAGGGGGGGAAAGAACATCAGCATTTCGCCAACAAACGCGCAGCACGAAAACGCACCCGGCCCCCCAGTCTGCACCTTGGTGATGTCCTTCTCCCGCAGGCCGAGCTGTTTGTACAGACCGAGCACATACTGCCGGATCGACAGCGACGTCATCCCGTACGTGTCGTGCGGCACCCCGCCGAGCGTCTCGGCGCTCTTGCCCGTCGTGAACGACTTCCACCAGGTTTCCGCGCCGCGGTCGCGTGCGTGCACTGCATTAATGCACATAATCAGCTCGGAATAATGATGACAGATTGGAGAAACACGCACACGCAGCCCAGTCCATCATGTCCGCGGTGCCCTCTAGACGCAGCGCATACCGGTCAGCCTCGACAACAAAGAAGCGGGGGGAAGGTTGACGCACCATCCGGCCCGAAGAACAGCAGCTCCGGCTTGCCATACAGATCCACCAGCTTCTCCTTAATTCCCGGCGTCTGCCCCGGAATCAACAGATCGATGATAGACTGCATCGGGAACTGTATCAGTAACTAATGTGGAATGAGAAGGGGGATGCACGCACGTCGACGTATTTCTCGAAGCACAGGCGGGGGCTTGCGCCGATACTGGGTGGGCTGGATTAGCAAATATAACCAGAGTGTATGAAGGTAGGCACGCACGACGGCAGAATTGTTCCCTTGGCTCCTCCCTCCGGGATATCCTTGTTCTTCAACGACTGTGTCGATGCGAGACCGTAGTTCTCGTCGAACCTGCGTACCATTCAAACTATCAGCATGAGGATTGTCAAACACTGGTCGGGGACGAACAGCATCCGCTGGTTGATCGAGTAGTTCCTGCGTGTACATAAGCATCGTGGATAGAAATAGGTAGCAAGGGAACACACTCTTTGTTGCGCGACATGACGATTCGGATCCCACCACGCGCGACGTCGCGGAAGCGAATGTGGAAGCCGCGGAACTCGTTGCCTGAATGTAGAGTACGTGTGTCAGCCCCACGGAGCGAATATGAGAACAGTGAGAAGCGACCGACCGATAACGAAGAACATCCCAAACGGCGCCTTGGGGTACTCGACCTCGGGCAAGAAATCTGGCGCGAGGCGGAAGGAAAGCGCGACCTTGGTGGGCTGGTAGAAGTTGGTTTTGAGGATGTGACTGAGGGGATGTTAGTTGTGGGATTCATTGAACAAATCCGTGGGGATGGACGGAGGAAGTAAAGGGGAAGGAAGTACCGATTGAACACCAAGAAGCTCTCTAACACCTGCAGCTCGTGCTTATTCGGGACCGCCCTCCTAATCTTGTCGTGGAGCTCGGCGTCCGAGAGCGGCTGCGTCGTCTGCAGACGCTGATACGAGAGCGTCGGCATGAGCTGCGCGGCGTCATCGGCGGGCGAGTTGGGGTAGTGCGTGAGTGCAAAGTTGACGTAGAGCAGGCGGATCTGGTGTACGTTAGCAAACCGTAGGGAATAGCGAGGTAGTTGTACACACCAGCTCGGGATACGCAAGGATGACGCCGGCGATGCTCTCGCGCGTGAAGGTTTCCTCGCGGAAGCGGCGCTTGATGTCGCTGAGGACCTCTGCGTGCACAGGGTCTGACTCGTCGAGGACGTTGCGCAGCGATAGATACGCGGGCCCGAGGCGGTTGCAGAAATGTTGCGCGAAGATCCAACCGCAGTCTGCGGAAAGTCAGGATTAAATGGAGATAATATTGGAAATGAAGACCGACAAGCGTAGGTCGCCTCCTGCACGGCGTGGCTGCCAGGCGCCCTGGGGAGGAAGAAGGGATTGTCGGGAAGACAGAACAGCAGGCTCGCCTCCTTCAGAACTTGGTAGATCGAGTGCTCAATCGGCGGGCCCGAGATGCCCGGCAGCGGGTTGAGGTAGAGCGAGATGATGGTAACGCCGTTGCTGAACTGCTCAACGTACTTGCGCGTAGAGTAGAGCGCGTAGAAGTGGTAGAGGTTGGAGAGCGCAGAGAAGAAGTGGCGGGTGCCGGAGGAGTGGGAGTCGTACGCGATGACGAGGCGGTGCTGGCGCGTGCCGGCAACCTGGTAGTGGTTGAGGACGGGGCCGTAGCGGCGCGCGCGGACGTCGCGCATGGCCGAGCTGTAGATTGCGAGCGTGTTCTCGCTGGCCTTTTCCAGGAACTTGGGGTCGCTGTACGCGCGGATGTCGTCCACATCCGAGGCAGGCAGAGGGGGGAACGAGCACTTGGAAATAAAGTAGCACCGCAGCTGCTGGGAGGCTGTCGCGCTTATAGATCCCACTGAGCGGAATGTCTCGAGACGGTAAGGCGTGCTAGTGTCCAGAAAGAGATCGTCGATCCGCGCCTCGCATGCCGCACCCGGGCCCGCCGTGGAAGTGACACCTGGCGGGGACGTATGGATGAAGGTTGCGCCGCTACCATCCTCGTTGATCTTCTCCAGGTCAATTACCAGACTGTTCACGTCGTGCTTAGTATACGCCTGAATCTTGGCCGCATACAGGGCGATGATATGGTCTGAGATGACCGCGGGCTCCTCGTTGGAAAAGTACGTGTCGTCGATGCCCAGATTTGTGTAGAACCAGCTGACCTCGCCGTTCACGAGCGGCGCCGGAATGAAGCCCTTGTTTGCGACCTCTGCCTCGACGAGGTCGCGCTGGGCCTCCTTGCCCGCAAAGACGGGGGTAGTGTATCCTGGGACGTCCTGGATGAGATTCTCAGTGCTACTAGCGGCAGATTGTCCGGGGACATGCAGAGTCGACGACATGGTGGTGGTCAAGAGCAAGAACAGTTGTGGTTAAGTTCCGTTCCCCACAAATTTATGGCCGTGTTCGGGCCGTCAACCGTAATGCCGCCCGCAACATACCCCGACAAGCCCCGACATATTAAAACGGATCTTGGTCTCTACCGTGTTTCGTTACTCATGCTATCATGGGACAGAACATGAAACACAGCCCAGCCCACGTTCTCGGAACTAGCGCATAGTACGCGAGAATCTGGGGTCAAATATCTGGGGACGGGCCAATATCAATGGGATGGCCAACGTGCCCGCTGGGAAGGCTTTAGCGAAGACGTCGACCCTGCATATGCTTCCGGGTACGCGAGAGTAATCTTGGTCCTAGGGGGCAGTCTTTGACTTCAACCTTCTGCCAGCGCCAGCGATTTGCCCCCAGGAGTTCAGAACTGTTCTTGGGTACCTCAACTCAGCCTCGACTACTAATAATATGACTACATCGGGCTCCTTCGGCTTTCCCTGGCGCGCCGGCCTGTTCTTCGCGTGACGAGGGCCCGGGTTATGCAATCGTCGGGCCTTTAAGCAGAGAAGAACTCAGCTTCGCGACCAGTCCCACGTGAGCGTGTTGTCCGCATCCTGAGCCTTGACAGTCATAACGCAATTCAGACGTTATGGCTTCAGACGATTAGAACCTGCGCCCACAATGCCCAGCGAATCCCACGATATTTTTCGGCCATGTTGATGGTTGGCATCCCCGGCGGAGGTGTTTTCTCTCTCGGAATCTGAATCTTGAGGGTGAAGCCGTTCCTTCGAAGCTCCTGTGGACACTTGTAATTAAAGAATGGCCAAGAGATCTCGCCTCAAGGAGAAACTCCCAAGCCCATTAATATTGGGGGACATCGTTCACATAATATCGCAACGAGATGACCAAATATGTCGCCAAAGGGCAACCTTCTGCCCTAATTCCAAAATAGCCGACATGAATTTATACGCGAATGCCCGGATGCGCACCAATTCAGCTTGTCAAGGATGGACACGCTGCACGCCGCGACGCTGAACCTGACTACTCATAGTCAGCTCAACCAAGGGCGCCGGCGTAATACGGAAGAGATGCTACTATGCTAGGTCCTGTACGCCCAGGAAGACTCGAGAGGGTCGTTTTTCTGTAGAGGTAGGAAATTTGCGCACAGTCGGATGCTCCCTTTGGCGAACCGTGTATTGATGTCAAAAGGTCGACAGTCTTGCGTAAAATAAACAATACTGAGCGGGTCCTGGGTGCGTAATATTCAAGCTCCGACTCTATTTTCTTAATAAATTCCAACAGATGCAGATAGACGCTCAAAGGGAGAGGTTTTACAAAAAATATAAGCATCGTTGAACGCAGTTGGCAGGTACGGGAACAGATTTTGAACGCCTGACAATAAATTAGATTTGTGGATTTGGCGAGAATTAAATATTGGGCAGGACTTGGGCGTTATCTAAATTACATTTAAAACGCGGAACACGAAGGTGCTCCGCTCTATAAGTGGCCGTCGCTCACTATTCGTGCTCGAAAATAATTCCAATGGATGATGATGCAAGTGACTCGATAACGGTTTAAAGAAAATAGAAACATGCTGAACGTGATTCTGAAGCCAAATAAAGGTACGAGATGATATTTTGAGCGCCTGACAACGTACTACTGGATCTGTGGATTTGGCTAGGCGGCAATTCAGATGTTCTCGGAATCAGAAAACGAAGGAAAGCCCACAGTGCACTGTTTTTTTCTTCAGTATGTAATGAACAGCTCTCTGATAGCTTCCATCGGCATCTATGATCTCACAATGTTCTATAGAATGGCGCGGTATGAGCTAAACAGGAGCAATGCTCCTGTGTCATGTACCAGAACTTGAGTTCCGGGTATCACAATGATAAGACTGATTTATGTGGAAAGGACGCGGCAAGACCCATAGAGGGCCTTGCGAGAATAAATGTTCGAAAAGACACAGTCAAACAGATATTACTCTCACTCCATTTTGTTGTAAAGCGGGATCCATTTACGACATATTACCCTGCACAACTGCCGGAGAATTCGGGGAAAGGAACTTGACCATGTTCTAGGGAGTTGGTCCGGAAAGCTGAAGTTGCACGATGCTTCGCAGGCTGATGCTTGGTTGATATTCACACAGTTTCCACGACGTCGGCGTCGACAGCTAGGAACATCCCTCTCCCGCCGCCAAGAACATAGTCATAGCAAGGCCCAGCCGCCTACAATGAAACGCCGCCAAAAAAGATCAGGATGAGAAAGGAGGAACCAGTTCTGTGCTAGAGTACTTTTATATAGTAATATCATACTAGTGTATAGTTGGTTAGAAAATCACAAAACTCAATCTCACGCTGACGAAAAACCGCGCTAAAACAAAAGGTGGGTGGGGGGAAATATGTCCGATTCTGTGTCGATCCTGACATGATCGTGGATCCTGGATGGTACCTGCGCCAGTCGCATGCGTATTTTAATAATAAAATTCAACCCGCATTTAAACTTTGTTTTGCAACATCAGTCGCACGTGATCGCGATCTTTTCATTTCACCGCCTCCGAGACCGGGGCCCCCGAAGGCTGCGCAACACATTCAACTCCAAGTTTGACTTACTTCCGAGTGGTTCATGTCATTCATTCATGATCATTCACGGCGCGCTCCGCTCGAGAGCGGGTCTTGGATGTCGGGCTTATCTTACTCCGACTTGGACTCGAAGTCGCGGAGACAGGACGCGCTTTCGTTATACTCACTGTAATTCGACGATGCAACGGTGACTTTCCATCGACTATACTTACTCGAAACGATTTCTTCATCCCGTTCCTCATCACGATCAACTTGTCAAACACTAGTGTTGCCACGGCTCGGCTCAGCTCGGCTCAGCTCGGCTTCTGATGGCTCCGGAGCCATCACTTAATTTAGCCGAGCCGAGCCATTAATAGACGGCTGGCTTCTTCGGCTCCGGCTCGAGCTCCGGCTCGAGCCGCGGCTCATCAAGTATTTTGCAAATCTGGCATTTCCAAGGCAATTCTGCTGCAAGGGGACGTGTACAAGAAGTAGTAGCTCATAAATATGCTTCTAAACTGCACGGAGTTGCCTTGAATCACACTGAACAGCGCCGGTGGTGATGACACGGCCGGATGCGCGATGGGCGAAGGCGCAGGGGTTGGAAGACGGGCGCAGGTTCTGGTTCGGGGGTCAGCGTCATGGCGCGTCGGTGCATGCGCTTGAACGCCAGTGGGCGAAGGAACAGGCGGCCGTACAGGGGGTGACGCGTTTGCAGCGCGCTGCGTGGGCCATGGCGCAATCTGTTGTCCGATCATGCTGGCGGGATCGGTCGAGGCGCCGCGCGACTACGCAGCGAGCTGACGGACCCGGTGCTGGGACGGAGCATCTTGGACTTGCTGGGGCTTTCCTCCCACCCTTTGCGCGGGACGAGGTGGCCTTTGGCGGCGGGCGATGGCGTGCCCGGCATTGCATCGAGCTCAAGGTGGGTTATGAGCTGGGCGAGATCATTGGTCGCAGCGTCAAGGAGATTCAAGACCCCTGAAAGGAAATTAGAACTGAAAAGATATTCGTCAATGATGTCCTTACCGTCGCCCTTCGCGTCCTCGTGGATGCCCTTGGGGCGACTCTTCCCTTGCCGTCATCCGAGATGGGCCGCGGCCGCGAGCGTTTGACAGGCGTCGCGGTGACGATCTCAAAGTCTTCCTCGTCGTCCCCTATGACCGTGCCCATCTGTAGTAGCCTCCTCGACGGTCAGCATCGGCGGCGCACCCCCAGCCATGCTCTCAGCTGCTGACGAGCGCCGTGACCCATCCCCGGGAAGACATCGCTCAACGGCGTGTGCTTCCGTCCCTCCGACGTCCGCCCTGCTCTCTCGCTCCTTCCTCTTCTCCTCCTTCGCCTCCTTGCTCCCCCCACACACCCGATCCACCACCTCCTCTGCCCACCGCACACTGCTCCCGCTGCTCACCCGCGACCCCGCCGAGCTCCCACTAGAAAGTACCGACAGCGGCCGCAGGCTCGAGTTCGTGCTCTCCCGCCGCGCCACCCCTGCCCCTCCGCGCTCAGCCGATTCGGATTAACCGCCGCCGTGGTGGGCGTTTCAGAGCGCGGAGCAGCGCCAGAATAGACCCCCAGGGCGGACGCACTGCGCTGCGGCTGTTCGTAGCGCTCCGTGCGGTGCAACTGCGCGTACGGGCTGTATGCGGTGGTGGGCATCTCAGAGTGCGGTGCAGCGCCAGAGTAGACCCCCATGGCAGACGCGCTGCGCTGCGAGTGCTGCGGCTGCTCGTAGCGCTCCGCGCGGTGCAGCTGCGTGTACGGGTTACTCGCGCCGAGGAGCTGCGTTGGTATGCCGGCATCTGCTGTTGGTGCTGAGGAGGCTGCGATTGCGCGGCAAGCGCGGAGCCCGCGCCTAAGGAGGCGGAACGCGGCGGGAAGTTGTGGTGTGTCTGCGGGGGCGGGGGCAGGTCTGGGGCGAAGATGTATATGTCAGTGATGGTTTTGTGCGAAGCAAAACCACCAACCTTTTATCCCCCGCACACTCGGCACCTCCACCAGCTCGAGCATGCAGTCCGGCTCGCCGGGGAGGTGTGTCTGCATCTGCGGATCGGGCGCTTGCCCCCGTACGGATCCCTGAAGATTTGAGCGCACGGAGCCCTGCTGCTGCTGAAAGGAAAACTGCTGAGCCTGGAAACCCATAAATAAACGCGATTAGCCAACAAAACAAGGAAAACGCACCTCGAGCGTCGGTGTGGTCGGCGGGGCACGGATTGACAATGCTTCCGAGGGGGCTGGCGCTGGAGACGTGTTAGTGCGTATAGAAGGACACGTGCAGAATAAAACTAACACTTTGGCCGTCGCATCCCCAATCCGAGACTCAGGCCCTTTGAGCTCCCTACGGTGTCCTTGTCCTTGTCCTTTCGTCCGCGCGTCAGATTCCACCAGCGCCCGCTGTCCTTTGCGTTATCTTTGCCTTCCTTGGGATGTGCAGGCGCGTTGTCGTTCGGATTAGACTGGGCGGCGTGGGTGTTTGTCATATCCCCAAACACGGCGTCGACCCTCCCGCGCGTCTTGCCCTTGCGCACGAGGATCATGCCCTCGCCGCCCTCGTTCTCTCCCGCATTCTCGTTACGTATAGAATCCCCCCCATCGACGCGAACCTCCCAGCCGCGCCCTGTGACGGATCCGCTGGCGCCCACGCGTCGCGTGATGTCGCTAAAGTCCGCGCCCTTGTTGCGGATGGAGGACGGTGCGGCCTTGCTTATCGATCCAGAATTGGACGCGAAACTGGATGCAGTCGGCGACGAGCCCGCAAAGAGTCCGAGCATGCTCTTCTTATTCTGTGGCGGGGGGTGTATCGATGCCGGGTGAAGCGAGGAGGAAGACGCATCGGCAGCACAGGACGCGGACGGGGTCGGCGCGATGAGGCGGATGCTTGGGAGCCATATATTGTTAGATTGTTTTTCGGATAAGATTCGTTGAATTCGTAGATGGCGTTAGTCGAGTCTTGAGCCAATCGTGGCGGCGGAGGCACCTCGCTGGATGTTTCGAAGTAATTCAGTCACATGATTACGTTCTCCATCACTGGAGACGACGACGAGCGTCATCTTCACTAGTTGAGCGACTTGGCATTTGTTGAACGAGTGTGAGCAGACTTACACTGTGGAAGCTGAAGCCACATTGAAGCACATCATCTGCAAATTATAATGCTTAGTAAATAGAACACAGACGGTCAGAAAGGGAGGTGGCAGACTACCTCACCTTTCAACAGTGCAACGATTTCCAGGCTTGGATATCAGAAGCACCATTGAATGTGAGGTAGTTTGCAAGTTGAAAGCAGAAGTACATACCCATTGCTTTAAGCCCAAGAGCTATTTCTTCTACGTCGTGGTGGAAGGGGAGACAAAGAGGTGGGAGTGGCGTGGGGACAAAGTTTAAGTGGCACCACAATGTATCTCACCGGTCGCCAATCGATGGACAAACGACGATCGATCAAGGATTATCGCTTTATTCAAGTACTGGCAAGAGAGATGTTCTTAAGTACTTCTTGTTTTGAATGAATTCATTGTAATTATTTTAGTCAGATTCAAGTAAAGATTTAATAAATGCACTGAAAGCAGTAACGTCTTGCGGTACCAGCGTCCTGTCAGCAATCTCCGCCTCCAAGACCTGAAGCTCCTCTTCCCTTGAAGTTCCCGCTGTGAAATTGAGTCCACGACCTTTCTTGATAGCAAATTTGAGCATTTGAAGGGCTTCCATCAAGTCCGGCGCTATTCGGTTGCGCCGCGCAGTGTCGGTCTCCGCGCTGGAGGAAAAAACCCGCTCGCACGGTACGGAGGAGCCCTGGATTGGCAGATAATCGAGCGCCAGTGCGAAAATAGTGGGGTATCGCAGTTGATTATCCTGCATGATGCACATCAAATCAGCTATGTCCATGGAGGAAAAAATTGATACTTACTTGCCAATACCGCACAGATCCCATCATATATGCGCCTTCTGACAAGTACGCCTCAACCTCCTCTTGGAGGCTCTGAGAGCCGAATGGACGGCCGGGCGTGTCTAAACCTAATACCTTGTCTGCCCAATCATCATTCATTGCCGGCTGTGCGGGAGTGTTGGTCAGGTTGGTCCGGTAACGACGTAGCTGGAAGGAGAATGCTCAGTTTGTGAAGACGAAAACGTGAAGAATGATTAAGAACCTCTCGTAAGAATAAGTCCTTGGCGGCTTGCGCACGCTCAGGTCGATGTTTATTAAACCAGCGTAACTTGATCGCTGGGTTAATAACTTCAATGGCCGTTAGCGACATTGTCTGTATAAAATTCAAGGCCACTTACTCATTGACAGGGTGTATGCGGGGACATCTTCCACTCGGTCCCGATAGGTCTCCAGTTTATCAATACCTTTCTGGATGATTTCTGCCGTCTCCGGGTGGTCAATTTTCTGTTTTTCCCACATGGTGATCATCGCTTCGAATGCTGGAAGCGCGTCTCCGAGGGTTGGTGTCGTCTCTGCAGACAACCTCTGCTGGAAGGCGTGGGGTACCTATCGGCAGGTTAATAAATCATACAATGCTCCAAATATAACTTGTACAGCTAGTATTCTCTGGAAGGCCTCCAGCGCTTCCCATTCCGCCTCTCCAAGTTGATATTTTCGAAGATCTTCAAATTCATTTTCCGAAAGAAACTTGTTGATCGCCTGCCCCCCACAAAAATTATTATTGAATCAAGTGCAAGTGAAGAATATATCACCTCACGAAGCAGAAGAGCTCTATCGATCATGAGGAGGGTTGATGACCATCTGGTATCAACATCTCGAAGTAGTTGAAGGTCCTTTTGCTGCAAGGCCTTGAGCACCTCAGAGAAATATTGACGGCGCAAGGAGGATGCACGGATCTTGTGATGAAAAAGATATAAACTTTGTGAATAAATGAATAAAACTAGTCAAGGGTAGACTTACAATACGAACAGTTGTTCGGACTGTTGCAATAGGATCACGATCTATGGCGTCCAAAAATGTCTCGGCCCCAGCATCGGGAGGCACAAAGTCGTCAGCATCTGTCGCAGCAAAGTCCATATTTGTGATAGCTCCAAGTATAGCTTTACAGGCTAAATTAACGATATGTGGAAAGCACCTGAAACAATCACGTCAGATTAAAGACTCAACAAATAAATAATTAGAACATGCCGAATCTGTCGTTCACGTTTACGGAAAGGTATGTGGCGTCGTGTGAGTTCTATTTCTAATTGAGTCATGAATGTGTTGTTGTTTAGTGCGTTGTCGAGAGTCGCCCATCCAAGCTTGACGAGAAATGAGCCAGTGAACAGTATATTTAAATGAATGTACCTTAGATGTAATCCCAATGCGGTCTGTGATGTGCAGAAAAGCGGTGCTCAAGTGCTCACCGGTGTGATGACCGGGCACTCGCAAAAATCCAATCAAATCGGCGCGAAGGGTGAGCATGCATTGAGGACCGGCAGGTGTCGAAGTTAGAGTAGCCTCGATCCAGTGTGCAGTGACAGCCATGTATGGAACCAAGTTTGAGTCCGTCCACAAATCCATTGTGGTTGATATCTTGCCAAGCGAAGCCTATCCTTGCTGATGAGACAGTATCAATGATCGAAAGGGATCACTTACCCCCATCTCTTTCTCAAGCTTGTCCAGGTGTTCGTCCCAGACCTCCAGAACTCGCTTGCGTATTGTTGTCCGGCGGGGTATGTCAGAGTCCTTCAGTTCCGATTGAAGCATCAAAAAAATAGCACGCAATTGTTCATTTTCAATGACGTTTATTGACTGCATAGGTATGAGTTATATAGATTGAAGACAATGTAAATGGAATTCACCTGATCGTCCCCAACAATCCATTCGACTATCGCATCAACGAAGGCTTCATGAGTGAAGGTTCTTCTCTTATCGTGCGGTTCGGACTTGGGTACGTCGCCGGTCTTCTGCTGCTGGCGTGCACGATAGTCATCGACAAAAGGCATCGCCTCCTTCGCCGTGATCTTGATGCCCAATTGGTCACAACCAGGGACCCACACATCGAGATGGTGTTGGTATAAGTGCCTTCGCAGCACCCCGGTGCTAGTGCTGGTCCTGAATTGATGCCCTCTTCCGTGGGGGTCCTGATGCCTACAAAACATTAATGAGAAGCCCCACCTGATACCAAAGGACTTACCGACAGAACACGCAATCGCGCTTTCCATTCAGTGCTGTAAAGAACTTTGACACATCGTTTGCCGATGTATTACGAGTGCCTGCCGGCTTAGTGTGCCGTGCGTGAGGTGCATGGGGCAATGGAGGAGCATGACGACCTGCTCGTGGTGATCCACGCCGCCGTTGGCGAGTAGGTGAAGAAGGAGTGGGTGAGGGGACAGACTGATCAGAATGCGGCGGTGAGGGGAAGAATTCCCTGTCAGTTTCGGCACCAGGTGTATGCGGCGGTGGCGGTGGCGGGACATTTTCATCATCATCAAAGATGTCCGGAGCACGCGGTGGTGTGGCTTGGGGTGGGGCTGTATGAATAAGTGAACACCGAAGTCATGGTCAAGTAAATTAAATTACTATATACCTGCTTCATCACGTCGCTCTGGAATAGGATCAACCGGGACTGGCGGCGCATCGGGGACAGCATCCGGTTGGCGGCCACGTCGCCGCCTTGGTGCAGGCACAGGTGCAGGAGCTGGCGGTGTTTTGTCGGGTGGAAGCGGTGCACGACGCTCACGAGCTCCACGTCTGAGAACTGGAGACGGTGTTGCAGCTGGAAAAAATAAAACGGATAAGAGGGCTGTAAAATTGCAGGAAATATCGGTACTTGCCATCGACTTCAAGCTGAGGATTTCTACGGGGCATTGGAAGTAAATGCGAGGAAGAGAAAAGATGAGAGCTGAATGTGCGGCAGCAGCCATGATATGGATTTTCAAGTCTATGGAAGCTCCAAGGCTGATCAAACCATATCAAAGCGCACCGACGGATGGCAAAAATCTCAAAATGAAGGCTACCTAACCAGTATATTAACATGCATCAATAAGATTGGCGCAGCGATTGCGAGCTCCTCACCTCCCTTTGTAGCATATTGATTAGGTTAATGTTCGCCAGGCATGACGGAGGGTAATAGGTACCAGTTGCGATGGCTTTAGTGCTAAACTTTGCCATGACGAGGGAAGGCCCTTTTGGACTCGACTATCAGTCGGGAGATTCCATAGGTAGCAAGCAGCAGACTTGTAGGACTTACGTGCCTCAGCAATGCATAGAAAGGGGAGACGTTGGATATGCGACAAAAGTTCATTTAAACTGGTGACTCCGAGGCTACGATGAGAGGATTTGGGAAGAAGCTAGGTTGGTGATCATAGTCCAGTGCATGACCGCCCATCGGCAGTATGTAGTTGGCAGGCTCATCGTGGTTGCGGTTGAGCAATGACAGACATCCGTCGTGAAGGGCACTGTAGTCTTGAAAAAGGTCCGAAGTTCGAATGGATTTAATGGAGCGAATGGCGAGGGCTATAGTCGATGTAGAGCTTGCAGAGGGCTTCACGACGGTATAGAAAATATGTTGGAAGCGAGAGGAAGAAGTTGGCTGGTGTGAGCCGTTTGAAGCCACGGCTCGAGCCGTCACAAAGCCGGCTTGAGCCGGAGCCAAGCCATTTGGAGCCATTAGCCGATCAGCCGGCTAGGCTCGGCTAATTTGGGCTCGGCTCAGTCGGCTAGCCGGAGCCGAGCCGAGCCGCGGCAACACTATCAAACACCGTGACAACACCGTGACAGTTGTTGAGGAGTCTAAGTCGCCGACCTTTCTTTTCTGCAAAGACTTGAAACGAACTCGGGAACATTCCTGAGCTACCCACCGCCTCTCAGGACGCCACAAGGCCGTGAGTACCACCTTGGTACCACCATCTGTTCTGTAATGTCAACACGGATCGAAGTGTAGCTTATGTCCGCACTCAGCGCACTGAAATTCAGCCGTCTTTCGTATCTACCCCACATTTTTCAGCACCTGGAGTGCCGTACTTCCAATTCAATGATAGGTTGCCGGATTTTAACCTTGACACTCATCGAGTTGACTGCTGAGCGATGAGCCCTTTTCCGTCATCCTTGGGCCCGTTGCCACGGTAATGTGGAACACTGGCTCTCGTGCTAATCTGCGAAGGATACCTTAGTTTCCCTCGTCGAACCTCTGGAAAAACATCACTCGCACGCAGTCTGTGTTTTGGGACTAGTCTTATTCAAGAAAGCACTGGCACACGTAAGTGCCGAGCCACGAATGCCTGGAATACTTGGATAAGGTACTGGTGATGTTCATCGATGAGACCTAAATCGCGCCGTTCTTTTACAGCGCTTCGGACATTAATTATAATGCCGACGACCCCGTGGTATTTGGGTCGCGAGACAGACTAGCACAGACACAGGAATCGGAAGCTGATGTCAATGATTCTTTAGAATCTTAAAGTTCAGTAACGGCTGATCACATCTACGGTGCCGGTCCTGAGCGCCAGGAATGTCAAGCCCCACAAAGAAGTCTCCACCGAGCCAAATATATCATCGGCCCTTAAAATCAATCCCAAGCCCAAACAGCGCCTTTGATGTTACTCCCTTCGCCCTGGCTTGCCCCTCCCTAATCGACCCCAAGTGAACCTCCGCAGCTTCCGCCTGCCACCTCGAACATTTGACGACCTTCGGGATATGTCGGGACTCCCCGATGTGCAGTCCGACATTACAGAAAAGTGAGCGAGAACGGCTAGCAGTTACACTCGAGGGTTGACCTCGGGCGGTTCAGCTTGCGAACCAACGTACGTGTTGCGCCGCCCCTCCGCCTGGGGTTTTCCGTTGACAGTACTGCGTTGACCCTAGTATGTTGGCTTCGCTGCCTTTACGATTTTAATTTGGGATCATCTTGATACGTTCCCAGCGGAGGTTCGTGGTTAGAATGATTGGCTGGATGGATTCTGAATTTTCCAATTAGGTTGAGTATATATGGAAGGGACGAAGAAAGGGAATTAGTGAGTACCGCTCGTTGAGCCTGTCTGAGTCCTCCTTAGAACTGACGCGCGGCTGAGCAGTCGTATATCTATTTCTCCTTGTCCGTTCCCCATTCATCGCTTGGTATTCGTATTCCCTTCTGATCGTCCGCGTATGGGCAGAATCGGTACCTGACGCCGCTGGGGTTTATAATCAATCTATTCGGTATCTTCAACTCCGCTGCCTGCAAATGCACCTTGCTGATACTCAAACTCCGGCAGCGTACTTGTCACCAACATGGACAGAGGAAGTATGTGCATGTGCCCGAATTATTCAATTAACTCACCCGCCACGTAGCGGTCTGTTGGTCCACGAAGTTATGATAATTTCCGCTGACCGCGCTTCAGCTGTTCACACTTCATTCGATATGAAGGTGCAATGACCGTCATTGGGATTCATGTGAGTTTTTTCTCTCATATTTATTGGAACAAGACGTTTGAACGGCCCCCCAGGTCGTTGCCCTTATGATGCTAGTCCGGTTTGTACACTCTCCTCCACTTCAAGTACTTCTTCGAGCTTTTCGCAGCATCAGGGCGCTTTATGCAGGAAACAGATTAGTCGTCGGCGGCGTGGCTACACTGTTTATGGTCATGTTCATCATAAATGCATGGCTGTTGACAAAAGGAGAACGTGAGTTATATCAAACGCTTGTCTACGTCGCTGACTTTTATTTCTGTTAGGCGTGGAGCACAACCCGTCCTCCGGCGTGCGTGGTATGTGCTAACTCTTTGGTGCTTGCAATTATCTAGCGGGCTAATAGACCGCTCTTCTCAAGCCTGTACCATGATATTTCCGCCTGAACTAAGCGTCATTGCGTCGTCCTCGGCCTGGCTTCCGCTCCTCTACGACTCGGTCATCTTAATCCTCACACTCAAGAAAACAATTCCGTCTGTCCGGCACAGACACGCCTCATATATGATGAAGCGACTGTTCCAGGATGGATTACTTTACTACACGTACGACGTCACATCTCAAATTCTCAACCTTCATAACAAACGATGTTTCCATAGTGCCATTTTTTCTGTCACGCTAGTTCTAACGATCATGATTGTTTCTGCACCCCCAGGTTCGTATGGCGTATATCCTTCGTGGCTGTGGCTTTGCTAACTTTGAACCTTGGACATTAGGATTAAAAAACATCGCTGCACAGTATGTCCGTCGTATGTTGTGGCATTTTTCTGGCTAATGTAGAACATCAATAGACTTGAATTGCTGTGAGTCTCCTCTAATATTTTCCGCGCGCGCTCTGATAAACCCAGGATTACTGTTACCATGATGTCACGAATCACATTGAACCTGAAGCGCTGTGCGCACAAAGCCCTCCAAAATACGCTCATAGTCGACGATCCGGGCTCGCTCGTCTTCCACTCAGACTTGCGCTCAGGCTGGCCGAGCACTCCCGGGGATCGAGAAGAGGCACCGCCAAGAACATATCGCCCTCCAATCGATTGGTAGCCGTTCGTCAAGATATATATACTACGTTTTTTTTCGTGTTCGCATCGAACATTTTATATACAATAGCACAGAATAATGGATAGTCCCCAAAAGGGGATGTTTGTAATACAAAGTTTCCACTGTGGAATTTGAGCAGTGGGAAAGTCCCGGCAATTATTGGAACAGAAATAGGGGCGTGTGCCAAAACACCAACAACTTCAAGTTCCAGACTGACCTCTTTTTTCTGCAATTCGGCGCGGATTTCAACGATAAAACAAGTCCGTCGGATAGAAGCCATATTCTTTCTGAGTAGCTAAATTGTCAACACTGCATGGCGACTATGTTCATTCAAGCACAGGCACAGGCCGCTCAGCCATCGCAGCAAGGCGAAAGATGTGACGCGGCTGAGCGCCATGGAGATCGTCAACGTAGTCCACGACTGCTGTGTCTGTTGAACAAACTGTTAACGGCATACATAGTTGTATTTGTGCTGCAACTCACGAATAGTTGAACGATTATCAAAAATAACAATGCTGCGAGGACTCCAGTGTACGCGAGCTTGAATATCATGAGAGGTGATCAAGTGTTGCAGCAGAAAGTCGGCGATCGCCTTCCATTCGACCTCTTTCAATCCAACCGCACCGGTGATAAACTCCCCGTTTATAAAAATGCAATGCTCCCCCGTAATCGGATGGACCCGAACCAGGGGATGGATGGTCGTGATAGGATCTTTGCGCACAAGGCCGCCTGCAAGCCGCGTATGGTTTATCATGTTTGCGGAGGAGTGCTTGACTTTGATATCATCCAAAAACTTGCGCATCGCAGGGGAGAGACGCCTAAACAACATGAAGAGAGGAAATAATGCGTCTGGGGAAATGCTTACTTGTACGCCTCGTCCGTGGCCGCAAAAACAGTATCGCCACCGACCTTGGGTCCATCGAGAAGGCCTAGCATCACATATCCAGGAGGCTGTTGCTCGTAACTAACATCCTGGTGCCACAAACACGATGTTGTTTTTTGTGAAAAGAACGCGTCAAGTTCGGTTTTGTTGCCGTCGCGGTGGAATGATATGGAACCCCGGATAACCTTGGCAGCTCGTCAAACTACGTGGACCAGAGTAAAAAATATCGAACCTGGAATACTCCCAGAAACGGGCTGATAGTTCGGTTTCCCGAAGTAATTCATGAAGGCTTGCTGTACCGCAGGGCCGGCCTCAATAAAATCCTGCTGCTCCGGAAATACCACGATCTTGCGCTCCGACACAAGTAGCGCCAGCTCGTCTTTCGCTTGATCAGAGAGTTGAGTCAGCTGTACATTCCGAAGGACGGTGCCCATTTTGGGGGTGATTTCTTCAACATGCACCGACGCAGTCAGTAGGTTGAGTTTCTGCTTGTCTGCGCGCAACGCAGGATCGACGAAGTCAAAAGGTGGCAATGGGTCGAACCAAATTTCGTCCCACGTTGGCGTGTACTGGGGATGTTTGATGTTCCCCAAGCCGCCATCCAGGTATGGCAAATTAATGTCGTATGAAATGAGGGGCTCCTCACTCATGGCGATTTGGAAGGATTGAAGAAATGAGAGGTGGGGTAACGTCGATCTGCGGTCTTCTTATATTTCAATCCAGACCCATCGGGTGGCATGCTGTAATTAAAGGCTGGGGAATATATTCTATCAGTCAGCTATCGGTGGAGTATCGACCAACTCCCACCTATTATCTCCAAGGAGAAGTAGGCTCAAGTTTCTACGTCTGAGCCGAATGACGAAAAATCTGCCAACCTACATGCGTGGAAGAAGACGAAAGCTCTCATAATAGCAATAAAATTCCAACCTGAGGCACAGTTGACTGGATGCAACAGAGACATTGGAATATGAAGTCTTATAACGGCTGGCGTCCAGTGGTACCAGAAGTGATCATAATGCATTGGTCTGGGCCTTGATGAACCGCTGGGATCCCTCGAACTAGAGATCACGATAGATTCCCTCTGCTTCCGGGCGGCCCAAGTTGACATGAGCGCGCTCGCGTGAGTTCGTGAGAGGCAGTCCAGTCCTATTGATTCTACTTCCGGAATCTCACCAAACCGCCTCAGATGTGCAGTTACACTATCCGTCAAAGCCTGGAACTGAAATTTGAGAGAGAGAGGAGAGAAGTAATGCTGGTGTGCCATACATATGGATTAGGCCGCCCTGCCGAGCTCCAACCCATTCATTGTGAGTCAGTTTATGCGTATAGGTCAAGATGTTTCAAGAAGGCTTCTTCATGTGGTTGTTCGCCGTCGAATCAGCCGCGTACTGCAACAATAGAAGAATCAACAAATAATCAAAGCAAATGCGTGAACGGTGGAATTTATACGTCTACAATGTGGGAAGACGTCGAAAGTGCGTTCATGTTCTGTTCGGGGTTATCATCGAGCAAACCCATTTATCATGAATATCCGTTCATAGAGAATAATAATAATAATGTTGGCTGGTCTTGTACTAGCGAGCTGGTGAAGAAGTCGGGTTGGACCTGGGTTATTGGACAATAGAACGGTCGCCCAGTCTTGCTCATCCGAGATCTTGATTGTACTTTGTTCGACGTGTGTTGAGGATTTATTTTGTAATCGTCGGGGCTGATAAAGGCCGCGGAGTCCTGCTACGCGTTGTCCACGATGACAAGCGCACTGATATGGATATTTATTCAGAAGGAAACAGCAGTATTGAATTGAATACAGGATCGTGCCAGAATTTCTCCCATTAAGTAGTAAAAACACAGTGTTCCTTTTATCAATCATATTTAGTAAATGCCAAACCGTAATAAGACGTGAGAAGGTGTACGCACAATTGATCTTCGCACTATCAAAGTACACGCGCAGGAATGGGCCGGAGCCGTGCGAGCGCAGGGTGATGTGCAGCCCCTCCCGGCCGAGGGCAGCGAACATCCAGTGGATGTCCCGGAACACATGGTTCGTGATGAGCGTGAAGGACGTGAGCCCGATGGTGCGCCGTGCATGCAGCATGCCGGTTATGACGCTGTCGTCCAGGGGCATCTCATTATAGCGATCGATGCGCTCCGTGATCGTCAACCGGCGGAGATTGGGAAGGAATCCTGGCGTGCTTTTGAGAACGTGGAGGAATATGCTGTTCGTAATACCGATGTCGAGCGAGAGGGATACTGCGTGCAGGGCGGGGTGAGCCTCGAGGGCACTGATGAGAGGGCCCAAGGCGGCGGCTCCAGGGCAACGCAGGGACAGCTCCGTGAGCGCGGAGGCGCGCGCGAGGAAGCGGTTGAGCGGGCCGAAGTCGCTGCCGGGCTCGAAGCAGATGCTGAAGGCGGGGAGGGCTGAGAGGGTGAGGTGTTCTAGGAGCTCGACGCAGCGGTCGCCGGTAATGCTCAAAGATTTGAGATGTGAGAGAGGCGGGAAGGGATCGGGGACGGTGGCGTGGAAGACGGAAGACCAGAGGGAGAAGGTACCACTGACCAGCTGTGTGCTGTGGGCGAGGGTGACCAGGCACTCGCTCGGGTAGAGGTTGTCGGCATGGATGGTGGTCAGCTGCGACCACGGGAGCCGAATGGTGAGTGGTGAGAAACCCCCGAGATATACTTCACGCAGGGAGGGCAAGTCCGTGAGGTTCGATACATCGTTTCTGCTGAACCCTGATGGAGGACGCACTCCGCCGGGGAGCAGCAGCGATAACTTGACGAGTTCTGGCAAATTCCATACCGTATCTCTGTGGAATAATATGGCCCAATCAAATATCGGCCGCGCCACATGGAGTTCGCGCCAACGATGTGATGTCTCGCGAATCTGCACGAACAGCGCATTGGGCGAGCGGTCGTTTCCGGAATCCGGAATGAGCGACACGGAGAGCGGGCAATTCGCTCCACGCTCCAGCCACATTTCAAGCATATTTTGCGCACCAGCTGTAGGGGTTGACGAGAGCAGAAGCGCCACAGTCACCGTACTCCAGAGCAGCGGCGTGGATAGCGCGATGGTTCTCCACCGGCGACACACCTGCGTGAGTAATAGCGGCGCATCTTTGGCAGTTGGGAGGACAGATGGCGGCAGATAACAGTGGAGAAAGATCTCGCAGATGAGCTCTGGAGGAAGACTCAAAACAGGGGATGTGACGGCATTTAAATCCTCGAGAATCTCGCGCCGGCGGCGCTTGAGCCTTTCAAGATGCGCCAGGGTACCAAGTATCTCATCGTCTGCATCCTGAAGACGTACGCAGACTTCGTTGGCTGCCCCGAGCACTGTAGCATCGGAGGAGGGGCCAGGCACTGACCGCGTTTCTGATAGACATTGCCCGATCTCTGGTTCGTCTCCAGAGCCTACAACAGCGCTGCCAGTCCCGCGATTCCCACGTCACGACAGGCCCGAATGTTCACTGGAGCTTAACAAGATAAAGTGAAGAGAAAGTTGAGTCAGAATCAATGTGTCTAAAGGGCGCTGTGGTCGTATTTGGCATCATTCCTCCTGCGACTGTTTGGAAACAACCTTCATACCAAACGGCGGCAAAGTTGAAGATTGATCAGCAACCATCACTACGCTGCAACCTAAGTCGATGGCCGACGACCCACCAGCAAAACGCCCGCGCATGCAAGCTGATACTGACTCCGATATCATCCGTGGACCAATGTGGCACAAGGATGGGAGCATCGTGCTTCAGGCTCAACTCACCCAATTCCGTGTTCATTGGAGCATACTTTCTATGCACTCCTCCTTTTTCTGCGACATGGAGGCCATTCCACAGCCCCTTGAGCAAGACCGTGTCGAAGGCTGCCCACTAGTTCAGCTATCGGACTCCGCATTGGATGTACAATATCTCCTCGAAGCGCTCTATGATCCGTGAGTTGTGCTTGGCGACATCGCAACGGCACTCATTGGTATCAGACACTTCGACTCTCAAAAAGCCCTTCCCTTCTCTGTGGTCGCTGGAATTGTGCGTCTGGGACGCAAATACGATTTTCAGACACTGCTGGATGCGGCCGTTGCCCGATTGACTTCTGATTATTCTATGAGCTTGGAGGAGGAATGCGACTATGACGATAAGGGCCCCAAAAATCCGCGCATCGTGCCATACTCCGGGCTCGCTTTCGACGTGATAACTCTCTGCCGAGAAAACAACATATATACGGCACTTCCCTGTGCATACTATTCCGCCCTGCGTGGTTACACCCAGGTAATTCTTACTTATTATTACGACTTCTCCATGTTTGACTATTGCCAAACTCAGATCTTCGACGGCGTGCCGCGCCCAGACGGCACAACTGCTTCCCTCTCTCCATCGGACCAGCGCACATGCATTCTCGCACGCCAAAAGCTCATCCGCGCGCAATTCGAGCAGGGTAACACGTTCGGCTTCCTCGGTGTACGCGAGCCCATCCTCTTCACCGGGTGCGAGGAACCCGCGGGATGCACTTCCATCCAATCTTCGTGGTTCTATCTCTTGGCCTTTGACGCTGCAACCAATGGTGTACACGCACTCGATTCAGATGTATACAACCTCACCGTTTTTCGGGCCTTCTGTTCCAATTGCGCGCGCCGGGCCTCAGAGGCAACCGTCAATGGCCGCAAAAATATGTGGAACTCACTTCCTAGCTTTTTTGACCTTCCACCTTGGAAAGATCTTAAAAATGACCCATAATGGTTTGTCCTTCTTTGAATGTTTGGTCAGCTGTGCGTGATTCACGCAATCGTCGCTCCGTAGGCATGGCGGTTGGCGAACAGCAGTTGTTGCCCCAGAGAGTGTGTAAATCTCCTCACTGACTTTTGTATTGTAGCAGATCACACTGTGCTTGTGCAAAAAAACAATGAAAGAAGAAATACAACCCACAACCCGTCCAACATTAAAGCCCACGGTTGAACTTGGGCTCACCCATTTTCTCTCGGATGTCCTTGCCTTGGAACAGGAGGTATACAACCGGAAAAGATGTAACGAGCCCAATGAGGGACAGCGCGATGCCCATGAACTGGTAGCCGATTTTTGTTCTTAGGGGACTAGAGTGCTGGCGGTTAGCGTAGAGAAATCATTCCAACAAGAGCTGCGGGGCCTAGAAACCGACAGCACTTACTCTTGTATTGCCAACAGAAACCCCACATGAGTAGACCGTGTATGGGAGCGAGAGCGTAAGCATAAGAATTTCAACTGCAAATTAATACCCACCGGCTGGAAAATAGCGCCGGCCCAAATTCCGTGGAGTCGAACCTCGGGAACTACTTCGTCGTGCGATTTGCCCTTGCGGCTGAGGTACATGCTGTGGTCCACAACGACACCGCCGAACAGTTCGCCGAGCGTCGTACCAGCGAGTATGCCGAATCCGAGCGCGAAGCCCGTTTGGGAAGGCGTAAAGCTGTTGACGAGTCCAGAAAAGTGTTGCTGAAGTCACCGCGGGGAGGATGGAACTCAGGGCGTAGGTGACGGAGTAGTAGATGGCAGGGAAAATGACGGAAGGATAAATGACCCTGTTGGTGCACAATTAATCTGCGCGAAAAATCGACAAGAGGCATACATTTGGAACGGACGGAGGAAGTCAGTTGCCTTCAAATGCTTGCCCTTAGGCCGCAGGATTTACAAATTTATCATGGTCGTTCTGTGAGCGGAGTTGACCCTTTGACATACAATGTCTCGGGCAGACAGAAGAACATCACAGAGAACATGGTCAAGTCCAGTATGGCGGGCTATTTGGGTGAAGTCATGTTGTGGTTTACCTCACGAAAAGAGACATACGAAATAGTAGCACCTATCACGATATGAATTGGTGGATAGCAGGAGTCTATGAACTGCATACCACTTGTAATTGACATATTGCGCGAGCAAACTTCAAGGTTCAAGGGATAGAAACAACATGTACACTATTCGTGAGAAACACAGTAAAAATTTCCCTAGCGCATCCCCGCTCGTGAAGGAAGAAACAATCCAAGACCATGCCGGCTCCGAAGGTATAAAAAGTGTTGGTACCAATGCCATTGAGGACCTGTGGTTGTATTCAGAACTTGTCTCTGAAAGGATGAGTAGACTTGCTTGCGTCCCGATTAGCTGAGACCAGGTTACTGCTTTGCCGGAGCCCGGCGAAGAGGCTGCGGCAAGCAGGGTAGTCAAGAGAAACATCGGTCGGCGTCCATAGGTATTCGCGAGGGGACCCAAAGGAATGAGCCAATACCATCGAATGCGATGGCGATCGTCGTTTGGTAGCTGGCTTCGACTGTTGTCTTGTGAAAGTGGGCCGCCAGCGGGAGATGTGCTGAAGATGACTCTTCAGAACTTGAATGCGGCGGTACAGGTAGTATCACATCCGACCTGGATTTATTACGGCCATATTAAACGGTCCAAGTCCGGCGACGAAGCTGACCTGTAACAGGATCGCAATTTTCAACCACTGAGGAAAGTTCAACGGGTCCGAAGGATTTGATGATGACTGGAAAGAGAGGAAGCCCGTGGCTATCGAGTTTCACATTAGCGATGCTCGCATCTTGTTTGCATAGAATTATATAGTTGAATTGGAACCCTCTTGAAGTAGAGAGTGTAGACGACGTACAATCAGTCGTAGTCTATGGTAATGTAAGTAGAGTGTCCTAGATGATAAAATACTAGACGCACCCTCAGTCTGCACGATAGCGTAAGACTGAGGGTCCTCAAGGCCATTCCGCATCATTACAAAGTATGCGGAAGTAAATGAAGACGAAGATAAATAAGAAGAAATAAGAAGAAATAATACGCTGCACGCCATATACTCAACAGAGAGGCATACGCGAGGTAGTCTTAGACTGTGAGCCCTCTGCCTTATCGTCTGAGATCGAAGTACTAGTCACTTTAAGCTTGAAACCTGAATGGATTGGCGGGTGAAGCAATGTTTGATGCGCATAAGAATAGAATCGCAGTCGGAGACAGTAAGGCTCCAATCATTTAGTTTTCGTGTATGGATCTGGGCACACGAAACGGAAACGGTACCTAAACAGTTTAAAACAGTTTAAAACAGTTTACAAACAGTATTTTTGTAGGGTTTGATTTCCACTGCCAAGAGCCTGTCCTTGATATGGGTTTTCAGTTCAAAATATGCTTGAGGATCTTTGGCGTGATTAACAACTTCTTCAAAGTGTGCAGGAGACGCAGGAGACGGCCAGTGGCATGGAGGTTGGCAGTAGGAGGCCGCCATCACAACATGCGTATACCTCCGAATGTGGAACATTCGCCTTTCATCCCGCCACCATCCAGCCAGCTGGAGATCTGAGTGATTCTACTGATCTTGATGCCAGGGAGGCTGTATTGAGTACTATTTGACATGTGAGATTCACTGGTAAGACACCTAAGGCTGGCCAAATTCTTCCTACCGTTTAAAACCATTTACAAACGGTTTGTTTATCGTTTAGGCCCCGGCGTACACTAAACGGAAATAAAAACGGTTAAAACCGTGTATAAACGTTTATACACGGAAACGGTTGGAGCCTTAGGAGACAATGTATAAGGTTCAACCTATATCATGAACTTAGGCGTCTTGAGGGGCTGCAGAAGCCTTTGTAGACTGGTAGAATGTCCATTTTTGCGGTCCTCGATTTATGGCCAGGCTTGGAGAGCGTTCGAGGAAGGGAGAAAACATGTCGTGTTGGGAGGCGTTGTTTGCTTCGCAAGCCATTGGCAAGCTTGGCAACAACCCACAAACCAAACAACGCTTTTCCTGTTTCCGATTCATCATGGTAAGGGCAGTCAGCTCTGAAGCAGTCCCTGGTTGAGCTTAAAAAAATTATAGGGCCACCCACATCAGCGTGTAGCGCGCTCTTTGACGCGCTTTGGTCGTCCACCACCAATAAAAAAGCCCTTACCGCGAAATTGGAGATCGCGGCTACCGATTCCACATGTCAACATTATTGGCCGCGAATTTGTGCCATGTCGACTGGAAAATCATTATTATACGACGCTGCAGGATAACGCAATGTACATGACCTACATCCACGAGAGTGGGCCCCGCCCACCGCCACGGCAACTGCGCCTTCACTTACGACCCAAGCAACCCATACGCGCGCTTTCGGCACAACCCCCCCGTCGGCGGCTCGCAGCTTGGGAAGAAACCCCCGCCAGCATCGACCCCCGACAACGTTGTTCGTCTGGAAAAAATTGTGCTGCATTCGTTCATGAAGCAGGCAATCTCCAGCCGTTCGAACCTCCTTGGGCTCATCATGGCCATGCGCGCAATTACGGGCGAGACAGAGAAGGCGCTGGGAAAGCACGCAGTCGCGGGCGTCCAGATCGTACGCGGCAAAAAATCCGTCGGCGGCTGGATCCGCCCCAACATCCCCGTCGGGGCCAAGGTCGAGCTGCGCGGCGCGCCGATGTACGACTTTATTGGACAGCTCGCCGAATTCGTGCTTCCCCGGCTCAAGGACTTCCATGGGATCGTGCTCCCCCCTCCGTCCGAGACCAGCAACAGCCCCAGCGCCGTGTCGGGTGTCGTGTCGATCGGTCTGACCCCCGCGGCGATGCAGTATTTTCCGCAAATCGAGGTCAACTTGGACTCATACCCCCGGTCCTACGGCATGCATATCCACTTTGTGACCAACGCCACAGGTGTCGGTGCGGAGAACCGTGCCAGGGCGTTGCTGTCCGGGTTCCAGCTTCCATTTATTCGCCACTTGAAGTAGATCAATATAATCATTTATTCATGCATGCAAGGAGTGTCGGGAGGGGGGACTAGTAGAGCTATGCTAATGAGGGTGTACGTATAATATACGATGCAGATGCCGAGAGAGAGAGAAAGCGCACCAGTACTGTACAGACAAACCAGGGAAAATATTAAGAAATACAAAATTGCTCATCGACCCTGCCACGGGATCTCCCCCAGCTTTTGCCGTCCAGGTTTGGGTTTGGCAGAGCTTGGAGCCCCGTTGCCCGTGATAGTCGCACCACTGAGCTTGCTGCCGAACGATGCGCCCATCGTCTCTGACGCAGTGCGCCGCAGTAGTTTCTTCGGTGCGAGGGCCGCCACCCGAGGCGACTCCGCCTGCCCTCCGCCCGGTGTGCTCCGCGTCGCCTGGTGGCCACCGCCGCCCCGCGGAGTCCCCGGAGCCGGCTTCAGCCCAGGCTTCAAGACCGGCACAATCTCGCGCGCGAGCTCCCGCACCAGAACCGCCCCGTCCCCGCCGCCGCGGCTCAGGCTCTCCACCACCCCGAGCAGCCCGTACTTCTCCACGAGCATCGCACGATTTGGGTGCACTTCGCACACCGTGCGCAGCACGCGCAGCAGGTTGAGCCGCACGACGGCCTTCTGGCTCTGTCCGGGCGACAGCCGATCGATGATGCGCTTGAAGAAAGGCGGCGAGCGCGAGATCGCAACCGTGAGCGGCGCGGAGAGCCGCGTGATCTTGAGGAAGGGGTCGAGTAGGTTCTCGAATGAGTTGGCTTTGGCCGTGACGAAGCATGTGAGCAGCGCGGCGACGGAGGGAGGCTTCGTCAGCTCGTCTTCGACACGGGATGTTTCGTCTTGCAACCACGACAATATCGATTCGAGGGCGCTGACCTGGAAATACGGGTCTTCGAGGAGTTTGAGATACATCAAGATGCCATCGTGCTGCCATAGCAGCGTCCGGCAGCTCTTGCCTGCGCTGGTGAGGTCGCATAATATAGGCAATGCGAACTGCTTCAGCGGCGACCTCGTCTCGATAACCCGTTTGAGGCAGGGTATTATCCCCGCCTGCGCGGCTTCTTCTTGCCGTGACTTGTTCAAGCGACAGAGGTTATAGCACGTCTGGAAGATGTGGTTGGACATTTCCTACAGATCGGCCGCATGAGAGGTGTTAAGACCAAAACAAACGACAAGATACGCACAGTGCTGTGTGGCCCTGAAGATTGCTCGTCAAGTATTCGGATAAGGATCTCGAGGGCATTGGCATTTTGGAGGACCTCCAGCAGTGTCGCATTCATCGACAGGTGCTTCACAGCCTTGAGCATCTGTACGAGGCATTCTGGCTCAAGGAGTTCGCATGAGCGGAGTAGCCCTGAAGATATATATATGCATGAGCAAGGACGGATGTATGACAGAGACAACCAAACTCACGCCGGATGACCTTGCGGGTGCCCAGGGCGTTTCGCACGTGGATATCCGATTGCGAGACCTGCGAGAACACCAGCAGAATCTGAATGATCTTCATCTTCGTCTCCGTCGTTGACTCGCCGCCCGTTGCGATCACGTTCAGCAGCGCCGTCGAGAGGGGATCCAACAGGCCTTCCCGAATGAACATGCGGCAGAAGTCGTTCTTGGTCGTAGGGCTCTGAAGCTCAAAAACGCTGCCGATGCCATTCAATGCATGGACGACCAACTCGGTTTGCTCCGTGTAGTCTTCGTCGATGAGATCGACCAGGACTTTGAGGCCGCGACATCTGCAAGGAAAATAAAACGGCGAATCGCTGTCAATGCAGCGCTAACGTACGAGATGAACATTTGGAGAGTCATCACTGATGTGTGGCACAGTAACCGGATGAAGTTGGAGGCTTCCAATCGGCATTCGGATGGGTACTTTTTCGATGTGAAGTCTATAATTAATTAGTTATCCATACCGCCCAATAACGGCGAACAGTCTCACTCATCATCACCGGAATGCCACTGTAGGAGAAAATGAATAAAGTTGCCGTACAGAGACGGAAGGACATACCCAATCAAACAGAAACTCTCTAAAAACCCGAGATTGGCAGTCACCAGCTAAGGTATGCGTCAGTCGAGAGGTGGTAATAAAGGCAAACGACAGACAAGATTGATGATCTGCAAAAGCCGCATGCTAACGTCTCTCGAGCACTTGCCCTCCAGCACCTCTAATATGGCCAGCATGCCGTGCGACGACACGAGCTGAAGCTGCATTTCGGGAGTATCCGTCATGATGTTCAGCTAGCGGGCGGTTAGAACGGTAGCGGTTGTACAGGACGCAAGACGCACTAATTGATCGCACGCATCGCGGAGCTGGAAGTCCGGTGCAGACGGCGTAAGCTCATCAATGAGCTGATTGACCATATTACACAGGCGAGCGTATTTATCACGCTGCAGGTTAGCCTCCAGGTCATCTTCAGCGAATCCTTCGTCAATCTACGTCCCACCTCAGCATCGCACTCTTAAAGAAGTAAAGTGGGACATACCTCCGCAAACGGATCCTCTTCATCCGAGCCGTCATCGCCCAGCTGCTCCATCGTTAGCCGTGCACCACCAACAGAGCCGATGGACGAAAGCTCACCCAGGATCTGTTCGACAAACGCGTAGTCAGCTGCAATGCCGCAGGCTGCTCCAACACTACATAGCCACCGAGTCAGCTTGTTGCACAAGGAATGGAGAAACCACCACTCACTCGTCCCGTTCGGCTTCCCGAACACATCTTCGTAATCCTCGTCGTCATCCTCCGCATACTTGCCAAACTCCGTCTCGTTCAAAACGCGCCGCGCCTCCGCGCGCCCCACTGACCCGCCGATCCCGACGTTCCCGCCCGTGCCGGCGAACGATGAGGATCGCGAGTGCGCGAGGCGGCGCACCGAGCCCGGCGCGGGCGAGAGGGAGCCCGAGCCGCGCGACGTGGACGCCGATGCGGGGCCGTTTTGCGGTCCCACGGTGACTAGGCTCAGCAGCGGCTTTGTGGGCTTGGGGTCCGACGTCGCGCGGCTGAAGAAACCCGAGAGGCTCGGCGCGGTGAGCGGGCCCGGCGGCGTGTGCCCCAGCCCAACCGTCTTGATGTCATCCGGGTGAAAGAGGCCCTGTCGGAACGAATTCTTCATCTGCACGCGGGCGATCAGTACGGTCGTCAAGCTTGTCTTTGTGAAATGAATTGGAGAAGGGAGAAGAGCGGGGAAAGGTTACGTGGGAAGTATACAGACCTTGAAATCCGCGACCTTGCTCTCTAGCGCATCCTCGTCCTCCCCGCCGACGAGGTCGGAGTAGTCCTCGACGATGTTGTGTATCCCCTCGGAGGGCGCTTTTGACAGCGGCAGTGGGGGCTTGGCGCCGGGGCTCTTGTTCGGTCTGATCGTCTTTGCGTTCTCCTCCGCTTCTGGTTCTGCTGGGGCACGTTCCAGCGCTGGACGCGAGCGTCAGCGTAGAACGAGGACAGGGTATGCAGACCGACCTTGTAACTTCGTTAGGGATATCCCCTCCTCGAAATCGTCGTCCCAGTTGTCCGTCTGCTCCTCTGGCGGCTGGACGAAGAATGAGAGCGGGGCGATCTGTATCTTCTCCGTGACATTCGTCGCGCTTGGGCCCGCTTTTGGTACAGCGGCCTTCCACGCTCCAGACGTTGAACTGGAAGGTGACGCAGCAATATCTCGCGCAGGCGACGCAGGCCGCTGGCTATTTCGGACGGGATGCTTCGACGGCCGCGACGGCGCTGCCCCCAAGAAGTCAGCAAAGTGAAACAAAAGCGATCGAAGGTCGCGACGCACATTTCAGCGCCTCATTCCACTCCTGCACCTTGAGCACCGCCTCGTCGTAGTTGTAGTTGCTCAACGGGCGCCTCGGCTGGCCTTCCTGCGCGCCAGGCCGCGGATTCGGCCCTCCAGCGGTGTTCTCCTCCGCCGGGTCCGCCCGCTTGACGTCGGCCATCTGGCGGCGCGCGGCGGTCATCCACGGGTGCCGGAGCAGCTTTTTGGCGGAGATGCGGAGGTTACAGTCCTTCTGGAAGCAGTGGTAGAGAAAATCCTTCACGATGGGGGACGCGCCCTCGGGGATGGGCGGACAGTCGTCCTGCACGATGCGGAAGAGCGCGGGCATGGGGTCGAGGGTGTGGTATGGCGGATGGCCCTCGAGTAGCTCGATCACGACGCAGCCGACACTCCAGATGTCCGACGCGGTGGTGGCTCCCGATTGCTCGATGACCTCGGGGGCCACTGAAGACAGTTAGCAGGCGTGTGGAATTAGCAGCAAAGAACGCACTCCAGTACGGGCTGCCTACGACCGCGCCATCGTTGACGCTGGTGGTGTTGCTCGCGACGCCAAAGTCGGCGAGCTTGACGGTGCCGTCCTTGTTGGTTAGGATGTTGGCGCCCTTGATGTCGCGGTGGATGACGCCCTGGTCGTGCAGATACATGAGCCCCTCGAGGACCTGGGAAATGTATACCGCCACGAGGCTTTCGGGAAACTTGCCGAAGCGCTTCGAGATGTTGTGCAGCGAGCCGTTCTCGCAGAACCTGCGGGGTTGAGTTCAAAAAGCACAAGCACAGTGGAGTGCACACACTCTAGGATGATGTATAAATATTCGCGCGTCTTGACGAACCCCTTGTACTTGACGATGTTGGCGTGCTGTGGAGCTAGGATGAGCGGCAATGGCTGGTTGAAAACGGGCGACAGACATTCAAGTTTTTGAGCAGGTCAATTTCAGACTGGGGAAAGTTAGGTGGGCTTGCAAAAAAAAGCGCACACGCCTACCATGATTTCGCCCAGCTCGCTCTTGGGGATGGTGCTTAATTGGATTTCCTTTACTGCCACCGTCTCTCCCGTCGCCCAGTTCAAAGCACCTAGACAAAGTTCAATGGGCGCATTCATCTTGAGCACAGCACACACGGTAGACCTGGCCAAAAGCACCCTTTCCGAGTGAATCGCCGAGTTGCTGCCAGATGGACATCTGAATTAGCCGCCCAGCGTCATGCCACCGCGAAAAGGCGACGCACATAGTCATTCAGAGACTTTGGAGTATTTGCTGCAGCCTGAGCCGTCCGTGAAGGGGGCCGCAAAGCCGTCGACATGATGGCAGAAGAGCAGAAAATACACAGCGAGTCAGATATTTGCCTCCGTCGTTTCAAAATATTTCAAAGACGATCCCTGACAAGTCGTGGGGGCCCCAGAGGCGTTAGAAGGCGTATGTCGTCCGGGGTATCCAGTGCAGAGCAGAACGCGCTCTCTACAGGTTCGTCGCGTCCAGCGCCAGATTCTGAGTTACATGTGACCAATATCGTTGTGTGTTCAAGTCCTTTGAACCAAACACTGGTTGCCCTTAACGTTATCACCATCTTGTCGAAAGAAAGGTAAGGATATATTCCTTGAGAAACGTTCCCAGTTGTTTCTCTAGCGCGCGTCTCCGATGCCTTTTTCCTCGTCTCAACATTTGAATAATACGTTTAGGTTGGAACAAGATCCTCACAGATCTTAGCAGAGACGTTGAACTTGTTCTTGACCCCTTCTTTCTGTCTGGAATGGCGAAGGAGACTCTGAAGAATCCATTCGCGCCGGCCATGTCTCCCGAAGAAATGATGGAAGAAGGTGAAGAGGATGCAGATGATGCTTGGACACCCCTGCAGCTCGCGTCTCAAGACGGCGACCTTGCCCGTGTCCAGGCGCTCCTCGCTTCCCCCAACGAAGACATCAATACTCCTGCGCGCGGCTACCATGGCAAAACGGCACTTCAGGGCGCAGCCGCAGGCGGTCATCTCGCCGTAGTCGAGGCGCTCCTTGCGGCTGGCGCGGATCCAAACGCACCTGGCGGGAACAACGACGGACGCACGGCAGCACAGGTCGCCGCCCTCGGTGGGCATTCCGCGATCGTTGACACGCTTGTGCGTGCCGGCGCGCGCCTCGGCGACGCGGCGGCCAAGTACAGAGGACTCACCGTGTTGCAGGCCGCCGCGACCAGCGGGAACGCACAGCTTGTGCAGAAGCTGCTTGCTGCGGAGGGGGTGGATGTAAATGCCCCTCCGAGCCGCTACGGAGGCCGCACCGCCCTCCAGGGCGCTGCCGAAGAAGGACATGCCGAGGTGGTGAAGCTTCTGCTAGACGCTGGCGCAAATGTCAACGCCGCTCCTGGGCGATACGAAGGATTGACGGCCTTGCAGGCGGCGGCGTCATCAGGAAGGCTCGATATTCTCGAGACTGCTCCTTGCCCGTGGAGCAGAGGTAAACGCCCCGGGATGCTACTACGGGGGTCTCACGGCTATCCATGCAGCTGCTAAGCTGGGAAACAAAGCGGCTGTGGAGAAATTACTGGCTGCAGGGGCAGATGTAAACGTGGTGTCCGGGGCCAATCGAACGCCGATAGAGCTCGCAGACATAGCAGACCGTGCCGATATTCTGGAACTTTTGGAGGCAGCTTCACAGAAGTCCCCAACTTCCTAGCGGTCTCGCAATTGAGGTCGTACCTCCATGTCCAATATCCATGGCAGCCCCATCGCCGGCATCCCATCCCCGCATACCATTAATTACCTATACCTCAGTTGATGTCTATTCTCTGGTTCCCATTCAAATATATGTCGCGCCATATCTCCCCTCCTTTACGACCAATACTCAATTGTAGTTTATTTTGTATTTTTGTTACAATTCGCGATCACGTGAAGTATAGGGCTAAAGAAACGCGCTGTTCAATCAATATTGCGGCGGAACCCTGGGAGTGTGCCTTTTGAAGACCTTCATAGGATAATCCTTTCGTATATCTCGCAGACGAGGAAGGGGAACCGGCTCGCTGACAGCATGGAAGGTTTCCGGAGGTCCTAATGTTGCTCCATGGATCTGGCAGAATTCACCGACTCCAGTGAGGGCGAGTTCGAATTCGCCTTGATCTCAATGCTACCACGAATCCGGGGTTTAAGAAATCAGAACCTGTCGGCTTCTCACTTCAACTGTGATGGCTTGAAGGAAGAGTCTAACGACCGTTGAAATTTCAAAGGTAGGCAAAACGGGAAGCCTCGGAGTTCCAAGACAGTGAAGCCGAGCGATCCTTTCGTACCTCAAGATATCTATCTGACAAAATATCCTTGTCATCTACTCTGCCTCCGGGAGACTATAAACTAATGTGGAGATGGATGAATATGTTGCGGGCCACGTCACATCGGAATAGCGTCCAGCTCTTTCAATGTCCAGTATTGCTTCAAGTTCTCCCCCTGCAGATCTTCGACCTCTTGATCCAGATGGTTGAAGAGCACCTCGCGAAAGCTGTCCAAGCATCCTCGCATCTCGGTCGGGGCTGCAAGCTGGCCTCAGCTCTCCTGCAAATGGAACGTAATTAAAGGAAGGAGCGCACAATACGTCGACGGCTCCTTCTTGTACTTGTACACCAGGGTCGAGAGATCGTCCAGACCTTGGGACGATGAGCAAGGTGTCAGGTCAAACAAAGGAAGACGTGGAACTGAACTTCGCAGGGATATATAGCTGACCTTTGTGGATAGCTTTGTGCGACTCCAGGTGCACGGCTGATTCGGCCTCTGCTGAAAACTGGGGCATTCGCTTCCCTAAGATGGGGAAAATATGGGTCTCCTCTATGGTATGGTGCATCGTCAAGTCTGAATCCGGGCGCACGCGAGAAGCGGAGTAAAGTTAGTGTCAAACTATTGATAGACCTAGAGGTGGATGATCATACGAGAATTTAATCGCCTGGACATCTCTAGATAAAGGGACAGGCTGAGACCGCGCTTGGTGAATGTGCCATCGGCCAACTGGAACAAATTGCTTCCAGCTTGAAGGAACCAGATACGAGACTACTTGCCTCGTAGATAGTATTAACTGGATAATAAAAAGGGCCCGGGTTAAATGCGTTCAAACTTCATCCTATCGTGAAAATCTCACATTCCTGCTTGAAGTAATTGTGGAAACTGGCCATCGTCTGTTTCCGTACTCTTTAGGACCACAAATAATTCATCCATCGACCGCTCCCATACCTCGCCGATCTGCACCGTCGGCCAAAAGTTAGCGTTGCGCAGACCCCACGGACCATGAAGCCGACCTTGTTCCATCGCTTTTCTTCGAGGTCAGAGGCTGCCATGTAAAGTTTGCGGCAATTGCGAGTTATGTTACCGAAGAGGGATATTCTCATCGACTAGGTCGAAGCTTTGGTCGAAAGCTAAATAGCTGCACGGAAGGCCGCTTCAAGTTGTGGGCCAATTGCGGGTCATAAGCAGAGAAGTGTCATTGGCTTGATCGACGCTCACTAAGTCAGCCTGCACCGCCACAGAGGCGGGCATTCTTTCAACCAACTTTCAACCAACCATTCCTGGTCAGGCGTGGATCTACCTGGAACGTCGAATTGGCAGAACTATTTCAGATTTTTCGTTTTCTTTACCAAAAAGCTCGGGCCCTGTATCCAAGTTCTGATCAAGTCCAAGAACGCAGCGCACTGTCGTGGTATGAAACAAGCAGCAAAGCCCCCGTATATTACGACAAATCAATGACTAATTACAGCGGCCCGGATTATCTCCTCAATAGTTCCCAAATTTCGTGATTCGGTAAATGGTAATGAATGAAGCGTTTGTCGAGAGAGACTCGACTTTATTCACGTCGAAATTTCTCTCATTCATCTTGGCCGGGCTTGATTTCTGTCAAATTTCTGTAGTTCCGATTCGTCGGTTAAATTTATGGGTTCAACTCTCGTTCCAGGCTTCCAGCTCATCCAGCGACTAACAACTAATTCACGTCAGTAAAGATAAATAATAGTACTGACCCGTGCGGTGTATCATCTTCGACTCATATGTAGATTCCACCACAGCGGGTTTTATACAGACCCAGTAGTTGTATGATGTCATCTGATTATTATATTCTTATACTTACTACCAGTGTAGTCCATTTCTATTCAGCTTCGACATCACTGTTCTTATTTTACCCAAGAAAGAAGAGGTGAGCGACCGCTGCCCTTCTAAGTTTTTGTCTATCAAGACCAACATCATTTGTACTGTGCAACGTACCGACTGGCGAAGTTCCAACTGGTTCTGATGTTTATCTTCTATTAATACGGTGTTTTTTCAGCCTTTCTTCCACCCATTGATCTGTGCAGTCCAGATTTGCCAGCGATTGGATTCTTTGAGATGATTCAACATCGAACTCGATGGCAACATTTTCTCTTTTTGCCTCCAGACTCGGACCAATGCTGGGCGAGTTACCGCCTCCACCTCCAACGTGAGAAACCGCTAAATCACGCATCCTGTCCTTATATCATTATGCTTGGCACTGGTTATGTTAGGCCGCTTGGCGCCCGTCCGGGCGTCCCGTTTCAAGTTGCAGAAACTAATTCAACATTATGTCTTCTGAATCAACCGCCAACCGGTCTCTAGGCCGTTCGGCCCTGCATAGGTAAAATAGCCATTCCTCCAATGGCCTAAGCCTGAGCAATATCCGATTGAAATACAGCCCCGCGGCAATAACACACGCTCCAGCCACGCAGTCCAGCACCCAGTCGTTCGCGGTCACAACGACCGCTACCAGCATGGCGGCAGGATATAGTAGGCCCAGAATCCGGAGCCACGTATGGCGGCCCCACACGGCGATGCTCATCCCCAGAAGAAGCGAAGTGCCAAAGTCCAGGCTCGGCATCGCGGCGAGGGTGAGCTGGAAGTGGTTGTCGGCCCAGTAGCTTGCCTCCCCCGCCATGTGTGGTGGCGGATGCAGCACATCCAGGAACCCGTCACTCTTTGGCATCAGCCGCGGTGGAGCGCAAGGCCAAAGAGAAAATAGGAAGAATGCGATGATGTTGTCCAGTGCGATCGTCCGTCGGATGGCTTCATAGCGAGCGTGGGGAAAGTACGTGAACCCGTAGGCTAGAAATGCGACGCCAAGGCAGAGGCGCAGCAGATACACGTCACTAAGCAAAATCATGACCAGCGAATTCCACCGTAATATGAGACGCTGGAATACCAGCTCGATACCGATGCCTACTTTCTGTTCAAAGTAGAGCACCTGCGATGCATGTAACTGTGCTGTAGCAGTTGCATTGGCTTTGCGTTGAGGGTTTGCGTCAATGTGAAGCGCAGACGCAGCGCGTAGGAGCTGATACGGCCAGTATGTGAGGGTCCAGTACCAAATTTCCAAGGCGAATGGAAATTTGTCCAGAAGGACGCTGAGGAAGTGGTACCGGAAGCGTCGATTATCCGGGACCCGCATGCCGTGCATACTTGAATATTCGGAGGTCTGAGCCTGGAGCACAGGTGTATCGGACTCCGAGCTCCGGGGAGAAAGCTGTTCATAGAGGGCTTTTGGTGGGCGGCGATTTACGAGCAGGCCAATGGTAAGAGTGATTACAATAACTGCCATTTGACTGTTAGTCAGGTTGCAACTCTAAAGGTGTCTTGTCATTCCATACCCATCGGCTCCACTACGTCCCGAAGAGCTAAGCTCATGACTTGCTGCCTTCGAGCTGGATCGTAAGGAGAGGTGGCGTTGGTAAGTATCTCCACGTAAGTGTTTTATTTACAGCTATGTCAAAAACGATGGACACAAACATTGACAGTTTTAGAGTAAAGTTCGGGCCGCGCGGCGACTCAATGGTACTAAATTTAAACATTCACTGCGTTGAGGCACTATGTAGTCACAGGGTAGGCGATGTTGGTCTACCTTGGTCTACCCCAGCAGACGCACGTAAACCAGGTATGACTACGTGCGTCTACCGGGGTAGACCAACATCGCCTACCCTGTGACTACGTAGGGCCTCAACGCAGTGATTGTACTCGCTACAGTCACCATAAAATAACCTTCTGACATCCAAAAGGTGACGGTTGGGGAGCTCGTTTCCGCCAGCCCGAACATTGCTCTAAAACTGTTTCTCTCGTTTTTGAGCTCTGTGTGGTGCCATAAATGACATCAGTACGCAGTGTTGATGGAAAATCTCAGCAGGCTTTACCGCTTTAGCATCGTTTTGGCATCGTCCTAATCATAGCTTTCCCCTAGAGATATTTCCTGAGCCGTTGTTGCTCTAATGCGCGAGATCCGAAGACTCCATGATCACCAGAGGCAGCGCTCTTGTTTATCCGGCTGAGGATGCGTACGACCTTATGAAGCCGAGAAACGCTCAGAGAAGGTAGCAGGCCCTGGGCGTAGTCAGGGAAGAAAGAGATCATCAACTGTTGTGTGTCCTTGTTTCTGATCATCAACTTACCTCCTTGCGCCTTTAAATGCGACTGCTACTTCTGTTGACCTTGGGACTGACTGGGTGCGCCTTTTCCGGGTCGAAATTCACTGAGAATACGCGTATCGGCCCAGGCAAGTGCGTGAGCGACCGCGATGGCCGTCATGTAGATAACTACATCGAATCGACACCCCCACCGCTCCTCGACACGACACAGACGCGTTTCCAGTGGCCAAAGGACCCGCACGGTGAATTCGAAGGCGTACCTAGCCCCCCTCTCGAAATCCAGCCGCTCGTTGTGTCTGGACCCTCAAATAACCGCGTCGACCTCGTTTTCTTCTCTGACGGCTGTGCGTGTTCAGCTGGAAATGCCTGGCAACTTCTCATGATCTCGTAGACCTGCCTGAGGAGCACCGAAAATTCATCGAGGATGCGACGCGGCTTGCGAACGACATATCTGGCAACCAGACTTTCAACACTGTGAAGCCCTTGATGAACTTCTGGGCAGCTTTCACACCGAGCAAAGAGGTCGGTCGACGCCTTTTATTGACTTTTCTCGGCTTCATATAAATTCAGAGCGGCGTCGGCACTGGCGGGAAGCCAAAAGAGTCAGATTGCTGCCCAGTTCTACCAGCGTTATCTCAATTGGATTCAGCACCGCGTTTGGACTTTATCGCGACGGCACTGAGCTGCGAGGAGTCTATTATGCAAAGCCCAAGGTGGCTGGGGCTGCATGCTCCTCCATGGGGGACCAGTGCGATTATCCCATATTGTTAGGTGACTTCGGACTTTCTAGCCTAATCGTTCAAGAAGGACTAAGAGTCACCCAGGAAATGACCCTCTTTACGGAGGTATGTGGTCCGTTCCTTTCGCCCGAAAATTACTCAACCAACGCTCCCACAAGGCCTTGGTGGGCGATATACGTATGTAGGACCAAAAGCGTGATCTGCAGTGGTATTTGACACCAGCGGCTAGAGTGGTCACAGCATCTTTGGACAATGGGCCGCTCGTCTTGCGCCACGAACTGGGCCACTCGATCATCAAGGTCGGCGAGGAATACGACGGCGGCTTCGCGTACTTCGGCCCAAACGCGCATGCGAACCTTTCTGATCCCGTCCCCTGGGCGCATTGGCTGAGCGAGCCCGCGCGCCCCCGCGTCGAGCGCTCCGTTATGCCCCTGCAGGACTACCCCTGGACGCTCCTGAACACCAGCACTCCCTGGTCTGTCACCTTCGCGTCCTCGGGCGCCTACGCGCGGCACCTCCTGCGGTTCTCCGTCTCCGGCGTCCCGGACAAGGCGGACCTTGCGCGTGGACCTGGACGGCGCGGCCCTCGCGTGGGCACCGCGCCCCGGCATCGGCGTCGACCGCTGGCACTACGACATCCACGGGGACAGCGGCCTGAGCCCCGGGTCGCATACACTCACGTTCTCGCTGCTCAACAAGGACAGAGCCGGGACGGCCCAGCTGTGCAATGCCGAGATTCTGGAGTTTGGGGACGAGAGCGAGTGAATCGCGCGTCTTCGCCTACATTGGTCTCGACACTAATTTTCCTCATTAAATCCAGATTCGTCTCCAAGCCAGACCACTACTCGCTCTACCCGACGTGAGTTCAAATTGCCGCAGATACGTGCTGGCTGGTTAATCGATTTTGCCTCTTTCTCCAGCTACTCGTTCGACAATACGACGACGTACCGCCCGACGAACAACGACTGCCTCATGCGCACCGTCACCGTGCCCAACTTCTGCGGCGCGTGTCTCGAGGGGCTCTGGCTCCAGCTCCTCCGCCGCATCAGCCTCATCGACGGCATCGACGCTTCATGCCCGCGCCATCTCGATGCGAACACGACGCTCACGCTGCGCCTCGTGCCCGTAGCGCAGTTCCGCACAACCGCAGTCGCAGGCCTGGACGAGAGCTATACCATCACCTGGGCGAGGGACGGCGCGGTGCTGCAGCAGTGGGCGAACCACACGCGGGTGGACGCGCGCCCGGGGACGTACACCGTCCGCGTCAAGTACACTACCAGCGAGGTCCGGGTCGACAGAGACGACTTGCTGTCTGCAAGTATGGAGTACACCGTGTCCGAAGAGTGCTCGACGAGAAAGATGATTGATGATTGATTAGGCCCATTAACGCATACCCGAGAGTCCCATTAAATGAGCGCTAGCTGATAACGAGTACTACCTATGATACAAGTGACCAATGAATAGGAATCCGGGCTTGAAGGAACGTGAGGATGAACGTGAGGATGAGGGGGATGGGATGGTGGTGATGACGGAGAGTGGCGAAATGAGTGTCAAGGCGCATAGTATGGGACAGGCAACCAATAAGTAAAAAAAAAAATCTCAAGAGAGCACGAAAGAGCGCAGAGGGTCGCCCCATCCGCAAAAAAGAATGGAACGAACGAATCACATCACAACGCACTTGCAGCACCCCGAGTCGTCCTCTGCTTCGGCCTGCTGCTGCTGCTGCTGCTGCTTGCTCCCGTACTTCGCCTTCGCCGCCTCCAGGTCGATGACGCCGGGCTGCGGCTGCGCGCTGCTGCTGCTCGGCGCCGCGCGGCGCCTCCCCCCTCGTCCCCTGCGGCCCGACGCGCTGCTGGTCGTGCGCCGTCGGCGGGTACAGCGGACCGCCAAACTCGCCTGGCGCATCCTCCTCCCCGCCATTCTCCGCTCTCGGCTCCACAGGCCGCGGCCGCGGCTGCCCAAACTCGTCCATCTCCAGGTCGTTCCGTGGGGGCCGGTATTTCGAGTGGTCCCAGCCGAACGTGCCTGGCGCCTGCAGAGTAGTGGTGGTGAGTGAGCGAACTTGAATGAGTCAGAAGCAGGGGACGTACAGGTGCTATAGGCTCTTCGACTTTCCTCGGCTTAGGGCTGCCGTCTGCGTGCTCGTAGAGCCCCTCGAGCCCCTTCTTCCGAGCCACCACGGGGAGCACGACCTACGTAGCATGGAGTCAGCATGAAAAGCACTGGCAATAAAAGCGACGCACGTCGTCCCAGCGGCCCGTCGACGGCGTGACAGGTTGCGTCCACGTCGGAATCGCATCCGCCATGTCCTCTTCGTCGCCGCTGCCCGGCGAGGGGTAGTACGCGACGCTGCGCCGGTTCTTCTCGTCGGCGACCGTGTTGGCGCGCTTGGGCTTGGCTTTGGCCTTGGGTTTGGGCGTGACGGCCGCGCGGGGCTTCTTGGATGCGGAGGTCGACGCGGTTGGGGAGGCAGCAGCGGCGCGTTTGGGGTTTTGGAGTTGACGCGAGGATTGCGAGAGCGAGGAGGGCGAGGTGGGGAATGTGGGCGGCTCGCTTGCGCCGCGCTGGTTCTGCGGCTGCGGAGGGGAAGGTGCAGAGGGCCCCGGTATGCGTGTGGGCGGCGCCTGCTGACGGAACGTGGCCGGGGTAGGGGTCGTGGTCCGGTAGTGGTCATCTGCGGCGTGTTGATTGTGGTAGTCGACGTCGGACATCTCCGCGTCGACGTCCGTCAGAGGACCCTCGTCGAGCACGCGCCCCACATTTGCAGCGTGCTCCTCGTCGAGGTACAGGCTCTCGCGGTAGGGGTCCGCACTGTCTGACCGCTTGCGTCTCCGGGGCGTGGAGGGCTCGGCTTCGCGCGCGGCGGCCAACGCCTGTTTCTGCTTCAGCGTGTGGCCGTAGTTGGCAATTTCGAGCATCTCGGCGCGCTTCCCCATCTTGAGCTCGCCTACGCCGCCGTTGCGCGAGACCTCGCCGCGGTACCAGTGCTCGAACGGACGCTCCTCGGAATCATTTGATGGCCGGGGCGGTGCCTCGTCGTGCGAGGTGGTCGACTCGGAGCCGTAAACGAATGGTGCCGGTTCATGGAGGAGGCCAGGACTTGCTTTCATAGGTATGTGGATCGTCTCCTGCGATGGTTTCTCTGTGAGAGCCGCTGGTGGGAGTAGACCCTGGTTTCCGCGCCTAGGTGGCTCCGCGGACGGGGAGTTGTACGGCGAATGGCGCCCGTTCGCGTTCCCGTTCGCAGTAATACTTCCAGCGCGCGGACGAGTGGCCTTGGGAATGCGGGTGGGCTTCGGGTCCGAATATTGGGCGCGCGAAGAGGGATCTGGTGATCTGGACTTGTTGGATGGTATTTCTGATAATTTTGGGGTGGAATACGTCCTTGAACGCTTTGTAGGGGCACCGTTGGGCTTATCCGGGCGCTCGCTGGAGGTGCGTTGGAATGATGGTCTTGGCTCGGTTTCTTCCATGGAAGATATGGATACCGCCGCAGAGATACGCCTCGACAGTATTCGACTCTCGCCTTCCAGTCCTTGGTTACACGTCAGATAACGCAGAGAAGCTAAAGCGATGAACGGCACTTTTACGCAGCGCTGGTACGACTTCCTCATCCCAGCCTGGTAGACGCGCAGACTGCGTCAGAGCCATGTCGGTAGAAAAACAAGTACCAGTCCTAGCGATAAGGCCGGCCCTGACCGCTGGACCACGGAGGAAGAGAAAAGATGCGGAGGATATGGTGGTTTGATGGTGCTACCAAGCAAGCTTGTCAACAGCCTCTGAGCCAAACAACAACTCGTACTTATCTCTACCGTGCAGCAAGACAGCTCCGACAGCATGAGGATATTTTATTATTTCAAAAGATATCTCCTCGATAAATTACATGGTCATACGGAGAAGAGAACTTACCGAAAGGCCTGCTCAAGCGTCGAAGAGCCCTAAATGCTCCTTGGACCCATCGTAAACAAAATTTACCTAGCACTTCTAGCGGGGATTGCTTGAGGATGAAAGAAACTCGGTGAGAAGTCTAATAAGTTGGTGGCCGAGTGATTCGAGTTTATTAGCTCCAAACCTGTCGATCGTTAGAGTGCCGAAATGCAGTGGCCGTACAGCGACCAAGGGAACTCGAAGGGGTAATGCCACCGACGCCAAAGAGCCGGGAAAGCTCCACTACTAGCCGCGGATGAGTGGAGAAGGGGATACGCCGGCGGAGGTGTGACATGGGTAGGACCAAAAACTCGGCGAGAGCGACGAGTAAATGAAAAGATGCTGATGAGAAGCCACACTGGGTGTCTTGGAATCGGGCATTCGCTGAGCAGAGACAAGATCGTGATGTGGCGCGGCATATGGAATGGAAGTCAAAACCAGAGGCTACACAATTTATCCTGCTTCTTATCCATCGCTGGGAGAATTTGGCTTGGGTCGTTTTCGGCTTCAAGTTGGAGGGTGACTCGGGGCTCGCGTATCTTTAGCTCCGAGAGATACTCTGCCAGAGTCGCAGAGGACCAAGAGCCGGTTTACTGCCACGGGCTCCAAGGCAGCATGCAGTAGAAGTTGACACGTTTGAAACTTCCCGCAGCGTTTCAAACTGGCCTAGCTTGAAAATTCCAGCTTGAGGTTACAAATGCATTTTCAAAATTCGAGCAGCCTCCGCGGAAGTTTCAAACTGGCGATGAACTGAGTTTTCTTCGTTGTGGTCAAGCGCAAACCGGCAAATGCCGAGGAAAACGGAGTAGCCAAAACACGCACAAAGTTCGATGTGTTCTTTCTTTCTTGAACCACGACCAGGCAAACCAGAACCAGAATACCCGAACCCTCTGAATTTTTTTCAAGTATATTTTTACCACCATTGCTTCTTTCCTGAATCGCCACCGACCCCGTGGTTCGTTCATCGTGCGACGGCCCGGCAACACTGATTATTGACCGCCGTTCGACAAAGGCAGTTGGTCTGGCCGAGACTCTCTGCTGTTACAGTGTTCTTCTTACACCTTCTGGTGGTCGGCGACCTTCGAAGCTCCTGCGAAAACTTCAACCAAAAAATAAAATAAAATCCAAACCTAGTTGATCAATAATGCGACGCCTGCCCGCTTCTTCCCGCGGCCCGCCTTTCATGTTCTCGGGCTCTACATGGTCACGCTGCAGCCCTTCACCAGGAGTTATATACGAACCGCACCGCAAATAGCGACCGCAAAGCCACCATGTCGCCCCTCATTGTCATCCTCGCTCTGCTCGCCGGCGCCGTCAAAGCGCTCTCACCGCAGTTCATCCAATGCCAGATCCAAAAGCCCGCGTCGGGCTCCCCGCTCACCGGATGTCCCGCCGGAACCATCTTCGTCTCGCAGAACGCGAGCGACCCCCACACGCAATTTACAAGTGTGCAGGCGGCTATTTTATCTCTGTATGTTGTCGGATTTTTAATTTACGACCAACGAACACCCACATCGCAGACCAAACACCGGGCCAGCGACGATCCTCATCGCGGCAGGCGCCTACCAAGAGGCCATCAACATCTCACGAACGGGCCCGCTCACCCTCCTGGTACTTGATTTCCCCGCTGCGCTGTTCATTAAACGGATGCTATTCAGGGACAACTCCCCGCAAGCGCGCTCTCAACGCAGTCCAAGCCCTTCGCGAACGCCTCGTCGGCGAATATGAATTTGGTGCAGATATGGAACAACCAGTTCGTGCACACGGGGCAGGACGATGCGAGCTCGGCCGTGATTACCTGTCGCCCCGAACCTCGCCGGCGCGCTCATCGGCGCGGGCCCCACGGGCGCGCCGCTGCAGCCGCTCTTTGGGAACACGGACTTCAGGGCGTATAATATCGACTTCCAGAATCGCGCCGTGAGTGCTTTCTTTCAACTCGTCATTATTATTTTACTGATTTTCAACCATACTATGCCAGGCGGACTTTGCCATATCGCAAGCGCTAGTGACGGACATCTCCTACGCCAACGCCTCGTTCTACGCCTGCTCGTTCGCGAGCTTCCAGGATACGTGGTACACGGGCCGCAACGCCAGCACGTACGTCGTCGACAGCGTCATTTTTGGGCAGACCGATTGTACGTGCAATTTCAAAACAGCGATTGATGTTATTTGGTATTCAATTTTTTTGGCCCGTCAGATCTCTTTGGATTCGGAACGGCGTGAGTCGATGAATAAACATCTGATAGGAACTATTGAATATTTACTGCCTGTCTAGATGGTTCCAAAACGTCATCCTCGCCAACCGTGCATGCGGCGGTGGACTCGTCGCTTGGAAAGGGACAAATCTCACCGATGCGCCAGGAAATCGGTACGGCGCATACATCGCTTCGTCGCAAATTATACGCGTAAGCGTCCGCCCTTCGTACTTATCAATCCCCATTTTGACGCCACGCATAAATAAATTCAACAGTCTCCTGATGCGAACGCAACCACAAACACAAACGGCCTCTGCTTCCTGGGTGGGCTCATTTAAACAGGTCCAACACGCTACTATTAACACACATGTCATTCAGGGCGCCCATGGAACGACCTCGCGACGACGGTGTTTCTGCAGACGTTTATGGATGCGAGCGTAGCGCCCGCTGGGTTCAAGCCGTTCAGTAGCGGTGGGTACGTATACGTTTCAACATGACGACGAGAAGACACAGTGCATCCACCGCTGACGCATACTTGTTAGCACGATAATGAACACAACGTTCTATGCCGAGTTCAACTCGACTGGTGTGTGGCATCTGACTGAATCTTTGCATTGTCTAATATTTCACGGATTTCAGGACCTGGAGGAAGCACGGCGAACCGTGTCCCGATTGAGCACAGGCTGACGGCGGAGCAAGCAAAGCCGTTTACGATTGATGGGGTATTCCTGGGGCATCCGAAGTGGATCGATTTCGGGTATCTCTTTTAGGAATACAAGGAGTGAGTAGGTATGATGTTACTGTTATACATTTCAATTCCAATGACATGAATGAGTGGGTCAACGGTCCGAATTCGTCAGCAGAAGATCGTCAGCAGAACCTGAAGGGCAGCAGCGGGAGTATGAACGTCAGGCGGGCATTGAACCAGAGTTGGGTATTTCCGTTAGTGCAGGTAGTAGATTCTATCAGGCGCCGAGTCGCCAGCGACTCTGTAGGGCGTATCCTGGAATACTGTCGGTGAGCAGGCGGCGTTGAACACAGTGATATACCCACGGTTGTCTCCATGTATGTAGGTAGGCAGGTAGGCGCAGAAGCAGAAGTGACATGTCGCGAAACGTGCGTTTCAATGAAGATCTCGTCCACCTTGGACATAGCATTCTGATCCCCCAGCTCTAGGTTGGTGTTCTAAGAATCGTCATTGTAATTAGCAGGTTGGGAGTGGAGCGCCAATTGAGGATTCTGACGTGAGCTCTGGATCTCCCACTGCGACCACCATTCCGATAGGAATACGCTTCGCGACTGCCCGAATCCTGGATGTGATACTCGTTGATAGAGTTCAACGTATACAGCATGCTTATGACGTAGAGCTTGCCCAGCCTGAATACATATACGAGTCAGTATGCGGTTGTGGGTCGCCAATCAACGAAGAAGCTGAACTCACGCCATATTTGCAAAGATGTGCCCTTTGCGGCGCAGATTAGTTTTAAATAGAAACCGCAATAGGTATTCAACGACATACAAAGCAGTTGACTTCCGAGCATTTGCGTCATGATCAGGTCGAGCATGGCGACGACCTGGATGCAGATTCAGTTCATTAATTGGAGGTAGCGACGATGAACTTAGATATACATACTGTAGGCGGGAAAGCGCTTTCCATGACCAATATAAGCAGGCGGTGGACGATCCGGGCCGTCCTTGATAATTCTGTTAGTGGGTTTACACCATGATTCACAGTGATAAGTAAATTACCTCTCATGCCCCGACCTGCGCTTCCGCAGTTCGTGTATGGTGCCAGTCGTGATCAAGAGATCTGCGACAAAGACCCCGACAAGATGCACCTACGCAAATCCAGCTCGGAGTCAGAGAAATATTGAGGACTCACCGTGAGCCACGTAACCTTCGAATTCGATCCGGAGAGTATCTTTTCTGTCTTGAGAAATCAACCCAACCAAATTGAGTTTGAATGCGGTTTAGATGAAAGGCGCGATCTACCGAGAGACAGACAGCGCCGAGGCCCAAACACATGGCGGCGACGATGGGGACGCAGAAGACCCACTTGCGCGACAGTAGATAGAATCTGGCGCATGTGAACAAAAATTAATGCGCAGATAATTTCAACATTGCCGAACCGTAAGCAGAAAAATGACTGGACGATGCACCCGGTAACCCCCGTCTCGAAGACACAATTAAAATATTACAGCGTGGAAGGCAAGAGTAATTACCATCAATGGAACGCTGACTTGCCACCATGCTTTCGACATGAGTGTCCGCGCGACATCTGGGTTGGCGAACTCGAGGACATTCTGGTGCCACACGATGACGACAATTTGCAAGTGTCTGTATCAAAATTAATAGGAATGGCGGTGGTATAGACCATGACGTGCCTTCAGTGAGGACAGAAAAGTGAGGAAGATCACCATGTACCGATAGTACCGCTGGAGCGCGCCGGTGGCAGGCCGCGCAGTCAGAAAGAATGTGGTCGTTTGGCAGAGAATGACGCCTAGCGAACGGATTAAATTAATTCGGCGTCGCGCGGATAAAATTGTAGGTCTAACCCATGAGGATACAGTCCAGAAAGCCGCCTAGAACCTTGATATTTTCGGGCGAGGTTTAGCAGCGTGCGCAATTAGCGGAAAGCATAGCATGTTACCCATGGGCCGAGCGTCGTCCTGCGCGCATTAACAAAGGCAGCAGAGGCTGGCGAGAGTTGTATGACCGATGGTGTCGACGACATCCCAGCAGGAATAGCAGGAAATAGTTGAAACGGGGGCGGTTATAACTACATTGCGGCGGGAACTGTGGAGCGGGTGTGGGAGGGGATTGGCGGGTGTGGGACGCGCCAAGTCTTGTACGAGTGTTTGAGGCTACAAAGTTATGTTTCTCCGTGGGATGAACAGGTTCGGACCGAATTATGCGTCCCCCGTTACAGATGCGGCGTGTCAACGGCGAAGTTCGTTTTAAGCGCACGAGACGCGGAGTTGCTACGCGTGGCTTTCGGGGAGTTTCTCTGAGGGCCGGCGGCAAGGGAACGACAAGGGAACGAAGAACGGAGAACTTGAGAAGTCAAGATAGAGTCAAGATATCGTTGATGGGATCAACTTCTGTTGAAAATTTCCAGCTGTTCCCAAACTCTTCCACCCACGCCGCCGCCACGCCAGGAAAAAAAAAGAAAAAAAACTCCCGAAAGACCCTCCAGGCGAGCCTGTTGGTCTTGTCGCATCATCGTCACTCGCAACAACAGCCTTCCTTTGCCACTGTGCTATTAGGACCGAATTCTTAGGTGTGAGTTGATCGCACCCAATAGTCACCCCATGTCTACTCTGGACTACTCTGACACTGGCTTGGGGTGGGAAATAGCTTCAGGATCACTCCCTGCCGAGAATGGCTCAGACGGAACTACTGGAGGCTACGGGGGCTTTCCTAGGTGTGGAGGGCGCAAAGTCCGATGTCAAAGTCAACATTTCGATTGCTCCTGCATCCCTCGCAGAGACCCCAGCGCTGGTAATTCGCTTGAAGACCATCATCAATGCCGCCTACGCCTACGAGGTCGGCGTTTTTTGGGACGCGGAAAAATGGGAGCGTACCAATTCCGACGAAGTCCGCCAGGTCATCCGCGCTGGGGAACTGGCCGTCGCCTGGCTTGAAGGCTCGGCGCAGAGTGAACCCGATGCCCTCGTCGGCTGTGTCTACATGAAGCTCGCGGATCCCAAGACGGGTGGCTTTGGCATGCTCGCCTGCGATGCCAGATACCAAGGAGCAGGCATCGGTCGCGACCTTCTTCAGTACGCCGAGGACTGGGCGAAACGAGACGGCGCAGAGGTGATGCAGCTTGAACTGCTGTACCCGGACGGCTGGGAGAATAAGGGCAAGGACTGGCTCGCAAAGTGGTATGAGCGAGCTGGTTATAGCCTCGCCCGAGTTGAGGAGGTTGAGGGTCTGCTGGGGCGCATGGCGCACCTACTAATCCAACCAACCGTGCTAAGAATATACCGTAAGACGCTGTAAAAGGCTCCCTCGAAATTTGATGCATCCGGCGACGGATTTTTTAATTAATACCTACCTACTTACCTATTTGCATCCTGTTCGAACGGTATACCGTCACTGGCCTACTATGCCCAGATTATACTTTTCATTATCATAAGTTGGCAGTAAACCCCCTATTTCTGGGATAGGTTCAACACGGGAAGTGTCGGGAATTTTCTTGTCACCTGCAGAAAAAACGGTGGGGCAAGTTGGATTGTGCTACGCGAGGAGCTGGCTGCTGCTGCTGCAGATGTACAAAAAGTATAAACACCCATCAAGGCATCAATCATAGTTATAAGCGATGTTCGATACTTTCCCATCCCTTGCATCAGCAGCGCTGCTCACTGTATGCTTCCCAATCAAGCTCTTCCAGAGCGTCAATATATCGACCAAAATGCTGGGGGCTCTTCTTATTGACAGAGTCGAGGTAGGACTTTACGTTTTCAAGGAACGCTTGCACGTACATCTCGTGTGTGATTGCATTACGCCTCTGGTGCACTTGGCCGCCCTCGTCGACCTGTCCCAGCGTGAGTCAGTGATAGTGGTTATAGTGATTATAGAAAAGGAAAGAAGGGGTTCTTTCGCGGCTTACTAGACGACGACCTCCTTGCCCTTTAGGTCCTGCGACCGCAACGACTTCTGCTCCGATTCGAGGCAGAGACTTGAAGCCTCCGAGTAGCAGGCCTCCTGCCAGTGCGAGAGCCGGTCAGATATCCTGGTGAAGATGGCGAGCATCTCTTCAAATATTTCTCTTTGGTCAGGCTGCAGCTTCTCGTCACTGCAGGTGGGGTCAGTAAGGCAGCAAGGCAAGAGCTGACGGCAGAATCCAGATACTTTGCTAACTGATGTGCAGCCAATGTACGAACACTTAAGGCAGCGCGAAGGATCAGCTCCTCTTGGGTTGAGCGCGGCCAAGGTAGAGTCAGAAAGCCGGTCCGAGTCAAGGCCCGGTCGATGGCGTAGACCGAGCTTCGGAGGCTACTTTCAACAGGCTCCAGCTTATCACGACGTACACTGCAGGTGGAATCTGCGAGGCAAGAGCTGAGGGGCCACGGTATATTCCATATTCACTTGGCTAGCTGATCTACAGCCCATGTACGATAAGCAGCAGGGCCAAAAATGTTCAGGTTGGTCCGAGTCGGAGGAGGCAATGAGGCAGCGCGTGGGACGAGGTTACGGATTCTGAGAAGAGGAGCACTACAACGCAGCATTTTGGAGAAAAGCGCGACTTGAACTAGCAAAAAAAAGAAGGGACGGTGGGTGGGAAGCAGAGCTGCTCAGGAGGATGTGTTGGTTCAAGTTTGAGTAGTGACGCGATCGTGACTCCGAGTCCGTCACTCCTTGGCCTTGCACAACCGCACCAGGAGCTGCGTGGCCATAGCAATCTCTTGCCATTTTCTTCAGCGCTTCTTTGGGTAGTAGTACCCTACTCTATGTACAGATTCCCTGGCTCCAGCGCGCGCTCAGCTTTCAGCTACATCCGCGCAGCAGGCTTCTAATTTTCTCACTTCGACGTGCCACTGGTAGACGGCTTTCCCTAGGCTTTCCCTGACACTGTGCATATACGCACTCTTTTTTCGGCTTATGCATTCGTCTACCTCGTCAAACCTTTTGCCGACTTATCCGCGCGCCGCCTCCGCTGCACTCGTTTCCCCACGGTTGGCATCATTCCGGCGTCCTACTGTGCGCACCATGGGCACCGCTACCCCCCCCCCCCCCCCCCCGCTGACGCTTTGCGCATCGCATCTTGGTGGACCAGCGGGCACTCTGGTGACCGCCTAATATTATGTTTGGACGCAAAAAAAAAAGGAACCGAAATGTTTTTCACTCTCCCTGGAAATTTGATACATCCGGTAATAGTCCACTGTCGATTTTTGAAACTTACCTACCTACCTATGATACCGGTGGCTCATCTGCATCCAACCCGAACGGTGTAGTACAACACCGTCACCAGAGTATGCGTCAACTTCATTGTTGGCAGTAAACCACCTTTCTCTGGCAATGTAGGTTCAACTTTCATGTTGAAAAATATTTTCGGAGTTCAAGGAGCTCAAATATCTGCTTTAGGATTGTCTCTGTCCGTCTCCGACTTCATGAAAGAGCTCGCCAATGCCGAGCGGGGAAGGAACCTCCATAGCGGACTAGCGGTGCAGAAAGTTGAAACGATAGAAAATGTCGGGAAAATATAATTTTCCTTTTTATCTGCGGAGACGACGACGGTGCAAGTTGGGACGAGGAGCTGACATCCAGATGTACAAAAATCAGAAACACGCATCAAGGCATTATTCATAGCTATACAAAACGATGTTCAACACCTCTGGAGGCAGTTTCCCATCCCTTGCATCAGCAGCGCTTTCCATCACATGCTGCCCAATCAAGCCCTTCCAGAGCGAGGATAATGCCAACCAAGGCGCCGGGAGCTCCTTTTTATTGACAAAGTCGGGGTAAGACTCCACGTTTGCGAGGAACGCTCGCACGTCCATCTCGTGCGCGATTGCATTATGCCCTTGGTGGATTTGGCCCCCTTCGTCAACCTGTCCCGGCGTGAGTCAGTCGTACAGTAGTTGTTATAGGAAGAAGGACGGGCTCCTTCGTGGCTTACTAGGCGGAGCGCATCTACGATGTTCTTCCCATCTGCCCCCGCGACCGCAACGAGCTCCTGCTCTAGCTTCAGGTAGAGATTGAGCCGGTCTCGGGGCAGCGGGTGGGGCGCCGCCATCACCAGGGAGGCGGCGCGGAGGGCATCGAACCCAGTTAGCTTCTTAAAGCCCCTGCGCCGCAAGCCGGGTGATTTTTGAACATGCGGTAGTTGCTCGAGGACATCGAGGCAGGCAGCGTAGGCGGCGGGATCGTGACGTATGATGTAGGCATTAGCTAAAGTTGCTGTGCCGACCTTCAGGGCGATATCGGTTGATAGGGGAAGGGTGGCGGCGCCTAGGGAGCGGATGGATGCGCTCAGGGAGCGGATCTCGGCGAGTAGGGAGCGGATCTCGGCGCGTATGGAGCGGATCTCGGCGCGTATGGAGCGGATAGATGCGCCTAGGGAGCGCATGTTTGCGTCTAGGGAGCGGATCTCTGCGTCTAAGGAGTCGCGAGCTTGAGAGTTGAAACGGGTCCGTCTTCTCGAACTGGACGGACAGCTCAGCTATGGTTGGGGGACGCCGAGGTAGAGTCAGAAAGCCGGCCAAGGCCCGGTCGATTGCGGGAACCAAGCTTTCGAGGCCGTCTCTTTCAACAGGCTCTAGCTTGACGCTACTGCAGGTGGGGTCAGCGAGGCAAGACCTGACGGGCCACGGCAGATTCCAGATTCACTTTGCTAGCTGACCCACAGCCCATGTACGATAAGCAACAGGGCCAAAGATGTTCAGGTTGGTCGGAGGAGTTGAGGCAGCGCGAGAGACGAGGTTACGGACTCGGAGGAGACGAGCGCTACAACGCAGCATTTTGGAGAAAGGCGCGACTTGAACTAAACAAAAAGAAGGGAAGGATGGGCTGGGAAAGCAGAGCTGCTCAGGAGGACGTGCGAGTTCAGGAAAGGGGCTCAGAAGATCTTGACATGTGGCAGTGCTGCGGCTGTGCAGATACTATCTAATCTAATCTGCCTTGTCTCTGGCAGCAAGCTCGTCTCGCCTGAGCTCTACAGCATCTATACCTCGTAGCTCGAACAATACAGTAATGGGATTACCCTAAGGACGAATAGCTGTTTAGTTATTATGTAGTACCGCGCCTGTACGAGTGAGACTCCGACTCCGAGCCCATAAAAGATTCTCATACGAACGGCCAGGTACCTGCAAAAAGAGCAGACTTTTTTTCAAGGGGTTGAAGTGGTAGTCTCAAGAAAGGTTGGAATGAATTATACATCACGGGCTGCGGCCTGTTCTCGCTCCAGTATGGACCTCTCTACCGCATCCTCGAGCTCCTCGTCTTCTGTATCCTGCTCGAAAAACTTCTCGATGAGCCGTATCCTCAGCGCCCTATCCTCCCTTTCCAGCCTGATGCGAGTCTCCGCCCTCAGTCGCCACGGAAAGTCGTCGTCGGGCCAATTCGGATGCGTCGCCAACCCCTCGTCCGCCAGCATCATGTCCCGGTCTCTGCGCTCCCTCTCCCGCATCGCCAGATCCGCCGCAGCCTTCTTCCGCCTGCGCTCCTCCGCCGGGCGGCGCCCCGCAGCGATGTCGTAGTACACGCCGTTCAGTGGCGCCTCGTCGACGAGCACACGCCCCATGCCGCGCACCTCGCCGACGACCAGGCGCTGCGGCGCCCCGGAGCCCCCGTTGCGGAACTTGTCGACGCGCTGCTTCTTCCTGCGCTGCTTCTCCGTCAGCGGCGCCACGGGTTCGGGCTTCTTGAACACGGGCGGCTTGGACGGCCCCGGTGCGAGCAGGGGCGGGGGCACGGCGAATTCTCCAGTGAACTGCGGTTGGCGGACCCATTCGGTCGTTTTCTGGCGGGAAGAGTATGAATATGATTACGAGGGCGAATGTGTGGCAACGCACGTAGACGCCATAACCGCCAGCCATGAGGCTCGCCTCGAAGCTCTCCGCCGAGGTTTGCTGGAACTGGGACGTCCCGGGACTGCGCATGGTTGGTGGTACAGTTTTCGGATACAGACAGGCAGGTTTTGGGCGCAGACCGGCACGGCGAGAGAGGAAGAACAACCACGAGTCTGTTTGGCGATTGTTTGGCGAGGTTGACGGATCACGTGCCCGTGGAACAAAAACGCAGAAACAGATCCTCCAGGAAATTCTGCACAAAGGACGGGTTGTAAATTGAATGGCATCGTTTACTCGCACTCCCTAGCGAGTCGTAAGAATATTTGGTGAAGAAATGGATGGGTTCAAGGTGCGTGTTTGCCTGCAATATCAGAACCAAATAATCGTCCTTCCTGACCACCATGGCCGTGACGGCAGAGGACATCGTCGCCGTCGCCTTTCTGGTGGATTCATCGCTCCTGATGGCCTCGGAGTGGCCCAAAATTACCACAGAATATGTCATGCCCCTCCTGCGCCGCCTGAGCGAAGTCCATCCAAACGTCAAGGTTCGCTGCCAATAAATAAATAAATATTCTCATCCATCCCAATACACAGTTTCGCATGGCGGTGGTGACATACGGGACGCAGGGATCGCCGATTCTATGCAAAAACTTCTTCATGGACGCGCAGCCCGTCATGGCGGCGATGCGTGAGGACACCGGAAAGCTAGGTATCGGCCAGACGACCTGTGGCGGGGGCAGGGGAATGGCCGCCCTGGAGGGCTATGTTGCTGCCGTGGAAGTAAGGCTGCAGTGGCATTATTGCGGGCTCATTCCTGATCAGCCGCGTTGCAGCTGTTCGACATTCTAATACAGACGGTGCAGCCCAAGACACCGTCGTTCCAGCAGGTTTACCACCTGTTCCACATCTGTGCGGCGCCACCAGACGAGTCGGAGCACCCCCAGTTTAATATGACGCCGGCGCTGGACGATGTTACGTGGGATTCGTTGCCCGCAGAGTTGAAGAAGGTGGGTATTATGCGGGGCAGTCAGAGCAGCGGTTTTCGGCGGTTCTGATGGACGGTTCTGGAGTCGGTTCTCAACGCAGTTCTGGCGTAAGAAATAATTCCGAGAACCGGAATCGCCTCAGAACCGTTGCGGAACTCCTCCAGAGTCGGTTCTGGGGTTCTGATTTAATCCGGTTCTCTCACAGTTCAATATGTGGAGAACCGTCAGCAGAACCGGCCATCGGAACCGTCCAAAAATTTCTACTCTGATTGCCCCTTGGCCAAGTGGCATTATAATGCCCAGCTGACTTGCCCACAGCGGAATATAAATCTGTCCTCCATGAGCCTACTCCCAAAGCTCCCCAAGTTCGCGGAGCTGCACGCTGTAAGCCTATTTATCATTATCACTCTCAAACTCTCAACCACCACGCATCCAGGCATGCTCTACATCTACAATAGCGCCTTGGTTCCCCGTCCGCCCACACCATGTCATGCTTCTATCCGGCTTCTCCGCCGTCCCGCAAAAAGGTTTGTTCTCCCCCTTCTTACGTCGTTATAATATTTATCTGTTTAATAGGGATCAAACGCCCCGGAGACCCAATCCCCGTCGACCGTACGCCCGAGGCCAAACGCGCGAAAACGACGAGCGAGACCTCGCCGAAAGCCGCCATCACCAACACCCCGCCGAACCCCTGTCCCGACCCCGACCCCAGTGCGCATCAGCACGCCCGCCACCGCACCCGCCGCACCCGCCGCTACCCCCACTGCCAGCGCAGAACCCTACCCCCACCCCCGCGCAGCCCCAGCCCCAGACCCAAGCCCAAACCCAAAGCCCAGGCCCGACGCGCGCTGCCCTCCCCGCGCAGTTCCAGTTCCCCCCAGCGCGCATCCAACAGATCCAGCTCGCGCTGCGCGCGGCGGAGCAGCCCGTGCGCGCGCTCGAGACCGCGATCACAGAGGCGCGCACCAAGGGCGACACGGCGCTCGCGGAGACGTTGCTGAAGCAGTGGACGCTGAAGAACGCGGCGTACCAGAAGCTGCGGGCGAATGTCGCGATGGTGATGCAGGGGCAGCGGGCGGCGTATATGCAGGCGCTGCAGCAACAGCAGGCAACGGCGGCGGCGGCGGCGGCGCAGCAGCAGCAACCACAACAACAACAAGCGGGAGCTCAGGGAGCGCAGGGAGGGCTACAACAAGGGCAGGGAGGGCCGCAACAAGGGGGGCAACAAGGAGGACAGGGACAGGGACAGCTGCAAGGAGGGCTCCAGCAGCAGACGATGCCGGCGGTGCAGGCGGCGCAACAGCACTTGTTGGCGCAACAGCAGCAGCAGCAGCAACAACAGGGTCAGATGGCGCAGGACGACGGCGACGTGCAGATGGCGGGCATGGGCGACGCGGGCGGCGGCGACAACAACAACATACAGCAGCCACAACAGCAGCAGCAGCAGCCACAGCAGCAGCAGCAGCAGCAGCAAGCCACAACAAGGCAACACAGACGTCCCGGCACCAGGCCACATGCGCTCGCTCAGCTCTGGGGGCGGTCAGCAGCTCGGCATGCGCGGGGGCGGGAACATAAGTAATAGTATGAGCACCAGCATGGTGAATATGAATCCGGGCATGGCGAACTCGCCGATGATTGCGCAGCAGATGGCGAAGTTGATGGAGCAGAAGCTGCGCTCGCAGCAGGGGAGCCCGAATCTCGGGCAACAGCAGCAGCAACAACAGAATCAACAACAGAATCAACAACAGCAGAATCAGAATCTGGACACAGGGACAGCAGCAGCAGCAGCAACAGCAGGGCCAGCAAGCAGGGGCTCGGGCGGCGGGCTGACGCAGCGGCTCCCGGCGGCGCCAGTGTGGCAGGGGCGGTTTACGTGGGAGGGTGTGAACCCCGCGGGCACGCCGCGCAGTCTGACGGCGTATATCATTGGGAGCGCACAGAATATGGCTAATCCGCATCTTTGGTGGGTTATACCATCATTGAATTTATCGAGCTGATTTTTACACGCCTCGCAGTCGAGCAGAGACGTGGCCGACGGAGATAATACTCGTGCTGACGCGGCAGACAGCGGTGACGATCCCAGAACTCCAACACTGGATGAAGCGCTACCAGCCCCTCCTCGTGACATTCCAGGCGAACCCGACCGCGCCAAACGCGATACACAACGAGACGGCGTACAAGGCGCTCGTCGTGATGCTCACGACCAAGAACTTGTACTACACCGCGTCGTGGGTGCTCCCCGGGGGCACGCACCCCACGCCGAACGCGCTGATATTCCCGGTACACAACGTGGGGCTCGTGGGCGCGTTTTACCCGACGGGGGGGATCACGGAGATGCCGCAGGACTATCTGGCGAAGAACCCGGGGCCGGCGCCGGTGGCGAGCGTCGTGCCGACCGCGTCTTCGAGCGCTGCTGCTGCGACGGCGGCAAGTGCGGCGCCGCCGCCGAACATCCCGCCGCAGGGGAGCAACACGACGCCGCAGCAGCGGATGCTGGCGATCCACTCGTTCATGCAGTCGCAGGGGGTGAATCTGCCGCAGCCGTTTTTGGTGCAGCTGGCGAAGATGGACGAGAAGGAGCGGACTGGGACGTTGCAGATGCTTATAAGGAATGGACAGGAGCAGCTCAAGAGGCGGGCGGCGCAGCTGGCGCAGCAGAAGGCGGCGAAGGAGGCGGAGGGGGGCATGGGTGGTGCGGGCGATGGGCAGGGCGCAGCGATGGGGCAGGGCGGGATGGGCGGGATGGGCGGGATGGGGATGGAGCAGCAGCAGGTGCAGGTGCAGGGACAACAAGCGCAGATAGGGATGGGGATGGGGAATAATATGGGGAATATGGGCATGGGGATGAGCGGGGGGATGGGGCAGCAAGGACAAGGACAGGGGATGGGGATGATGCCACAAGTGGGGACGACGGCGATGGCAATGCGTATAATGGCGCAGAACCTGCAGCAGCCCCAGCAGGGCAATATAGGCGGTGGGGGTGGCTTTAATGCGGGGCAGTTTGGAATGGGCGGGATGGGCGGCGGCGGGGGATGATGGGTGGGGGCGGGGGCGGATGAATATGGGGATGGGGATGGGCGGGAACAATAACACGGGGATGTACGCGGAGATGATGGGCGGTGGAGGCCTGCAGCGCGCTGCGAGTGGGAGCGGCGGCGGCGGCGGCGGTGGGGTGAGCTATGAGATGATGCAGAGCTTCATGCAGCGGAACCAGGAGATTGGGGGCCTGGGTCTTGATAACATGGGTCGGGGCGTTGTGGAGATGATTGTGCTGGTGGAGTGCATTTTTCCTTCTTGCGTGTATTTTTATTCGACTCGTTCATCTGTATACTAGAACACGGTTAATAACACCAACACTAACACACTACCTATTTGCTATCCATGGTGCTTTTATCACGCGAGTTATTTTGGCGAACTTGTTTGCGCTGCCAATCCAGGCCGCGTCCATACTCATCAAGCGTGACATCACATCTGAAATATTCGATTCCTTGAGCACCCGGATGAAATTAAATTAAATCTCCCGTCAATCTACTCTAAAACTCGCTAAGAATCAGTAGCCGGAAAATTAGAAACTTTGAGAAGAAACTGAGAGACGAGATAACTTTTCCGTGGTCCCATCAATATTCTGAATTTCCCATCAATTTACCAAAAAGCTATCTAGTTCTGCAGCTCTTGCTCATATTGCACAGAAATATTCAGGCACACGGAGGAATAGCTTTAGAATCGTTTTCCGGGAGATTTTATTTTATTTCATCCGGATACTCGAGGAATTGGATATTTAAGATGTGATGCCATGCTTGATGAGTCTGGACGCGGTCTTATCTTAGTATGTGGCTGTGCTGGCGCGTCTTAAGTGGCGCGTCGCTTTCATCCGTCCTCGTTCTCCGCGTCCGACTCCTCGCCCCCTCCATACCCATCCTCTGAGCCTTTCTCGCCGTCGTCTATCACCTCCGGGGGGGTTCCGATTCCAGTCGCCGCCGACCCATCTTGGTGAACGCCATCTCTTCAGGAATTTCGCAAGCGCGAGTCGGATCCCCTTCTCTGTGGCCAGAATTTTCGGACCTGCCTGCCACCTATGTGCCATGGCCGAAGTCATCGATGTCGACGCGCCAAGGCCATTATGTCATGCTAAGAAACCGCAGAAGGCTGTTGAGACCATCGACCTTGACGGCAGACTCGGACACCGATAGTGAAACAAAGCCTGCCGTTGATACGAAGCATTATGTTGGTAGAGCGAAACCTGCCACTGCGTTGCGTACATCTGTACAGTCCAGAAGCTCAGCAAATCCCTCAAAAGCCATAGTGAGCTCCAGCGTTGAAGTCATAGACATATCGGACGACGACGGCAACTCGGATACGAAAGGTGGCAGTTCGGCTCCTGCAGCCAAACGACGTCGCCTCGAGGTCCCAAAGCCTAAAAAATACCCCCAAGTAAATTCCAAACCTCTATGTTATCGACGGTAAATCTAAAAACTGTCCCCAACTTGAAGCCCGTTGTTCTTTAACCCACGCTCGGCAATCGGAGAAAATGTAAGCCCCTCACCCACAATACTGTGTTTTACTGGCTGACCTGATACACAGACCTATGGACAAAAAGAAAAAGGCATGCTTGTTCAACCGTTTTCCTGACTCTTTCATCGCCTGATGATCACCAGAGGAAGGAAGGAGGAGGCGGAGTTTGAGTTTGATTACACGGATGGCGAAGATGTAGATGAAGTTGGTGTGCCACCAAGGAAGCCCAGACAACGACAGCCCAGACAAATGCCCAACAGTGGAACCCGTCGAAAGGTATGAGGAGACTCCCATACCTTTTAATCGACGCTACGCCGATATTGGCCCCGCGTACCGGCACCCTTTGTCTGCCACAAGTAGCTCTGCGGGTCATGTATACATATGGGAAGCTGTAAGTCTGTCTCAATCCATAAACCATGGTCCTGACTGATTCACAGATTCGAATGGCGAGAGCCCTCCCGTATTTCAAGCCTCAACCGCGCTTCATTTCCAAGAGGCGTCCCGGCCTAGCCACAGCTCTCGACATGGACCACTATTTGACCACGCGTTCTTTCCGAGGGTCAGGCGGATGTATGTTATTATTTTAGGTCAATTCGCAATCCTTCTATCTAGATATTGACTTTTTCAAGCAATAAACAGAATCCTGCAACACGACGGCCGTGTTGTCATCTGTTCCAACACAGCTGGCGGTGATACGCGTAGTAAGTTTCGAATCATTTGCTTTCTTACTCCAGTAATCCTCCTGTCAGATACCGATCCCTACAACAAGAATGGAACATTGATATCTTGGTGCAAAGTATGTGTTTTGTGTCCTTGGTGATGTTTCTAAAAATACCAACGCAGGAGAGCCCGACGGATATCCATTATTTTGACACAAGTTGCGCTCAACTTGTGCATATCATCAAAAATCAGCCTCTCATTACTCTCTGCTTTTACCTTAGAAAACTCTCGAGATCCTCAAGGCGAAACATATTATACAGTTCCCTGTATTTCATACAATCCGTCCAGGTATTTCTTTACATCCACCGAAATGAACACTTCTAATTCCTAATGGACAGCGAAGTTTTGGCTGCCTCTGTGGCCGATAATTCGGTACGAACATGGAACTTCACCAACCTTGAGACAGAAAATGCATACATCAATGGAGCCTCCATCACCTATAGTTCGTGCATCCACTCGGTGCCCATTTTCTATCCCGCCTCACCGAAATCATTAGAAGCGAAACATAAGGACACCGCCCCGCACGAAATCCTGTTTAAACCTGGATCGGAATATATTCTCGCCGTCGCCGAACAGTAGGCGCTTGTTTACTCAGTAGCCGCACGTTAGTTCTGATCGTACAGGCGGGTGACAATTCAAAATGTCCGGTCTCTGATAGGCAAATCTTTGGAACTCATTCCGAGAAACATGCATGGCGACAACATCGTAGGATCGATTGCATGGGGCTCCGGTAGACATCAGCAAATGCTGTTCGCATCCTCCGAGACGATACCGGGGAGTGCTGGGATTGAAGGCTTCCACAAGGCATTTGATACCGTTGCCATGAAAGCAGTGTACGAGTTCGACGCCCCCGAAGTCGGGGACGCATTGGCTATGAACCCCACCGGTGAGACCGGCCCTGCTACCAACCTTTTTTTTAATTTAAAAATTCAACACAACAGGCAATCAGTTAGCATTGGTTACCACCGACGCTGCGAACTCTTTTCTTCGCCTTTTCGATATCGCTTCGCAATGCAAGAAAGCCGCCTGCGAAATTCGCCTAGAAGAATTTGCCTCAGCTTCACGTGAAGTTAAATCTATGGCCTTCAGCTCTGACGGGATCTATCTCGCGCTCGGGCGGGATGACAACCATGCACATGTTTATGATACACGTTTCCTGAAGGAACGGGGCGTTCTTTTCGACTTCAGGCATTCGGAATTGAGTTACAAATCACCAAAGCATATTTTTTATGGTGTGGTCGGACTACAGTGGGTCGAGACACGTGCCGGTCGTCTGGGACTTGTTACTGGCGGAAATGACGGTATGAGCCTTGCCTTCCATGTTCGGGAGGTTATTGTTTATTTCTTGTTTTCCAGGGTGTATCCGATTGTGGAATCCCTTGAATGCCCTCGACGAAGGGACAGTGTTAGCCGCTGCGGATTCGGATATTGCTTCATTTTCCCTTGGTGACCGTTCCAAAGGAGAGCATGGACTTGTCATGTATGTTTCCTATTTTTAAAATTTCGTTTCTGCTGACTCTGGTCAAGCGGGGATTCTACGGGGAGTGTTTATGTTATGGACCCGGACTTCGATGTGTAGTGATTTTGGCGTTCGGTGTTCCATTTAATACACATTTAATTTTGACATTCTAGCATCAAGTTCGAGAGAATTATGTCTTCAAGTTTCAAACTTGAGGTGGCCCCGGGGGTGATCGCACCACGTTCTCCAACACAACTCAGTAGGTTGTTCAGTAGTGCCCTCGCCTCCGTTCAATATTTGGATGGTCTTTCAACGAGATATGATCGAATTAACTGTTTCCGAAGGAAGTTGCTTCTTTCATTCTGTGCATCGCCACTTGCCCGCATTTAAGCCTAGGGTCTGCCGTTTCAACAGAACGCCAACTCATCTTGTGCGTATTGCTTCCGCTGGACAGTAGCTCGGAATCGGTGTGTCCCTATATGTGATGACTCTCTAATTAAAATTTCTTAAACCTACTTGCCAAGTACTCTCGGAGTATATTCACTACCACATCGGAAGACCCCGCCGAAGGGAGATGGTTGCGTGCCGCTTGGTTGTGGATGTGTGGACTGCATTCGGCCGGGGAATGCCCTTCGTTCGCGAGTCCTAGCAGAGAAGGGCAACCTGTCCCACTGGCGTTTTCGAATGTTTGAGAGGGTTCAAAGGTAGCTGACAAGGGTATTGCGGTGGCTGCGCTAGCAAGAAGGATTTGACATCAAACTCAGCACTGACCACGCTCTGTGTTCTAAACAGGCCAATATCAATAATTAGTACTCAGGAAATACGGCGAAAGCGTCTGAAAGAAGAAAATATATTTGTTCACAATACACGAGATCTCATTCAACATACACTTCCATCTCAGCATGGCAACGGAAGATACTCCTCAACAAATCGGCCTAGGTCCCTCAGTGCCTCTCCTCCCTCGCCCTCGCCATCTCCCGGCGCATCCCACGCCCGCGCAAGCCGCGCCGCCACGCGCAGCACATTTTCCTTTACTTCTCTCCCCTCATCGCCGAAGAACGCGCGGCCCAGCACGGCGAGTGCCTCGGCCTTGACGTCGCCCGCACCGTGCTGGCGGTACCGCAGCCCAAACCCGCAGCGCACCGCCGCGAGCTCGAAGCCGCACCCGAGCACCTGCGTCACGAGGATTGCGAGCGTGGGCTGGTCGAATTCGAAGGGCCAACAGATCCTGGGGCGGCGGCGCATGCCAATAATTAATTTTACACAGCGGGGTGGCGAGGATAGCACGACACGTACATGGGCACGCCAGCAGCGAGGCTCTCAAGTGTGCTGTTGAAGCCGCAGTGGGAGAGGAACCAGCCAGTCGCCTAGTTGGTTGTTTCTGGTAGTGAGATTAGCGCATGGGAGCGGGAGTGAGGTGCTTACGGGATGCGCAAGAATGTACTGCTGCGGCAGCCACTTCCTCTGGAAGCCTATCGCGCTGGGCGAAGAATCAGCGACTGCAGCGAGGAGGTGCGGCGGGAGCGGGGCGTGCGTGCCGAGGTTACTCAGGATCTGTGCATCACACGGTTAGTGTTGGGGCTTAATTCCTGTGCATCAGCCAAAAGATCTAAAAGACCGACGCACGAACGGAATCCGCAGCTGCACCACTGCCTCCAAAAACGCCCAAAACTTGGGCGGATCGCGGGGCTCAAATAGGGTGCCAAATGATATCTGTTATGCCAGTTACCCCCAAACAGATAGTGCAAGCGCGCGGACGGACGCACATACAAGACCGAGCCCTTTCCTCGCTCTCTCTCCATGCGCTCCAAAAACGCTGCAACGTCGCGGGCCTCGTCCACGGCCTGCGCGAATTCGCCCGCGCGCTGCGCCTGGGACGCATCGGAGGGCGCAGGCATCAGCGGGCCCAACGCGAAGAACGGAGGCGAATTCACGCTTTTGTGCTCGGCTTGCGCGCGCACGGGCTCAGCGTCTTTACGCGCGAACACGGACGCGGCCCACGCGCACGTCTGCGGCTCGAGTGCGCGGGCGGTGACACATATGGCGCCGTCCGCGTGCATGAAGCCCCTACCGAAAAATGCCATAGGCACAGTTTAGCCGGTAATACGAGCGGTGCAATATCATGAGAGGGCGTACAGCGTGACGCTAAGCACGAGTTCTCCGTACGCCGTAATGGGTTCGTCCTAGAATGACGGTCGAGCAGTAATATAAGCATTGATGGATATAGCGGGATTGCATAGTGCCACACACCTCCAAGCGCTGCGGATACAGTTCGTAATCCACCATGGGTGGCAGGTCCGGCAGGGAATATACCTCGCCCTTCAGAGACTTGACGAAGAACTGGCGCAGGTTGAATACATAGACTCGATCAGAAATAAAGCAGACACGCACGTCGTCCGCAACCTCGCGATAGCTCTTGCCCTGCGCCCGCGCCGCCTCCTTCAGGTGCCGGATGACTTCCGCGACAGGCGTGTCCCCACAGGAGCGCAGCGCGCTGGCGACGAACGGCAGTGAGACGGGGCACCACACGACGATCTTCGTGATGCCCCGCGAGCGCGCGCGGACAAGGTCGTACGCGCCGGGCATGGACTGGAGGCAAATTAAATTAAATTATTAAAAATTCGAGGGACAGTGTAAATCATATATACTCACCTCTGAAACGAACACACTCGGAAACGGGATTTGCATTTGTTCGTCGGCCAGCAGGGCCTCGTACGTGCGCGCAAAATCGTCCGCGACGCCCTCGAGGTCCCCGTTGAAGAAGTCCACGCCCGCGGGGAGGGCGCGGAACCTGCAAGTTTACGGAGTGAGCAAGTGCGGATGATAAGGGGTTGACTCGGGAAATGACCTACCGAATTCTGTCCCTCGGCTCTTCCGCGTCGAAGAAGCGCCCGACCTCGTCCTGCGCCTTTTGGAGCACCGCCGGTGTCACGAAGAACGACACGACGAGACCGGGGCGCGCCTTGACGAGGCGCGCGGCGAAGGCGCACATGGGGCGCGTGTGGCCTGCATGAGGCATAAAGAAGAGGTCTAGAGCATGCACAAGTACATATGTACGTACCCCATAGCCCCGCAGTGAAAAGGACGGCGTGCGCGTCGAACGCAGGTGGAGACATGGCGGGTGGATGCAAGAATGTAAGTATAAAGATGGCGATGCACACACTTTGAGCAAGGTTTAAGGCCTTAAACCTTGCCCGAGGTGTGTGCATGCCCGTCTCGGGCTGACGAGAGCGAGAGCCCTTAAATTTAAGGGCTCTCGTCAGCCCGAGACGGGCGAACAGAGCGCCGGTGAGTTACAGAATGAGCGTGGACTTGCAGCGGGTGTGCTTGGGTAAATATGCGTCAGGGGCTGGACTTGAGCGGGCAACGACTCCGAGCCCGAGCCTGAGAGGTGCGCGGAGAGGAAGATGAGGAGATCCATTCATAGCATAGATTCATGAGCAGTCCGAGAGACGGATAACCTGAGACAGCGAGTAGAAGACCAGTCCATATGATTTACACGTACTCCTTCTCCCGTGCACAACATATACAATCTTCATGCGAATAAATCCACCACAGGTGTTCTAGTATTAATTATCATGCGGCACTGTGTAGAACAAACCGAAAACGTCAGATCCAACTTTGCGCGCACGGTGCCGCCCGTTTATGCGAGCGTTGGTGTGCTGTGACACGGTCTGCGACGCTGAGTTGCCCGAGCCCGAGCCTTAGATGTGCGGAAAGAACGGAAAAGATTCCAGCATTTTGAACCAAGACGAGGCGGGTTATTTGGGATAGTGAGATGGACGCGATGGGCCCGTGCCAAGAAAGATGGCCTGTTCATAAAACATGACCCCAAAACAAAACAAAGAACTTGTATCTCGACTCATCCCACCCGAACTTTGGTTTCGCAGAACAAGTCTGAGTATGTGCATCGTGGCTTTGACACTATTGAGCTTGCGACGTCCAGGTCCGTTGCGCTGGCAACAGCGATGAACATCGGCGTGTACTATCACATCGCTGCGGGGCGCCGTCCGGCAGAGGAGCGCAAGCGGAAGAAGGCTACGGCGGACCTGGCGGTGCGGGAGAGGGAGCGCAGGGACCGGGACATGGTGCTTGCAGACGAGGGGCCCGACGACGACTTTCCGACTCGCCGCTGAGGGCGGGGACTCGCATCAGGCTGGAAAGGGAGGATTGGGCGCTGAGGATACGGCTCATCGAGAAGTTTTTCGAGCAGGATACAGAAGACGAGGAGCTCGAGGATGCGGTAAAGAGCTTGAGGTGAGCTACGAGGTATGCTGTAGGCAGATTAGATTAGATAGCATCTACACAGCCGCCGCACTGCCACATGTCAAGCCTTTCCTGAACTCTCACGGTTTTGAAGATGGATTACCCAGACTCCTTGATCGTTCCCCCTCTCAGCCCACCGCATCTGCAGACCTTCATTATCCTCCACGGGCGAGGCTCCTCAAGCGACAAATTCGGCTCTGTTCTCCTCGAGACCCCCGTCACTCAGCAAGACGCCTCCCAGGCAGATAAGCCACAGCTCGCCACCCTCGCCGCCTGCTTCCCTCACGCACGATTTGTCTTTCCGACGGCGGCGCGACGTCGGGCGACTGTATATCGGCGAGCTCTGACTCGCCAATGGTTCGACAACTGGAAGCTCGATCCGCCCGCGACCGACCGCGAGGAGTTGCAGATTCCAGGCCTATGCGAGACGACGATCTATTTGCATGACCTTTTGCGTACCGAAATTGCTGCCGTTCCAGGCGGGGCATCGAATGTCGTGCTGGGAGGTCTGAGCCAGGGCTGCGCGGCGTCCTTGGTCTCGCTGCTTCTGTGGGAAGGGGAGCCGCTGGCGGCCTGGTTTGGAATGTGCGGGTGGTTGCCCTTCGCGGCCAGTCTGACTGAGATGTGTGTTGCCGATGGAAAGGGTGGCGAAGGCGAGTCTGTCAAAGATGGGGACGTGTTTAATCCGTTCGAAAGAGAGTCCGAGTCCGAGGATGAGCACGAGGAACCCGCTGACGCAGCGATCAGCTGGCTAAAAGAGGAGCTGCAGATTCCGCAGGGGTTTACCTCCAAGGAGGCGCCAAAATCAAAGGAAACACCTTTGTTACTAGGTCATGGGGTCGAGGACGATAAAGTCAGCGTGGTGCTCGGGCGGAGTGCACATCGCTGCGTAAGTGAGCTAGGATACGATGCCCGCTGGAGACAGTACGAGTCACTGGGGCACTGGTATTCTGGAGAGATGTTGCGGGATTTGGCAGCATTTCTTCACGAAAAGACATTTGAATGAAGAAAATATATTTGTTCACAATCCGACATCCAGCGCACATTTCCATCTCACCGTGGCGACGGAAGATACTCCTCAATAAATCGGCCCAGGTCCCTCAGTGCCTCTCCTCCCTCGCCCTCGCCATCTCCCGGCGCATCCCACGCCCGCGCAAGCCGCGCCGCCACGCGCAGCGCATTTTCCCTTGCCTCTGTCCCCTCGGCGCCGAAGAACGCGCGGCGCAGCACGGCGAGCGCCTCGGCCTTGACGTCACCCGCCCCGTGCTGGCGCCCAAGCCCGCAGCGCACCGCCGCGAGCTCGAAGCCGCACCCGAGCACCTGCGCCACGAGGATCGCGAGCGTGGGCTGGTCGAACTCGAAGGGCCAGCAGATCCTGGTGTGTGCCAATAATTAATTTTACACAGGCGGATGGTGGGATGGCACGACGCGTACATGGGCACGCCGGCGGCGAGGCTTTCGAGCGTGCTGTTGACGCCGCAATGGGTGAGAAACCAGCCAGTCGCCTGGTCGGTTGTTTGCGGTAGTGAGATTAGCGCATGGGAGCGGGGGTGAGGTGCTTACGGGATGCGCAAGGATGTACTGCTGCGGTAGCCACTTCCTCTGGAAGCCAATTGCGCCGGGCGCAGACTCATCGACCGCAGCGAGGAGGTGCGGCGGGAGCGGGGCGTGCGTGCCGAGGTTGCTCAGGATCTGCGTATCACGCGGTTAGTATCAGCGCTTAACAGAGTCCTGCGCGTCAGCTAAAGATCTAAAAGACCGACGCACGAACGGAATCCCCAACTGCACCACCGCTTCCAAAAACGCCCAAAATTTGGGCGGCTCGTAGGGCTGAAATATCGAGCCGAAGGATATCTGTTTATGCCCGTTAACGCCAAAATGGAAAAAAAAGTGCAAAAGCGCGCAGGCGGACGGACGGACGCACATACAAGACCGAACCCTTTCCCCGCTCTCTCCCCATGCGCTCCAGAAACGCCGCGACGTCGCGGGCCTCGTCCTCGGCCTGCGCGAATTCGCCCGCGCGCTGCGCCTGAGACGCGTCTTCGGTGGGCCCAGGCATCAGTGGGCCCAGCGCGAAGAACGGACTCGGCGGATCCGCGAGCACCGGCACCGACGCGCCTTTGCGCGCGGCGAGCACGGACGCGGCCCACGCGCACGTCTGCGGCTCGAGCGCGCGGGCGCAGACGCATATGGCGCCGTCTGCGTGCATGAAGCCCCTACCAAAAATGCCATAAGGCGCGGTTTAGCTGATAATATGAGCGGCGCGATATCGTGGGAGGGCTACGTACAGCGTGGCGCCAAGGACGAGCTCTCCGTACAAAAAGAGCTCGTCCTGGAATGACCGTGAGCGAGCAGTAATATAAGCATTAATGGATACATACCTCCAAGCGCTGCGGAAAGAGCGCGTAATCCACCATGGGCGGCAGGTCTGGCAGGGAATATACCTCGCCCTTCAGAGACTTGACGAAGAACTGGCGCGGGGTGAATACATAGTCTTAGACTTGATCAGAAATAGAACAAACACGCACGTCGTCCGCGACCTCGCGATAGCTCTTGCCTTGCGCGCGCGCCGCGTCCTTCAAGCGCCGGATGACCTCCGCGACGGGGGCGTCCCCGCAGGCGCGCAGTGCACTGGCGACGAACGGCAGCGAGACGGGGCACCACGCGATGATCTTCGTTATGCCCCGCGAGCGCGCGCGGACAATGTCGTGCGCGGCGGGCATGGACATCTGGAGGCAAATTAAAATCAAATTATTAAAAAATTCGAGGGACAGTGTAGTAAATCACATATGCGCACCTCTGCAACGAACACACTCGGAAACGGAATTTGCATTTGTTCGTCGGCCAGCAGGGCCTCGTACGCGCGTGCAAAATCGTCCGCGACGCCCTCGAGGTCCCCGTTGAAAAAGTCCACGCCGGCGGGGAGGGCGTGGAACCTGCAAGTTTGACGGAGTGAGTGAGCGGGCATGATGGATACTAAGTAACTAAGTAATATAATCCAAACTCGAGCGTTGGCTCGGAAATGGGGTATGTACCGAATGCTGTCCCTCGGCCCCTCCGCGTCGAAGAAGCGGCTGACCTCGTCCTGCGCCTTTTGGAGGACCGCTGGCGTCGCGAGGAACGATACGACGAGGCCCGGGCGCGCCTTGACAAGGCGCGCGGCGAAGGCGCACATGGGGCGCGTGTGGCCTGCACGATGCGTCACTTGAGAGGAGGCCTAGAGCGAGCACGAGTACATACGTACCCCATAGCCCCCCAGTGAACACAACGGCGTGCGCGTCGAACGCAGGTGGAGACATGGCGAGTGGATGCGAGAATGTAAGTATAAAGATGACGATGCACACGTCTCGGGCAAGGTTTAAGGACTCTCGTCAGCCCGAGGCGGGCGAGCAGAGCGCCGGCCAGTTGCGGAACTGAGCGGCAAGTGGCTGGACTTGCGGAACTGGCTAGACTTGCGTAAATGGCCAACAGTCGGACTTGTGTAAATAAATATTTTCGCCGGCGATGAGTACTCGAGCCCGAGTCCGAGCGGAGGGAGAGCCCGAGACGGGCACGGAAGGCGAGCCCAAGACCAATCCAAGGAGACGAGGGCCGGTTACCTCAGCGAGTCAAACTGGTAGTTGAAAGTAGTAGTACCGTAGGTACTAGACTGCAGAGATCCCGGGCCAGTTGCCGGATAGATTATTCAATTATTCAGGGGAGGAATGACGAGCCCCGACTCGGAGTTGAGTTGAATGAGGTTTGCCGACGGGGTTTGTTCATTCGAGCTTGAGGATCTTGGCCGAACGAATGCAGATGCTAGTCTCTCCTAGACAGACGCTTTAACGATACCTCGCTTGTTAAAAGTAGATGCATCTACTGGCAGCGATTTGCTCTGTACATAGTATTGCAGGGCTGGAGTAGCAGGCTAGCAGCACAAGATCTAGAAGGAGTGGTCAGAACAAGCATTGATGGAGGATGAGAGGAAAGGCCAGAAACGGAATGACTCAAAAGAAAGAACTTGAGCGCGGATAAAGATACATTTGGAGTCGAGTAAGTAAGCGATACAGGGATAACTTGTAGTAGTAATAGTATACAATAGAATGTAGGATAATGGGATGGATGCGTGTACTGTCCTATAATGCAATTGAAAAGTCCGGGTGTAGTTTTAGTGAGTCCAATATTGATAGCTCGAATTCGAAAATCAGGAAACAACGACTGGGGGCAGCGCCGCGAGCGGACTCCACTTCTCGTGGCGCGTCCACTCCTCGCCCCACACGTCGCTGTCCTCGTCCCCGCAGCAGTCCTGGACATACACGCCGACAGCCAGGAGCCGCCCTCGTGCGGCTCGAGCAGCACCGCGAGCTTGCTTTGCTGTGATATCTGCAGGCTGCGCAGCGCGGCGACGAGGTCGTCCGCGAGCTGGCGTCGCGTTGGGCGGGTCCTCGCGCGCAGGCACCCAGCCGACGGGCGGCGAACCCGGCGGGGAGAGGAGGAAGTTCTTCTCCACGGGCGGGGGGCGCAGGTACTCTACTGCGTCGTCGTTCGGTGAGAGTAGTGGGCTGGGGTCGGCGCGGTAGACGCGCAGGATGAGCTGGGAGCGGGCGTGCGTCTGGCGCAGGACGATGGGGTCGCAGTGGCGCTTGGCGGTCTCGGCGTCAGCGGCGCGCGTGTACACGACCAGGATACGCCCGAAGCCAGGCATCGGCACCCACCGGCTCAATGTGCCGAAGGATGCAAAGTGCGCGCGTAGGACGTCTAGGATGCGCGGCTGGAAAAAGTCACGAGGAAGAGGCGTGATCGCGAGGGCGTTGGTGGGCGCGGAGCACGGTGATGCCAATGCGGGGGTGTTATTGGAGGGGAGCGAGACGAAGTAGGAGGGCGCCATTGGTGGTTGGAGGATTGGTTGGAGCTGGTGGTCATCGTTCACTTTTATAGGACGGTGGCGGTGTCGAAGCTGTGTGCTGCGCCGCTTTGGCGGGTAATACCTCGCTACATACCCGGGCACTGGGCAGACACCGACATGCTGCGTCACCCGTGCTTTCTAGAACTGGCAACTGCTGTACTTCTGGCTGCGCGGTTTCACGGAGACCTGTCCCAGGGTCTGTCGTTGATACAGCTTTCCTATGCGCTCTTGTCTTGCTGCGCACGGGCTTGGACACTAGGGTGCGAAACACGGGCGACGACTCGGACTGTATAAATGTGATTCTATCCGGCCCAAACATATCTGGTCTTTCTGCGGCGACGTTTCCTGGAACAGCTGTCTTTCGTGCCCCATATTATTCGCTGGTACCACCGAATAATCCAATGGTTGAATGTTGCCACAGACGAGCCACGATGCGCAACATGATACTTGCACAAGCCGCTGCAACCAGCGGTGATGACATCCGGCCGTCCCAGAGTAAGATCTGTGAAGTCAACAAAAAAATAAAAGAAGCATACGGTTTTTCCTATGGATAATCATCCACGAAGGTTACCCGTGTTTTCTAGATCTGGCAACTGCTGGATTTCTGGCTGCGCGGTTCCACGGAGACCGCTCCCAGTGTCTGTCGTTGATACAGCTTTCCTATGCCCTCTCGTCTTGCTACGCTCGGGCTTGGACACCAGAGTGCGAAACACGGGCGAAGATTGTATTAGTGTCATTTTATCCGGCTCAAACACATCTGCTCTTTCTGCGGCGACGTTTCCTGGAGCAGCTGTCTCTCGTGCCCCATATTCGCCGGTACCACCGAATAATCCAATGGTTGAATGTCGCCACACTGCAATTCGGACAATTCACGCGCCTGCAGAAACGAGTCGACAGAAGAACTTCAGAGTCATATACGCGCCACCTACAAGTTCGCCGGCGGCCACCAGTGGCTTTCGCTGATCAGTGTCAATCACCCCTAGTTCATGCGCAAGGCAAATAACTCCAATGGTTTTGTCGGCAGCCAGTGGTTTTCACTGGCATCCACGGTAGATATTTACCTTTATTTCATCATTTGTGCGATGCAATAGAAACCTGCGAGTTCCCACTGGAAATTATCGTTTGGTGGCACACCAAAAAAATAAAAAATAAAAGTAATAGGCCAAGAACGAGTCAGGAATCACTGGCTACCTTGTTGATATCACTTCCTTCATCAATTATTATATTTTATTGAATGCCATTGACTTCCAGTAGCTTCACAAGTCACTCATGGTTAAAGTTTTCCCTATAAGGTTCGGAATATGTGCATAATAGATCTCTTTGGCGGTGTATCCTAGTAGCTTCCATGAGCCTTTAGTGATCTCCGAGTCAAAGAATTTTTTAGTGGCTTATATTGTGTCAGAAAACGGTAATTGTTACTGGTTGCCCGTGGTTCCCGATGGTTTTTACGAGTCTCTACTAGTATTGTGAGGCCAAAGCGTGATTTTATTGGACATACATTGATCGTAAAAATTACAGTGACTCAAGAATAAAGCCGATCGTTCTCATTGGTGTTTTGACGAGAACTTGATAAGAACAAATGCCATCGGAAACCAACAGCAGCCAGTAGGATCTACTGCCAAAGTGCCATTTTTATTTGCAGGTTTAGTGGCCAGTGGAAGCCAGTGGAGACCAGCGGCGACTCCAAGACCTCAATGGCGGCTACGCCCGCATCCGCAGGTGCACTCCGCGTATATTACTGGAACTTGAAAGATATTTTTGAAAAGTAGCAACAGTGGCCAACCAAAAAAAAAAGATACAAAGAAGAAAAAAAAGAATCGCACTGTTCAGCCAAAGAGATCAACACCGCCTCCGTCGCGCGAATGTCCACGCCAGCAGCGACCGTGCCGCGCTCCGTCGTGGCCCTCCCCGCCGCCCGCGCATCGCCCGTCTCGTAGCTCAGCCCGCCTCATCGTAAACCTGACACGTCGTTCGCATGTCTGCGGAACAGTCAGCACGCCGGCGCAAATCACAACACCGACCTCTTGAACAGACGAGCCATGATGCGCAAGATGATACTTGCACAAGCCGCTGCAACCAGCGATGATGACATCCGACCGTCCCGGAGTAAGAGCTGGAAGTCAGCAAAAAATAAAAACATCTCAAGAAGCCTCATACGGTTTTTCCTATGGATGATAATCCACGAAGGTTACAAGACCGTGACCCGTGTTTCTAGAACTGGCAACTGCTGTACTTCTGGCTGTGCGGCTTCACGGAGACCTGTCCCAGGGTCTGTCATTGATAAGCTTTCCTATGCCCTCTTGTCTTGCTGCGCTCGGGCTTGGACACCAGAGTGCGAAACACGGGCGACGATTGTATAAATGTCATTTTATCCGGGTCAAACATCTGCTCTTTCTGCGGCGACGTTTCCTGGAACAGCTGTCTCTCGTGCCCCATATTCGCTGGTACCACCGAATAATCCATGTCGCCACACTGCAATTCGAACAATTCACGTACTGGCCACTGCTGCTACTTCTCAAAAATATCTTTCAAATTCTTCTGTCGATTCGTTTCTGCATGCGTGGACTCTTTCCAACCATTCCCGTTCGTTCGTTCGTTCGTTGACTGCCGCTTCGGGAGCCTCCGTTGTCACCACACTTCAAAATTATCCTGACAGTCCACAAAGAAAAAAAATACAAAGAAAAAAAAGTCGCACTGTTCAGCCAAAAGATATCAACACCGCCTCCGTCGCACGAATGTCCACGCCAGCAGCGACTGTCCCGCGCTCCGTCGTGGCCGTCCCTGCCGCCCGCGCATCGCTCGTCTCGTAGCTCAGCCCACCCCATTGTAAACCTGACACGTCGTCCGCGTGCCTGCGGAGCAGTCAGCACGCCAGCGCAAATCACGATTATTTTTTAAAGAAAAGAAACACAGTGCGCACCCAATAACGAGCCGCTTGACACCGAACGCGGTCGGCTTCGTACCACTGCCCGTGAACGCCAAGTCCAGATGGACGCTCGTCCTGCTCGTGTTCGCCGCGCCCTGGAGGAACGCCTGCGAGTTGATGAACAGCGCGCGCTTCAGCACGCGCGCCTCGTAGAATGCGTAGCCTGCGATGCGTGCGTTGTTCACGCTGAGCTCGATGGACTGCCTGCTGCTGCCGGCACCCATGGCCTCGCTCGCCACGATGGCGGCGTAGTATTGCGGCTGGACGTGCGGCTTCTGGGGGACTGGGAGCGTTGAGCCGTCGAGGGTGGAGCGGGTCAGCACCGCGGGTTGGATCTGCGTGGAGAATGGATGATTCGTGTTATGCTGTTCTGTGGCAAAGGGAGACGTACGAGATTGTACTTGTATCCGATGCCTTCATGGAAAAAGACTTGGGATATGCCGAGCTGTGCGCTGGGGACAATGGTAAAGAACGAGAACAACCGGGCCAACATGTTTTCCTGCTCACGCGAATAGCCCATAGTCGACTTGATTGTATAACATGAGGTGCCGAATGCAAAAGGGTTTCAATAGGACTCACGCGTCCACTGGATTATGATCAATTGACATGTGCCTTATATAGAGAAGTCCTTAGACTCACAAGAGCTGCTCCAGCAGTATTCGACACGCCAGGAGCGCCCTATCACAGCTGGGTCATCGCAGCTGCGGAACCCCAAAGAGACGGACTTACGTGGCACGAGTACGCTACAGTAAACAGGTTATCTCAAAAAAAGAAAGACTGAAAGCGGAAAGACGCACAATTAGTTTCCCCCAGTACGTAGTCGAGGCCCTGCGCCTGTGTCGCGTCGATGTCGGGCACGAAGATCGTCAGGTTCGAGCGGATGGTGGATTTCGTCATTAGGTCCTGCAAGAGGCCGCCGCTGCCAGCACAGAATGATCCCCTGCATATGTATACCAAGGTCATCGCGCGGTCAGAGTGTCTGCATGTGCTTACGAATAATGGTGCTGCGAGATCGTGGTTATGAACGACCCGGGCTCTGAGTCCAGTATGTTATTTTGGAAAATGCCCTGCGGCGAGAAACCGGTCGTTGAGTGAGAGGACCCAGCGAATGCCGCGCCCCAGATTCTGGTGTCCGAGCCGGCCAGGTTGGCGGTGCGCGTCATGTTTGTCGCAAATTGGATCCACCTGTAGAAGATAGTGTTGGATGGGATCATGCATGGTACACAAAAAAAAAAACACGCACTCCGTGGTGTATTGCGAAATGTTGTAGTTCGTCGGACGCAAGCCGTTGTTTTTAAAGAGGTCTGCTTCGTTGCCCAGTTCTAGGAAATCGAGCGAAATGGACGCGTCCAGGAACGCCTGCGAAGAGAACGCGCGGACGATTTCTCGCGTTTCCAAAAACACGGCCTGGAGGGAGGGTTAGTTGGGTCACGAGTTGAAGAGAAGAAAGGGATGGAATCATTACCGTGAGATTCTTTCCGCCAAAATTAACGCCCCATATTACCCCGGTGCCTGTTCTGAGTCAGATGGGTGCGTGCGGCCGAGGATTCTCGTCCCACCGGTTGGCAAAAACTTGGCTGACTGATAAAAGCCCGGCCCCGCGACGACGTTGGTTGCCTCGGGGTAAGGCACAGTTGTCGTCGGCGGGGGAAAGACTTGCTGCACAAACTGGACCGCAGGATTAAAGTTCGTGTGGTCCTCGCTGGGACCTGCATTAGACACCATGGAGAAAGTCACTCTCGAGCTACCTGTCGGCCCCGATCCTGATGGTCGGGTTGGAGCCGGTCAGCACGACGAGGTTGTCGAGCGCATTGAAGAAGAAAGAATTGCGCGACGTGCTGCCAACCCAATCCACCCAGCGGTCTTGCTCAATAGATAGGCTGAAGAGATTTCCACTCAGCGTCGGCGAATCGGGCTGCGCCGATAGCGGGATGGAGACTGGGATTCCTGAGGCCAGGGGGACGAGAGCGAACCACAGACTCAAAAGAAACATTGTGGTCGGGGATCAACTCAGTGGTGTTGGAAGAACGCTGCTATATACCAAAAACCGCAGGAGAGAACCCGCCGGATGGGGTGAGGGAAGCGCGCGATGGTCAGGCCGCAATGGTGGAGATGCATGCACATGGGCCGATTGAGGGGAGAAGGAGCAAATCTGGCTGATCCGGGTCAACACAAGTACCGGAAGAATGGTGTATATTGTGAGAAGAAGGGCCATGAATAGGCTCAAATTGACAAATGCCAGGGTGGAAGGGAAGAACTTGAGAACTGACATGGTAAGTGCAGTGGCAGAGCTCGGAGATACGTGACGTCACGCGTTCTTCACCAAAAGTGGTTGCGTTCGTTCTTGGTCCAATTCATCACGAACACCCCCGGTCCATCGCATATGCTTCGCTCATCGGCACCCCTTCAATACCATTAATATATCATTCTCAATAGTCTGCTGTTCATCAGCGCTTCAGCGTCGAAGATACTCACCACAAGCGAGCTGCCATTCAGAATGGTTAATTTATGCCTGGCCGCCTCAGGCTTTCTAACACCCACATGCAGGTGGTACCCCAAGGTCCTGCTTAGTACTGTCAGCTGCTTCCTTCATATCACTCCTCATACCAACCCCTTCTTCACCTTCTGGGCAACTACATCTCGCTTATTGGGGCCACGGTGTTCATACTAGGCTTGTCCTTCTCGTCGACTTTGGCTACCGCTGGTCCGAAACGACAACTGGGAAGGCTCTGACTCGTCGTCTAATCCGAGTCTATGAAAGCTGCCTTCAAATTTTCAAAGACTGAGACTGTTGAAGTACTTGGCCCGCTGGAGGAAAATTGTCCGTTCACCGTCTCCCATGGTTTGATGGTGTAGTTGGTTATTATTTCTTTTGCTTCAATAAATTCGTTCTGTGGGTCGTTCACTGGCGTCAAGAACGCACAGGACAATGGTGAAAAGTTCTAGAATTCAAAAGTCTCAAGTTGTGAAGCGATGAGATGGCTCATCACCCACTACACTGTGAAGAGGTGCCATCCATCATGGGTTCGATGGTGTAGTTGGTTATCACTTCTGTCTAACAATCGCGTAATCATTACGTAATTGGCACACAGGCGGTCCTCAGTTCGAACCTGGGTCGAATCACTTTTTGCACTTCCCCCTTCCACTTTTTTTTCTGTACCTGCTTGTTTTTTTTAAAAAAAAAAAAATAACAGTTGACTCGAGAGCTGGCCGGCGCTGGCCTACGAACAAGTTTCTGCTTCCGAGTCTCAACTTGCTCTCAACTAGTCAATATTCAGGCTTGATATAGCCCAGATTCAGCCTCGGTCCGGCTCTCTACTGGTTCTCTATGCGGCCCTTGCAAATTATAGACGTTCAGTCTTCAGAAGTCTCTTGGAGTCATCCTCATTGCACCCCCGCGTCAAATCTTTCGACCTAGATTACCATGTTGCCGCGCTTCTCGACTGAGATCCAGCTCCTTATTGCTGAGGAGGCCTCCATCTCGTCCCGTGCATCTCTCAGCCTCTGCTCACACCATACGCGCGCCGTAGTATTCCCACTGCTGCACCATACCGTGCATATCGCATCGGCGGGCGAGTTGTTTGACTTCTGCGCTCGCGTTTCCGAGGAGGAAGGCGCGGATGGGGGCGGCTGCATAGATGGCCTGCGCGTCACGGCACACGTGAAAAACCTGCGGCTTGACGGGAAGTATGAGGAGGACGCGTTCAACGAACTCGTCGCCGTCGTGCCGCATCTGCGCCGGCTGGAGGGCTTTGCGGCGCCCATGAACGTGGACTGTCTCCCGCAGACGGTCTTTGTGAGCATGCGCATACATTGCCCGCGGTTTGACTCCGTCTCGCTCTTTCTTCTGCACGACTTTGATGCTTCTGGTGAGTTACCTCTATTAAAACTGATTTTTATTTTACTGACAAGGAGACTCAGACGAACATCTCGAGGCTGTGAGTATTTTCGTTCAATTTCTCTCAGTGTCTGAATATCGCATAGACGTTTGCACTGGAAGGACTTAAGCACCTCACAATCAAGTCCGATTTGCAAATCTGTAGATCTTTTTTCGTATCCCTTATATGATGCAACTAACCTATTCCACAGTCCTGTCAGACATCCGGATTAACAACCGCCTGCCCCCCAGCATCCTCAAAGCCCTCCGCGCCTCTCCCACGCTCGAGACACTGCACCTCGCATTCGACATGATGGAAAACCGAGCTCGCTGGGATGTCCACAACTTCTTTGCCAAGCTCGGCGGGATGCACTTCCCCCGCCTGCGCGCGCTCTCCCTCCGCCAGTCCGCAGTGCTCGACTGCTGGAAGCTCTGCAACGCAGACGATCCCGTCCTGCAGTTCCTGCACGCGCACCACGCGCAGCTCGAGACTCTTGCGCTGCCGTGCCCGATCGAGGACTTTGCCTACGGCCCCGCGGCGCTGCGCCTCCCTGCGCACTTCTTCCCCGCGCTCACCGCGTTCGAGGGCCCGGGCTTCCTGTGTCGCCGCTTGTCTGAGCTGCCGCACCCCGCCGCGCGCCTGCGCAAGCTCACGGTACTGCTCGATCGCTCGGTGTGGGACGGGATCGCGACGACGAGCGACGACGAGCAGGCGCAGCTGCTCGACACGCTGCGCGCCTACAGCGCGCTCGAGGCGCTCGAGATAAGGCCGATCGCTGACATGGCGTGCACGCCGGCGCAGCTGCGCGTCCTTGCGCAGGCAGCGCCGCGGCTCACGGACCTGATCACGTCTGTGGATCTCGCCGAGAATAATGCGGACTTCGTGCGTGCCCCTGCAATACTGAAATATTAACCTAACCTAACCAACCCAATTGCCGCAGGACGATCTTGGCCCCGTTCTCGCGTCCTTCGCGCACCTGCAGACGCTTGGCATGCCCGTGGCCGGCCTCCTTGAGGGCACGCCGAGCACACCGGAGGAGTTCATCTTGTCCCTCGCGGCTCACTGCCTGCACCTGCGCACCGTCATCGACCTTGATCCGCCGATGCGCCGTGACGTGCATTGGGAGGCACACGTGAGCCGCTTGGATGGCGTTGTGAGCGTGCAGGTAGAGACAAGGATTGCGTCTAAATTTGACCGATATACGTGGGATAATTAGAGCTACATACCCTGCGAGTAGCATCGTGAGCATGCGCATCGATTTCTGGAATCACGATGTCATGGCTTGTAGAAGGTGAAATTCAAATAGTCGACGAGGCCCGTAGTAAGGGCCGCATCCATGTCACGGTCCGTCGAAGTTCATCCAACGAATGAGATACTCTGAGCTCACAATAATACATTCAGTACATCCATATCAACGAAATATTCATGTCCGACGAGATAACAGTCGATATAAATATCCATTCACTTCCTCGCAAGCGCCAGTGCTAGACCTGCCCAGCCTAGGCCAGAATTTGCAAGAAGGACCCACTAAACGACATTGAGGGGAGAGTTCTTTAACTCGATCTTCATTTCGAATCGTGCGTCAACATCGACTTTTTCTGTGGCTAGCGCCTCCGCTTGCTCGTTCGATGCCACTCCTTTCTGGGCGGCCGCGGATGTTTCGGGCTCGGGCGTGAAAACGGATCCGCCTGCCACCTCTGGCGGAGAAATATTCATTTCCTCTGTTTCGAGTGGCGAAATTCCACCTCGCTGATATCTGTGGTCAATCTCCGTCTGTGCTGCGATGGCGAGTGCCACGTTCTGCCAGTGGGAAACGATTTCTCCGCAACTCAGCCTGCTCCCCTCCTCTGTATCGTCAATCTCTGCCTCTGCCGCCACTTCCTTCGAGACGAGCTTTTCCCGAATAAGAGCGCACTCGGAAGCTGCAGATGATGAGCCCTCTGCATCTCCTTGGACCGACAGGTACTCTGCAAGCTGCTGAAACGCATCTCCAAGAGCCGGAAAATGGTGTGGCAGCCGGTTGGCCACCACCTGCAAGAGGCTGATGGCCTCTTCCAAGGCTCTGATGGATTCATCACAGCGGTCAACTTCCCAGAGTCTTGAAGCAAGATCTCGGAGGCCCTCCGCAAGGGATGGAGTATGGCGTACGGCCAGTGAAACCAACTCGCGGTATTCCTCGACCGCCTTCTCGGCGTTTATCAGGGCCTCCTCTGGGTGCCCTGAAGCAGCTAGGCGAAGTGATAGTGTGTGGAACGCTTTCGAGACAAATTCCTCTGGCCGATATCCGTCTGGGCAGAAACTGCGCCACGGTAATCCCGCATATATCGCGGCTGCTTCCTGTGCTGCTACAAGGCCGTCCTCCGCCCGACCACAGGCCGCAAGACAGTTTGACAGGGAGATAAGTGCATGGGCAACAGCAAGCCGGGGTTGGATCTCATGGGGATGAGAGCTGCGAATTTGTCGACATTGGCCAACTGCTTGGTACGCAGTTCCAAGGGCCTTTTGGTTCAGGCCTAGATCCAACTGTGTGGAAGATAGGTCCGAAAGTAAAAAACACAAAACCCAGTACAAAGCGCTATCCCACACTGTGAGACACGAGCCCCTTTCAAGTAGTGCCAGAGCCTATTTTTTTTCTGCCAGTCTGTCGAAGAACGAAAGATTCCACGACAGCGAGGAGACATGGACGATTCCAACTCTGTGCAGCGCCACGGAAAATAATTTCTGCCTCAGGAAAGCGGCCCATGTCAGCCAAGACAAGGGCCTGAAGACCGAACCATCTTGCGTCGAGTTCAATCCTCGACTCTTGACTGTTGAACTACTGTTCTCTGCTGTGGAGAACCGCATTTTCCGGCGAGGCACTAGGTATCATCGAAAAGGCGATGCAATATAATATCGAACACCTCGGTCCAGTTGCCAGGTATGAGTCAATATTTTTTCGCCAGTGCGCAACAAGATCGCCAAACCCCAAGACGAGCAACCGCGCTGGACGAGGAAGCTCCAGAGAGACATGATAGGTGCTGTGAACCGCGATGTCCCGCTCGAACCAATTGATAGCAGGCTCCATGATAATAGATGACACTTTTGCTTGCAGCACCGTAGTGGCTATTTTGAGGTGGGTAAGGACAAGATTCACCATGAAACACTGGACCGCATCGCAACGCATCTTCTAAACATTATAAAATAATGCATGAAAGGCCCTTTCCACCACCCAGTCGTCGCATGAAACAGAAGTAGTCAAGTTGTCCATAATCGGTGGTGGCGAAAACCAAATGGGTTCTAAGAACAACCGTAAATCTTTCATGGACGCAGTATTATCGTGGTTGGAAAAATATGCGCGAGCGTAAAGCTGCGTAAAGTATCAGAAGGAACTGTTCCGAGAATTCCTGCGGATAGATGCGCGAAAGGTTGCCATACAAAATGACGACATCTGCGAGAGAGTCCTTGAGCTGATCTCCTGCTTCAGCCATGCTGCATGTGTGGTCGAAAAGGCATCGATGTCGCTTTTAGAGGGAGGAGGTATTTCCCCTGCAAAGCGGGCGACGACCTCTAGGCCCTCCTTTGAAGCCAGGAACGCCTCACGATGCCGAGAGGCACGTGAAAGGGCACCACTGAGACAGAAAAATGATTGAGTGCATTCAGATCGTGCTTGTACATGGGATAGTCGACGACCAAAGGCGACTCGGCAAGATTGGCACGCGCGCGCTTCGAGACAGAACCCGCCCTCTATCTGCTCTCCGAATCCTCCGAGTTTTCCGCGTCAAACTCCTCCGAGCGGCGTTTAACGATTGGCGCGCCGAGCTCGACGGATACCTCGCGCACCTGCTCCTCCATCCGCTGTCGTTTCGGCGGCGTGCCCTCCGCCCAGTAACGTTCTTCGGCGGCGTGTCCCCGCCCGCTCGTCCACGGAGCGTTGCGCCCCGCCCACGACGTGATTCTGTTGGGCGGGAGCGTCGGCGGTGCGTCAGATGTACGCTATACCTATCGTGGTAGCGATATTGTCAGCATATTTTAGGTAAAAAGGAGGGCCGCGATGAGAGGCAGGCGCAGTGATGGAACCCCAAAGCGAGCAAGTTGGCAGGGAGACTCAAGGCTGGCGGAACAGACAGGAATAGAATCTATGCATTCTCCGTACGCAGAACGAAGTAGGTATTCTCTAGGCAAGCATCCATTTATTTATTTGTGACGGCGTGTTGGAGAGCCTCGTACACGTCCGCCTCGATGCGGGCCTCGAGTTTGTCCTCTTCCGAGCCGTTGCCGGACGCGACGCGCAGCGCCTCTTGGAGGTTGGTGCGGATGGCCTGGGTGCGGCGACGCGGGTGAGGGAGGAAGGGAGTGGGAGAGGAAGATCAAGAGCAAATGAGCTAGTGAATCCGGATAAAAACTATAGGCTACGCACCTCTACAGAAAAATCCTCGAGCGGGGCAGCCTCGACGACGTTCACGGTGAGCTTGTTGCCCGGGTGGACCGTTGCGAAGCCGCCGGAGACTGAGCCGGGCGTGTCAGCGCTTAGACTGCAGAGTACAACGGACTGGGCGCACCAAACCACTTCTTCGATCCACTCGACTCGACGACCTCGACGACGCCGGGGCGCAGGGGCTCGATGGACGGGACGTGGTTGGCGAGGATGCCCATGTCGCCCGTCGCTGCGCAGATGTTGACCTGCACGACGTCCGTCGACGTGAAAATCGGCTAAAGCAGAAATAGCCCGTCAGTGTCCGGGATGATGAGGAGACGCGAGGCGGACTTGGTGCGGCAGGACAAGGGTCAGTTTAATTTTATCGGAGGCTTCTGCGTAGCCGCGGCGTCCCAGAGAGAGCACGGAAGGCGCGCGGCGCGCAGCGGACGACAGCAGTCGCAGGGAAGACATAGAGGTACTTTGTTTGTCTGGGCCATCGGACCCAAACATTCATCCTGCTTGTGCTTCGTCGAATATTTTGCAACGAAGAAAGTTGAAGCCTCAGCCTTCAAGAAACATCTACCTCCGCCCTTGGTCCTGCACTTACACAACGCTGCAAGGCCGCGGCGCGTCCGATGGGACGCACGCCAATAGCCGGCCTGCACGTACGTACGCCGACCTCGCGATGCAGCAGGCGGACGTCATCATCGCGCTCGGCGCCCGCTTCGACGACCGCGTCACCGGCGAGGTCGACGCCTTTGCACCCGCGGTACCCGCTGGCAAGATTCGGTATATGGATGTTCAATGGCTCATTCTGCGAGCTTCAACATGGAACTGCCAATATGTAATAAGCATGCCGCAAAATGAATTAAACCGCGAATATATAAATCCAGTAAAAAAAAAGTGGAATAAAATAAAATAGCCCAACAGATTCAGCAGTCGGATTGAAGAAGACGGCCAAGGGAAGCCGGCACTGCCAAATACATGTCAGGAACAGCCTAGAAACAGTGCCAAAGGAATTGCGCACGCACGCGTCACAGGCAAATCACCAGAAAAATGAATCGGCGGGGGGGCGGAAAAGAGCTGGATGACCGAAAAAAAAGTCAGGCGTCCCCGACGATCCAACGGTCCAAGCGGCAGTGCCATTCCATCGGGGGTATATGTAGTAGCCTCAGCACTTGCCCTTCTACTGGCTGTCGAGTCCATCGTCGTTCTTGCTGGCCGATTCTCAGACCGAATTCTTGAAGGGTAGCGAATAGAAATACAGTGAACTGCCGGGCATATGCATAATCTGAATATTTACGGTTAGCAAGCGCTCGATGTGAGGAAAACTGAAACTCACCATTCATCTTCCCCGCCATCGGCCACGAGCTTTGATTTTGAGGCGTTTTATAAGCTCGAGCAAAATAGGAACCTAAGACAGAAAGAAATTAGTTGAATAAAGTGAGCAGGGAGGGGACGACGTGCAAGGTAAAATCGAAGGTAATAGGCCATAGGGGGCACGACGAGAAGCTGCAGTTGATCAGTAAGATATACTGATGTGAGCAGCAGGGACGTACAATTTTGTGTCCCATTTTGAGTGGGTGCCAAATGGGCGTTGCAGCCTCGATTCCTGGGACGAACAGGATTCGCTTAGCGAAAACGGCGAAGTTCAAGATCTGATAGAGAATGGCCCCTGCTATGCTAAGCGAGAAGAAGATGGTGGCGTGAATGCGGCGGCGTTGCACAACAACTCTGATTAGTCCGTATGCGACCCAAGGGGTTGTTTGGAGGAGAAGACTTGCAACAAGTACAGACGCGGGGCCGAGGATTATCTGTGGGAAAACGTTGTGAGAATTTGAAAAAGAGCATATAAGGGAACTCGCCAGTTTCTCGAGAGGCGAAAATAGATTCGAAAAGGGGAAAATAAACCGCTCAAGTAATACAGCGATTGGAGCGAACAAACATCCGCAGAGTTTAGGCGAGATCAGAGCTTTATCTTGATCCAATACGCAGTCCGTCATTATAGCCGCGAAGAGTGAAAGGACGACAAGACCCGCGGTAAATCGGACCATGTTCTTGTGAAATAAAGGCCCAGGGGATAAATCGCGCCAGAGACGTGTCGCATTGCGCCCCAGTCTTTTGATTCCGAAGATAACGCACGCGTAGACGAACAGGGTGCTGGAGAGAACGAGTCCGGTATGTGCCAATTCAATCCAAGGGACGTCGACGACAGCGCTAAACCTAGTCATTTGTCCAGCAGCAATAATCTTGGCACCGTATTCAACGACTGTAATCCAGCTGAAGGAAGAGATCCCGTTTTGATACGCCCAGAACCCGGCAGTCGTGATTACAAGGACAAGAAGAATGGCAAATATGATGAACAGCCACAAACACGAACGCTTGCGTGGGGAACTGGGTTGGATCTTGGAGCCAGGGTCAATGGGTGGAGGGGGAGGGGGTTGAGAATCGGAAACAGGACAGGTGGCAGAAGGATTGGGAAATGCAATCTGTTGGTTCCCTCCGGGGAGGAGATACACCGGAGAAGAGACGGTCTTTGTGGGGGTGACACTTGCTTTTGCAGCGAAGGCGCAGACGAGGCCGACAAGCATGATGATAAAGAAGCCGAAGAAGAAAAGAACAGGCGATCCCAGTGTGCTGTTTGACAATACACAACGGTTGGGCTGAAATATGACTGCGGTGGTACGAGTTGCTCTGTGGAAACTGTCCTTGCTAGCGATAGACTCGGCGGAGCCAACCTTGACGTTGAGGCCCGAGAAGACGACAACGGCGATCTGTGCGGCGGCGACGAACCCACCGAAGAACCCGAAGAAGCCCTTGGAGGAGAGAGAGAGCATGGAGAGCGAGAGCATGTCGTGGTACGAGTCTAAGTGTGAACTGGCTCTGTCAGCCGCAAACAAACACTGTCAAATAAAAACGCGTTATTCGATCACGTGGCCGCATCTTTTTTTTTTTTTTTTTTTTTTTTTGAATCTGCATTTCTATACCGCAACAAGTACACTAACTACTAAGACGCGGTGCCCCTTGGAGTGGGCAATGGACTTTTAGGGGTTTAGCGGGGGGTTTGGGGTCGGGTGTTGTTTAGTGTAGTGATGTGAGGGGAGGGTCGATGAAGCGATCTACGTGGCCGCATCGCTGCTTCTCCCAAGTCACTGGTCAAACTCTTCCCCAGCTTCCTCCGCGTACCCGCCCAGTCGCAAAATGTTTAGGCCATGTTCTTCAGAATACGGGTGCCGAAAGTACAGCAAACCGTTTACTTCTCAATGCTCCTCGCCGTTCCACTGAGCTTCCGTGCGCTTCACGGCGGTTCGTTCTAGATCTCTAATGCTACGGTGACCTGGAGTCAAAGGGCGTTGGTTGCGGCTTTACAGCCGATCCAAGACTTTCAACCCATAGCGAGCTTCCTGAAGGTGTACAAGCCCTGGTTGAGTCGAAAAAAACACAACGGTTCGTAACATTCCCAATCATCGTACCATATAACTCAAACCCTGGTAGAAGTTTGTCCCGCCGTTCTTGTGTCGGTAGCTTCTGCCCCTCCGCCCTCTTGCCCACATCTTCCCGTGCACGTCCTCCAGGTTTGCATACCGGATGGCTTTGAAGCGGTTCTTTCAATCCACGCTCCACACTGGTCTCCAAGAGCCTGCATGCGGTCTCCAACGGCAACTGTGATCTCACCCGTCGATTCCCCTCGTCTTCATTTTGACCCCCCGGCACCCGAAATTTGGCTTGCAGTTGCGATCGGCTGCCTCTTCTGCTACTTGTTTTGTCGCTGGCCAGCCGTCTCTGTTATATGTGAACGATTTGATCCTGCCGAATACGCCAACGATATCTTGGAGGTCGTCGTGGAAGCTGCCCCCGACGGCGAACCTGACTTGCTCGGGACCCCAGCCAGGATTTTTGTACAAGCTGTAGTCGATCAACCACACCCTACATCTCCACTCGTACTTGTGCCTCCCCTAACACCGCCTCTCAAATTCCTAGCCACTGCGCCTCAAGCGGAAGCCTTCCAGACGCCCACTACAACTCCTCAAGGGCAGCCCCCGATTCTGTCACCGACAGCGAATCTGCTCGTCAACTTCGCTGCTGACTTGTTGGTACTTCGCCTCCCTACCAACCCTTCCGACACCGCGCCCCTTCCTGCTTTTGTTCGTAATGATTCGGCGTTGGCGCCGTCGCCCAGTGATCTCGCCTTTTTTTATGATGGCTCGTCTGCCGCCGGCACTGCATTCCGACTCAATTTTCCGGAGTCCCCAAGCTAGAACGATCTCACGGATTACTCGCCATCGCGCGGCCGCGCTGCTGCGGAGCGCACGCCCCTCGAGACGGCCGTGATTGACGCCCTCGAGGAGCTGCAGGTCAAGCATGAAGGGCACATCCAGGTCGGTGCAACCGGGGACGAAGACCCGGTCCGGTACAGTGTCTTGGATGCAGTACGCCGGTTTGAGTCGCTCAACGCAGAGCGCGGAAAGAACCCTGAGAGAGAAACTGTGTCTGGCGCGCGGGTCGGGGCTGTTAGGGCCATCGTGGGACAGTGGATGGTGAGCCCACCGCATGTCGGCAATGCGGCGGAGTGGACCGCGCTTCGCCCTGAGGAAGAGATTGTGTGCGGAATCATTGTGGCCCCTGGGGACATGAAGACTATCGAGGAAATTATGGCGCTTGATTCTGGTCTTGATTAGCTTATTTATTTTTCCACGGCATTACTACACATTTTTTTTGTATCGCATTCATCCAAACCATTATAATATCGGTAGCAGCGATTATTGTGGGATTGAGACTGAGCTGGTTCATTTGGTCAAAGCAGGATGGTGCTGTCGGACTTTTTGATTCTCGACGCTCTTGGTCGATTTATTGAGGAGTATCTTCCGTTGCCATGCTTAGATGAAAGTGTATGCTGAATGAGTATTGTGAACAAATATATTTTCTTCTTTCAGACACTTTCGCCGTATTTCCTGAGCACTAATTATTGATATTGGCCTGTTTAGACCACAGAACGTGGTAAGTGCTGCAAATCCAATGCGAGGAGCAGAGGAGCGGAAGCGCCGTGCCATGGGGAACACATGCTCAATTCCGCTCTACGAGACACTCCATCAGCACAGGCTTTGAGTTGTCGTAGGCCAAAAATTCGGCCATCTTCGCCGGCAGGTCCGCCGCGGTCTCGCACCGGATCGCGTACACGCCCATGGCGCGCGCGAGTAGCATCAAGTCCGGGTTCGTCATGCGCGTGTGCGAGTAGCGCGCCTCGTAGAATAAGTCTATTTCGTGTAGATGTTAGCACTGTGAAAAACAAAATAAAGGGAAGGACGCCACCTTGCCACTGCAGCACCATGCCCTGGAACTCGTTGTTCAGGACAAGTACCTTCACGCTGATGTTGTACTGCGACGCAGTAGCGAGCTCCATCGCAGTCATGCTGAACGACGCGTCGCCGTCGATGTCCACGACGATCTTGTGCGGCGCAGCGACCTTGGCGCCAATCGCCGCCGATAGTCTGCAGGGAGGGTCGTCAGCGCGCTGCACAAACAACAACAACAAAAACTTACACCAAGTCCACCAGACATGACGACCGACAGGGGGTGCGTCCAACGATAGTGCACATCTGATGCTGGCCCACACCGGTCGACACGATCATGTTCCCCTTGCGCATCTTACACTGCGCGTCCAGCTCCTCCATCACCTCCTGCGGCTTGATGCGCGCGCCCACCTCGCTCGGCGTATACGAGAACGGATACTTCTCCTTCCACAAGTTAATATCCGCGAACCACGCCTCGCGCGGCGCCGCCCGTATGTCCTGCACCAGCGCCGCCATGTCCTGCACCACGTCCCCGAGCACACAGGGATCGTCGCTTCGACGACCTTGTTGATATTCTCCGGCAGGATCTCAAAGTGGATGATCCCGCCGCAGCCCTGGGCAGCGGCGGCGCGCGCCTCGGGCACAAAGGCGTCGACCTCGCCGGTGACGCGGTCGTCGAAGCGGGCGCCGAGCGCGAGGATGACGTTGGCCTGCTGCATCGCGAGGTTGGCGTACGCGCTGCCGTGCATGCCGAGTATGTGCAGGCTCTTGGGGTGCGTCTCGTCGAACGCGCCGAGGCCCTGCAGTATCATGCACACGGGGATATTGCCAAGCTCGGCGAGCTGCGCGAGGAGGACGGGGCCTTGCGGGGGCGAGAGCACGCCCGCGCCGGCGTAGACGATGGGGCGTTGCGCTTGGTTGATCAGCGCGGCGGCCTGCAGGATGAGCGCGTTGTCTATCGGAGGCTCGGGCAGCGCGAGCGGGTTCGTGGAGAGCACGAGTGCGGCGTGCCCCGGGGTGGTCTGTCTGAACGGTAAGGCGACGCGCAGGGTGCTCGTGGTGACGTCCTTGGGGAGGTCGACGAGCACCGGGCCTGGACGGCCGCTGGTCGCGATTTTAAACGCCTCGTTTATGCGACGAGGCAGCTCAGCGGCCTCCTGGAAAGCGTCGGAGCCAATGGAGGACGTTGCGACCTGACCGGAAAACACGACGAGGGGGATGCCGTCCGACAGGGCGTCCTGCATGGGCGTAACGACATTTGTTGCGCCAGGACCAGAAGTAACGAGCACGACGCCGGGGCTTGCCTGAGACGCGGGCGTAGCCCTCGGCCATGTGGCCTGCGCCTTGTTCGTGGCGAGGTAGAATAAAGTCAAAGTATTTCGAGTCGTAGGATGGCGTCAAAGACGGGCAGAATAGCGCCTTCTGGGTAGCCGAATATATGCTTGACGTCGTGTCGCAGCGTCGACTCGTGGAATATCTCACCGCCGCTGAGGCCGACAAAAGAGTGGTCTAGGACCTCGAGCAGATCTATCGACAGCGGCGATTCTCGGGGCACCTGATGAAATCCAACGGCTGGATCCGAACGCATAGGAAGTGCGGGCAGTCCGCGTGCCTGCGGAGCAGTCAACATGCTTTAAAAAGAAAAACAAACAAACAGCGCGCAGCCAATAACGAGCCGCTTGACGCCGAACGCAGTCGGCTTGGCGCGGCTGCCCGTGGACGCCAGGGTCCAGATGGACGCTCGTCCTGCTAGTGCCCTGAAGGAACGCTTGCGAGTTGATGAACAGCGCGTGCGCCTTGTAGAATGCGTAGCCCGCGAAGCACGCGTTGTTCACACTGCCTGCTGGCTGCCGGCACCGATGGCCTCGCTTCGCCACGATGGCGGCGTAGTATTGCGGCTGGACGTGCGGCTGCTGGGGGGCTGGGAGCGTTGAGCCGTTGTGATTCCTCGCTGTACCTGTATTAGACACCGCTGAAATAAGCCACTCCTCGAGCTACCTGTCGGCCCCGATCCCTGATGGTCGGGTTGGAGCCGGCAACACGCGAGGTTGTCGAGCGCTTGAAGAAAACGAGTTGCGCGACGTGCTGCCGATCCAGTGTCCTTGCTCAATAGATAGGCTGAAAAGATTTCCCCACTCAGTGTCGACGAACTCGGGCAGAGCTGGACAACGGGATGGAGCCTGGGATTCCCGAGGCCAAGGGACGAGGAGCGAACCACAGACTCAAAGAAACATTGTGCCGGGATCAATTCAAGAACGCTGTGATATATCATATCATGATCATATTTGCAGTGTACTTACGCGCCCCGACCCGCCACGCGAGGGACCAACCAACGAGCGTCTAGATAATCCGATCTAAAAGAAGAAAAATATAAATGAGAATGAGAAGGTGCACGATGCGCGAGCGACGCACCTTGTTGGCCACGTCCAGCGCGTCGTGGTCTGCCGTCAACCGTACGTACGCCTTTTTCTTGCCGTCGGGGCTGTGAAGAGTAAGTGAGGATCAGAGTAGAAAGAGAGAGGAGGGCGCACCGGATCAGAGTGTTGACCTTTGCGGCCTGGACGTCGTACAACTTCTTCACTGCGTCCTTGATCTGGCGCTTATTAGATTTGATGTCGACGATGAATACGAGGGTGTTGTGCTCCTCGATCTTCTTCATTGCCGACTCGGTGTTTAACGGTCTGTGTGTCAATGAATTAGTAGTGTAAGTTAATGGTGTAAAGCGGACGCACGAGACGATGGTACGGAACTGATCCATGCGCGGTGCGTGAGGGTACGGACTTGCGGGGGTACTTGGGGTCGCGGGGGAGCCGGAGGGTCTTTGGCCGGTGGAACGACACGCTCATCCGGGTTTTGCGCGACGAGTGGCCGTGTGCGCCCTGCAACGCCGCCTTCTTCGCGCCCTTTGCCTTGGCGTCCTTCGCCGGGGTTTTGGATTTTGTGGCGGAGGCGGCGGCCTTGCCTTTGGTGGTTTTGGTGGCGGCCATTAAGTCTGAAAAAAAAAGTCAGTGTAAAAACGTCATCCACAAAACCGTTGTTGCATCCAGCCGTCCTGGGAACCCAATGCGCTACAACTTCGGCCAGAGCAACAAGGAGGTCCAGGACGGCTGTTTGTAACGGAATTGAGTCGTAGGGGAGGGCTCACCTTGCGTGCCGGGGGAGGATTGGGTCGGTGGGGGATTTGCTTGAGGGAGGCGTAAATAGATGTAAACAAACAACGGGCCGGCTGGCCGGTATCGTACCGATCAAGAATCATCGGGACACGACTTGGAAAAACCTCGCGCGCGGCGATTTGATTTTCAATATATACTCCAATTGGACTAACTTCGTTGTTCGGTCGCTCGGAACGTAGCTAGCTAATACAACAAGAGATGTACATTTTTGTTTTGTTTTGCTTTTTCTTCTGCGTGTAAGTGCGTGGTGTGGTGATCAAGAAAGAAAGGAATTGTGTCCGTGCTGCCTTCGCGCTGCCCATCGCTCCCCGCGGCTCTTCCCCAGCTAAAACGGCACCTACGTACGCCACCGCCCACCAGACCAGCACAGCACCGTCCTCAATACCCCTGCGACGCGCCCGCCGTCCGTGCCCTGCACCTTCTCGTGGTCCGCGAGGTCCGCCTGCGTCTCGTACACCGTGATCGGCGGGGCAGCGATGTGCTGCAATTCGAAGAAGGGAGGTTAGTACGTGAGGTGCAGGAGGCGGAGAGGGAAGGAGAAGGGGGAGAAGGGAGAAAGAACGAGGTGAGATGAAGAAGAATTAGAAGAGAAGAAGAGAGAGGGCGAAGGAAAGCGCGCGCCAGCGCGAAGGAATAGAGGCGCAATGCAAGGGGGAACGGACGCGCCGGGGGGCCGGAGAAAGACGCGGCGCCCGTGAAGGTCAGTAGCGCCACACAAGAACCAACGCGCCATGGAACGCCACACGAAACCGAATAGCTAAAAAAGAAAGAAAAACCCACCTCGACCCAGGTCCCCAAGAAGCCGACGTAGTATATCCTGCAGGTGTCCGCGCCCTGAGCGGCGGGGAACAGGAGGGTGAGCGAGCGTTGGGGAAGAAGCGCACGGACGCGGGGGTGTGCTCTGCGAGGCCGCACTTGAGGAGGAGCGCGCGGAGCTTGACGGAGGAGGTGAATGGGATGCGTAGGATTCTGTGGCGCGCGGGTCAGTCGAGTTATCGCAAGTAAAAGAAAGAAAGACGTACATCTGGTCATCTGCGAGAAGAGATTGTCGCACGGTCCCGCGTCTGGCGCGTCGTGGTCATGGTCGTCGTGGTCGTGTCCGTGGTGCTCGTCGTCAATCGCTTATTGTGAATTTGAATAGTTCAAGTTAAGGCGAGAAGTGACCGTTACCCGTGACGTCACCTCCCTTCATCCTTTCCTCCATCTTGGTGAGTCGTTTATTCTATTCTGCTGTTCGAGGATGTGTTTTATTGTAATTTGCGTTCGATTTCCGCGTGTACCACACCAAAAGGGCCGCTCGCCAGCGGTCCTGGGCGCGCGCCATGAGACAACTACTCTCGTCTGATTTTTTTTTATCTTCTCGTTCCCAATTTTCTTTGCAACTCGCCATACTGACGATGCCCCGCTTTATTTTATAGGTCCGTCTATGTGAGGTCTTCTTCCAGATTCTCGTCCTTTTTTCTTGTCTCTACGCCGTACTACACGAAATTTAATCTGTATTTTTATCGTAGTCTCGTGAATACCACCACGTCCATGTCCGAATCGCCTGCGTCCGATGCCTCTCCGTCTGCCTCGACGTCGATGAATGCCGATGTAGATAATCCATCAACGCCAGCGGTCGACACGACACCGTTCAAGGTGTATCAAGCAGCAGCAGCGCAGCCCCGCCGCGTACGTCCTGCTCCTTCGTGCTCGCGCGAGCAAGGCGCCGTGGAAGGGTGAGGATCTGAAGAAGTGGGAAGATGAAGAGATGCTCGAGTCACTGCGGGAGATGTTCATCACTGGCGCGGTGGGGCAAGATGGCGGCGAGGAGGGCGAGGGCTACGAAGACGCGACGGAGGCCGGGGGCGATTTCGAGGACCTCGAAGCGGAGGGTGATGCTGCCCCACCTCCACCGTCCAAGTCTGAGCCGCTGAAGACCGGGTCTGCGCGCGCAGCGGCCCTCGCCGCCAAGAAGGAGGAGCTCAAACGCAAGTTTGACGGGCAGTAGGCCGGTCGAAAACCGACTTTTACACGGAGAAGAAGGACGAGATATCACGGCAGCTGCAGGTGAATCTCGCCGAGTTCCAGGACGTGCCCGCGGAGTCGCGCGCCCTCGTCGAGGGGTTCCGGCCGGGGACGTACATGCACATCGAGCTGGCAGACGTCCCGTGCGAGATGATCGAGCACTCTGACCCTGCGTACCCCATTGTAGTCGGCGGGCTGCTTCCTGCGGAGGAGCGCTTCGGGTACGTGCAGGTGCGCATCAAGTGGCACCGGTGGTACGTCAAGACGCTCAAGACGAACGACCCGCTGATCTTCTCGCTCGGGTGGCGGCGGTTCCAGAGCGTGCCGATCTACTCGCTGGACGATCACTCGATCCGGATGCGGATGGGCTCAAGTACACGCTGGAGTACATGCACTGCTACGCGACGTTCTACGGGCCCGTTGCGCTGCCGAACACGTTGTTCTGCACGTTCAACTCGCTTGCGGCGGACACGCCGGTGTTCCAGGTGTCGGCGGGGGTGGGCTGGACATTGACCGCTCGGTGAAGATTGTGAAGATCAAGCTGACGGGGGTGCCGTACAAGATCTTTAAGAACACGGCGTTTGTGAAGGATATATTCTCGACGGCGCTGGAGGTGGCCAAGTTTGAGGGGGTGAATATTCGGACGGTGTCGGGGATCCGGGGGCAGGTGAAGAAGGGGCTGTCGAAGCCGGACGGGGCGTTCCGCGCGACGTTTGAGGACAAGGTACTCAAGAGCGGTGAGAATAATTTTTTTTCATTTGGTTGGACGTGTATTGAGTTGCTAAACAGATATAATATTCCTGCGGGCGTGGTATTCGATCCAGCCGCGCAAGCTCTACAACCCGGTGACGTCGCTGTTGCTGTCGCACAAGGCGCAGTGGACGGGATGCGGCTGACGGGGCAGGTGCGGCGGGACGAGGGGCTCAAGACGCCGCTGCAGGTGAGTTCGACGTACAAGCGCATCGAGCGGCCAGCCCGGCGGTTCAACCCGCTGGTGATCCCGCGGAAGCTGCAGGCTGTGCTGCCGTACGCGTCCAAGGTGCATGTGATGGCGCCGCAGCGGCAGGCGACGTATATGCAGAAGCGGGCGGTGGTGATGGAGCCGGAGGAGCGCAAGGCGGTGGCGCTGCTGCAGCAGATCCGGGCGCTGCGCAAGGACCAGGTTGCGCGGAGGAGGGAGAAAGAGGGCGAGAAGAAGGCGGAGCACCAAAGAAGGTTGCGAAGGAGGAAGAGAGGAAGGGCGAGAAGGTGAAGGAGCGCAAGAAGGAGGTGATGCGGGCGACTGGGAGGAAGAGTAAGCGGGAGGCGGAGGCGGAGGAGGGACGGGGGTCGAAGAGACGTAAGACGTGATGTTTTGTGCCTAGTACTATACTATACATACCCGGGAGCAGGCGGCGAGAGCGACTCCAGGGGTTTCCTATTACAGGAGATTGTAGTTGAAGTTACTGCGCTATCTATGGTACAGTGGACCAACATCCGCAGCCTATAACTGAACATAATATTGAAGCAATTCCTGCTTGGTGGCATCTGCGACCGCATCCCAGTCCGTGCGAAGCCCTGGCTAGCCAGTAGCCCAGACCTGTGATGAGTTCCATGACGGCGGGGCGGCCCAGTCTGGTAAGACTCGAGGATCGGATACTTTGTCCGACGCCGACCATGGGAGAAGGGCTTGGAGACCCGGTCGCCGACGGCTGCCAGGGCAGGTGGCTGAGGAGTGGTTGCGGCTATGTCCTGACAGATGGAGGCGAGCGGCAAGAGAGCGGACACCAGTGCAGAAACAGAGGTCTCTGAAATGCGGTGGACAGAGCTGGGACAGATGATCCAAAGCGCATGGATGTGAGGGATGGTATTGTCTCTCGAACGCTAGCAATTGACGTGGCCAGGGTAGCCCGAAGTAAGTAAGAATTATAGCGACTCCGAGACAAAATTCGAGGCCGCCGAGAAACAGAATTGAAGGCGCGTGTAGATCTCTCTGGCACTCGCCTTTTCGAATCACCCTTACGGTCAATCCATCCTTCACTCCGTGTAGTGCGCTTTCTTGGTGCTTTAAGTTTCAGCCAGGTTTCAGCGGACGATGAGTCGGCGGACAAAAGGTGCGGACTCGGATCGACGGCCCGATGTCCGGAACTGGTCTTACTTTTAACTCAATTTGAACATGCCTTGCTTGGTCTCTCGTTCGCGCAATAATCAACATCGGTCCCGATCTCAAGCCTTCGAGTCTCAGGCTTCACCATCTAGTTAACAGTTGGGCTTAAACAGCACTCGTATTCAAGATGATCCGAGTCGTCTGGCTTCGTCTGGCAATAGGTCCTTCGTATCCGACTTTACACGTCGCAGATTCATCGACTGCTACGCGGGACCGTGGAACCGAGATCCGAGTGGGCTACGTGGGACCTGGGTCGATCTATGAAGATCACTGTAAGTACCCGCGCGACAGCCGGGAGGTAAATCCATCACTGCCTATTGAGGTTCGCTATCTGGGTCTATGTAGGCTCGATACCTTCAAATCCTACAGCTTCTGGCTATTGGTACTATCTCCAGTTCCATCTGGTTCTCAACCTGTAGCCCGGCTGGACGCACCCGATCAACATGGACCTACCCCTAGGCGCTATCGGCAATCTAAGTGTATTAGTATTATGTAGTCCCGCCCTCTGACTATACATGGACTCAATGCAGTGACTGTAGAACCCGAGAATGCCTGTGGGCGGTATTGATTATCCGCCGCAGTGAGACCCCTCCTCTCCCCCAAATTTTTATTCATATTCTTACTTGTGCATACAAGTATGATTTCCACCTAAGTACAATCTAGTCCCTCGTACCTGTCGGTGTATGGATTCTTACCAGGCTTCCTAGATCCTTCAACATTCAGTCACTCTCGGTCAGAAGATCCCTGATCCTCGTCATTGTCGTGGTGTCTCTTTCGTTGCTCTTTCTTTCCTCTTCACACTTAGGACACTACATAACAAAAGAGACACTCTTCTTTTCTTCCTCCCAATACGGCGCCGGAAAGGCTTCCATACCGCTCGAACATCGCCAAGGTGTCTGTCGCGTTCGATGGATCTGAATCGCCAACTATTCAAAGAGCCTTCGAGACTGACTTCAAGCACAACGCCATGCATGGCTATCATCATTTCATCGATAGGCAGAGGACTAGTTGACGAGGTATTCAATCCCAACCCGCCGTGGGGCGCCTGGACTAAGCCTGCATACGTGTTGAGCATCCTCCTCACCGAGTTGGCCAAGCCGCCCGAAGAGAGACTAGAGTGGTTGTTGTAGGTACCTTTCTTCCGCCGCAGCAGTACTAGTCTCATCTCAACTCAAACAGCTGGTTCGACGCCGATACTATTATCGCCAACCCAACGACCCCGCTAGAGGTCTTCCTCCCTCCAAGTACCAAGGAGTTGGAGTCCATCCACTTTATCATTACCAGTAACATGGATGGTATCAACGACGGCGTCTTTGCGATCCGCGTCCACCGCTGGTCCGTGGAGCTGATGAGCGCCGTCCTTGCCTACCCCACATACTTCCCCCGAAACGTCACCGCCAGCAGGTTTGGGGAACAGTCGGCATTGGAGTGGCTCCTCAAATCCCCCGACTCGCCGATTCAGGAAGTCAACAATCGCTGGGCGGACGCACCCGCCCGCTGGTTCAATGCTCTGCCGTTCAATAACCCAGTGGTGCCAAAGGAGAACAACATTGGGATCTTGGTGTCAGAGATGACGCCCGAGAGGTTCGATGCGGGTACAGCGGACGTGTACCAGGATGGGAGTGATCCAATGATTATAAATCCTTGGAAGGTTATGCGGGGAGACCTAGTGGTGCACTTTGCTGGGTCGACGTGGGTCCGAGACAGTTGGATGAAGCCCTGGCTGGACCGCATCGAGGCGAATACCCCGGAGTGGGCTGATGTCGGTGCGAAGCAGCGACTGGAGGTTGAAGCGGCAGCGTTTTGGGAAGAAAAGGGGGGATGAATTAAGATCGACATAGAGACGTTGAGATTTCTTCTGATTCATAACCTACATGTACAACAGCCATGTGCTATAACTGTAAACATTGAAGCAATAATATTGTATCAATTCCCGCTCGGTGTTTTCGGCAATCTAACGCGTTGCATCCGCATCCCAGTCCGTGCCCCACGTAGCCCACACCTGCGGAGAGTTCCATGGCGGTGGAGCGGTCGGGTCCGGTGAGGCTCGGGTATCCGATTCCCAACCCCGCGACGGCTTTGGGGATGCCGGTGACGGGCTTCAGACCTGGCCCTTGTTCACGCATCCCACCATCCAAGTATTTAAAAAAAAAACACATATCTGTTCATAAAACACAACTTCTCCCTAATCCTATAATTAGCCCCATTACCTGATGCCGGTCCAAGCGTCAGATCGCTGAGCGGCCCGAGGGCTTCCGTCGGCGAATCTTTCGACCAGCGGTCTGTGAAACGTGCTGATTCCTAAGCTCCAGAACTTCGTCCAAGCCAGAATAGGATCCAGGACGACCATTTGGGAGAGTATCAAGACGGAGGCGGACGCCACCATTTCTTCCCTGTCATTCTGATGTCGCATTTTCAGCTCCACCTTCCAGCCTTAAAAGCGGTGAGCTCGTCGAGGGTGTGTGCGCTGCGGCGTAGTGGTAGTACATATTAAGGCCAATGTACTATGCGCTACAACTCAGCACGTTCCGAAAGGGGACATAGCTGAGTAAGTATAATATATTTATCCTGACTTATCCTTCAACGAAGCTGTCAATTTTTGGCTAGCGGACTCGACGAGTTAGCTTTAGCTTTTTGCATGCAGGTTTCCCGGGCTTCACGTTCATGCCGAAGACCTCTGGCAGCATGCCATATATAACGGCGCTTTAGACATGTATGTACTATGAGACCGGTACGTGGTAGTTTTCGCTCCTTCAAATTCTCCTTCGTATGATGAGAAATAACTCAGCTCACTTCGACGCTGCGGCACATGAGACGAAATATATATTTTTTAACTAACCTTTTTACTTTTTATCTTTTCGTACCTGTTTTTCTTCTGTCGTTGCTCATCATTTATTTTACCAGGTCTGGCGCCACTTCCCTCCGCACCGAGACTATTAGCCCTGGTTTCGTTGGCGACTGTTTGCGGACGGATGCTAGTAGTTACACGGCTCTGGGCCAGGCTCTCGATGTTTTACTAGTCTCTATTATTTTCGCACTTAATTAGCTTTCCTCCCCCGCATTCACACTTGTTTACGCGTGAAACGTGAATCTGAAGAGTAAACAATGTCTGCTGGGGTCTAAAAAGCTTGGCTCATATAAAATACAATACAATTTATCTTTTGAGCTGTTACCCAAGTGGTAAACTAGAAAAACAACTGGTTAACTAGAAAAACATGCCCATCATGCCACCGGCGAGAGGTTTCACATGCACTTTCCCTCCAGTGAGTGATGCCATTTGCTGAGCCTGCTGGAACATCTTCGCAGTGGAGCCAACAGGCGAGCGCCACATGTGATGCGCGGGGTACGCGGGGCTCGCCGGGTCGAGCAGGTTCTTGACATCCACAGGCTTCTCCACCCACGGCATTTTATCCAGCATCCCAGCCACCTTGCTCGCACCGTGCGCGTCTCCCTTGCAGATGTACATCTCCAGCAGTACCGGCCATTACATTAGAGTACGCCAATGTCACCTCCAGCCCTTCGCGCTCGAGACGCGCTATCTGTGCGCGGTATTTGGTGATGAGCCCGTCGAGGTCGGTGGGTGTGTTGACTTGCTCTAAGGGTGCGTTGAAGGCGCTGATGGCCGCGCGGCGCGCATCGGATGCGAGGGCGTCTGTGCAGGCGGCACACGTACACACAAAGCCGTATGACTTGAGCCCCGCGTGGCGCTCCGCGGTAGGCTGAAGGACATCAGTGTACGAGTAGGTCAGCTCCTCGTTCACAGCGATGTCGCGCACGGCAAAGAGCTGAAAAGAAAACGAGAGTAGGTCCCAGCGCGACACGGTGTTGGGCGAGCAGCTGGGATTCGAAGGAAGCTGTCAACGATAGTGTTCATACGCGAGTAACGGCGCATACCTGTGGTTCATGCGGGAGATGTCTTTGCAGACCGAACTATAATTTGCTATCTGGCCCTCTACGCCCGGGCGCAAGCCGTCGATCCCCACCCCGTTCGTGCGCACGATCCCGACGATGGGGCCGGACCCGTCTTCCTTGTGACTATTAGCAAGTGCCATGAACGCCGCCCTGTCTTCCGGGTTCATGCGATCCACGGCGATCTTGTACATCTTCTCCATCTCGTCGAGTGCCAACTGGATAATCTGCTCGGGGGTGAAGCTCGCAGGCTGATTCGACGGTATCCCGCGTGCGCCGACGAAGAGCGGCCGCTCGCTGAGGATAAGGTCGCCCATCTTGAGCGCGCGCGTGCTGAAGAGACCCGACCCTTTCCCAGGTGTGAGTTTCATGCGGAAAGTGCGTTGCTTCGGGTGCTTGACTGGTTGCGGGAACCCAGGGAGATTCATCACCACCTCTTTGCTGCCGTGATAAAAGATACATTCCGATGTCTGCTCCCCGGGTGCAGCGTCAATGGGTAGTGTCGTGAACGTCAAGGCATTCGGGTGGCTCCCGCCGTGTGGATCACATTCCTTGATGATGTTCTTGCTTTCATAACCCTTCGGAACGGCTGGTATAGAGGAATTGGTAGTACTTGGGCTCGTCGGTCAGGGTATAGGGTTACTCACTGACGTCAAGTTTGCCAATGGGAAAGCTACCGAGCGCAGGGGCCTTTGAACCAAATGATGACTTCAGTGCTGAGTGGTGGCAATCGCAATTAGAAACCTGAAATAAGAAGCTGAACGGAATCTTCAAGTACCTGGGGTTCCTGCATGACGTTCAGCTGAGTGGCAACAAATGCGGAATGAAAATCGGCCTACCTGGAGCAATGGAAGGTCCCAATGGATGTGCCTTGGCCTTTGAGCTATTCAGAAAACCACGCTTCATGTTGTTCAAGCTTGTTCAAGGTGGGAGAGAGGAGGAAGAAGAAGAAAGAAGCCCGCGAAACAAGCACAAAAGTCAATGCAAAAGTCAGCTAGCGCCTTCCTTCGTTCTTTTACGTATCTAATCGGCACGTTCCGTGGACCGTTGGTCAAAGATTCGGTGCAAAGTGCGAGTGGACGAAATACACAGCATAGATATCGACGCTGGCGGATGAAGGATTTGAACTGCAGTTGGTTGCAATGATAGCCATCGTGGCGGACCGCCTACGGAACCCTCGGGCCGCTCACGATCTGACGCTTGGACCGACATCAAAGATGGGGAGAAGTTGTGTTTTATGACCATTGAGCAAAACGGATATGCGTTTTTGTAAAATAAATACTCGGATAGTTGGTCTTGTGTTGCTGCGGACAAGGACAGACGAATTACAGTATTCTGACATACAAATAAACAAATTTTACCAACCGCAGGGGTATGACAAAAAAAAAAGCCAATCATTGCCATGCACCAAAAATTTGATTGCACAAGCCTTTTTTTTTTGGCTCCGTCCCTCCTCCAAGTGGCCCTAAGCATCCCACATATGCCTACCAAATCTATCCGCAATCCTTGTCTCCAGCCGCACGCTAATAATCCCATCGGGACGGCTGACGTGTGCCTCCCAATGCACGTCCCGGTCCATCGGCTGCTCGATGTCGATCACGGTGCGCAGGTGCGGGCACTGCTGCCGCGAGGGATGTGACAAACTCCTCTAGCTCGGTGGGTGTACCCTCGAGCAGGCTCGCCACCGGTACACCAAGGGTCTGGAGGTGCGTGAACGCTGCAAGTGCGGGGGCGAGCTCAGCCTGCGGTGGTTGGTATTATTAATATTATATATTAAATACCGCAGGAGAAACGCACCAGGCCGCCATCCTGTAGATTCACACCCGTTACCAGCTCCGTGAGGCTCGGCGCTGCCTGCGCAAGCACGCACAGCTGCTCCGGTGTGTGCGCCATATCACCCATCGGCCGTATCGAGAGCGCCTCGAGTGCGCTGCACGCGCGCAGCGTATCAAGGAGCTGCGCCTGCTCGATGTCGTGATCTCCGTCCCACACGGCGCGGTCCAACAGCACCGTGAGCCGCTTCAGGCGCGCGGCGGGATGCGGCAGCTCCGAGAGCCGGCGGCACAGGAACCCTGGGCCCTCGAATGCCGTGAGTGAGGGGAAGAAGTGTGCGGGGAAGCGCAGCTCGGCGGGGCCGTAGGCGAAGTTCGCGTCCGGGCAGGGCAGTTCGAGTGTCTCAAGCTGCGCGTGGTGTGCGTCTAGGAACTGGAGGAAGGGGTCAGTGGCATGGCGCAGCTTTCGGCAGTCAAGCTTGGCGTGCTGGCGGATAGAAAGCGCGCGCAGGCGGGGGAAGTGCACGCCGCTGAGCTCGGCGAAGGTCTGGTGCACGTCCCACTTGGCTTCGTTGCTCATGTTGAATGCGATGTGCAGCGTCTCGAGCGCGGGGGAGGCGCGGATGGCCTCGATGATGCTGGGGTGCAGGTCGTCCATCCAGACGTCTGAAAGCGCAGTGGAATAAACAGTAACAGTTATTTCAGTTGCTTCAGTGAAAGGGGAATAAAACAGTACAGGCTTGGAACGAGTTGATAGTGAGGTGCTTCAGTCCTTCCAGGGCGAAAATCTGTGATAGTCACGATCAAAACATGGAGAGAAATTGAACAAAAAGGTGTACAGCCTCGATATCTTCATCTGAACATTGCCGTCAGCGAAGAACACATCCAGCATAAATAAAGGTGGTGACTTGCCGGAAGCCTCGCCCAGAAGAAATAGTGAGACAGAATCAAACCGCGGGCAGTGGGTGCGTATGCTTTCTAAGACCGGTTGAACCAGACGTTCTGAATCCCCATCCATAATGGGTACCGCGAGACCCTCCAGCTGACGCAGATGCGGCACGATGGCGACGAGTTCGTTGAACGCGTCCTCTCACAGTCTCCATCGAGGCGCAGGTGTTTCACGTTCCCTGCGACGCGCAATCCTATCCACGCCGCCCTCATGCGCTCCCTCCTCCTCGGAAACACGAGCACAAAAGTCAAGAAGCCGATCCGGGCTCGAGATATACACGGTATGATGTAAGAGGGGAAAGACCGCGGCGCGTGTGTCGCGGGAGCAGAGACTGAGGGTTGCGCGAGACGAGATGGAGGCCTCCCCAGCGATAAGGAGCTGGATTTCGGTTGGGAATCTCGACATGGCGGTCGGGGGCTGAAATTGGTAGCCATAGGATACCAGGAACTTATGCGCGCGCCTCAGCGCGCAGGGGAATGATTCCGGAAATAGAGTCGTAATTAATTTTACGGCTCTGTATCATAGGCGCTCCGATTCATGCTGGTTCAAGGAAAGAGGTTCAAAGCAGCAAAACAACACAGCCACAATCTGCGCTCAAAATGAACACGACCACAGAACTCTGAATGTGGCTTGCCGCCGTCAACATCGATATAGCTCACCATATTGTAGTCTTGGATCAACTGAGCGTGACACAAAAAAACCTCCAGCTTTAGAGGTATGTAAATATCAAACATCATGCACCAAAATACGACTGCCCAAGCTTTTTTTCTTTGACCTTCTGAAATATGGCCAATGCCGCCAACTGTGGCTTCCGGTCGTAGAAGAACAGGCCAGACTCAGCCTCAGATACGCCCATACCCCTGCCACATATACCTATCGAATATATCCGGAATCCTTGTTTCTCGTCGCACGCTAATAATCCCTTCGGGGCGGCTGACGTGCGCTTCCCAATGCACGTACGACTGCCCAATGTCGATCACAGTGCTGCAGGTGCGGGCAGTGCGCCGCGAGGGATGCGACGAACTCCTCCGGCTTGGTGGGTGTATTCCGGGTTAGAATCGCCACCCGTACACAAAGGGTCTGGAGGTGCGAAAACGCTGCGAGGGCGGGGGCAAGGTCGTCCTGAAGCGGTTGGGTTGGATTAATATTAGTATTGCAGGGCTACGCACCAAGTTCACATCATTCTCGCTAAGATTCACACCCGTTCTCAGCTCCGTGAGGTTCGGTGCTGCCTGTGCGAGCACGTGCAGCTGCGCTGGCGTGTGCGTCAGACTCATCGTGTCTGTCGGGCTGATCCAGAGCGCCTCGAGCGCGCTATACGCGCGCAGCGTACCGAGCAGCTGCGCCTGATCGTCGTCATTATCTTCGTCCCACAGCATCGCGAGCCGCTTCAGGCGCGCGGCGGGGTGCGGCAGCTCGGAGAGTTGGCGGCACAGAAACCCCGAGCCCTCGAACGCCGTGAGCGAGGGAAAAAAGTGTGCGGGGAGGCGCAGGCTCGTGGGGCCGTAGGCACACGTGCTGGGCAGCGCGAGTGTCTCGAGCTGCGCGTGGTGTGCGTGTAGGAACTGGAGGAAGGGGTCAGTGGCATCGCACAGCTTCCAGCAGTTAAGGTCCGCCTGCTCGCGGATGGCAAGCGCGCGCAGGCGGGGGAAGTGCGCGCCGCTGAGCTCGGCGAAGGTCTGGTGCACGTCCCATTCGCGGTAATTTTCGATGCCGATTGCGAGGTGCAGCGTCTCAAGCGCGGGGGAGGCGCGGAGGGCTTTGATAATGCTGGGGGGCAGGCTGTTGTCCCTCCAGTTCTCTGAAGGCGCTGTGGAATAAATAGTAGGTTACTTCAGCCACTTCAGGGACAAGGAAAAAAAAGGTACAGATTTCCCACGAGATGATCGCGAAGTGCTTTAGTCCTTCTAGGGCGAATGTCTATTATGGTCATGATCAAACATGGAGAGAAATTGAACGAAAATACTCACAGCCTCGAGATCTTCGTCTGAGCCTCCTTGTCAGTGAAATAAAAATCAGTTTTAATAGAGGTAACTCACCAGAAGCATCAAAGTCGTCTCGAAAAAAAAGTGAGACAGAATCAAACCGCGGGCAGTGCGTGCGCATGCTCTTGAGGACCGTCTGCGGAAGACAGGTCCCGTCCATGGGCACCGCGAAGCCTTCCAGCCGGCGCAGATGCGGCACGACGGCGATGAGTTCGTTGAACGCGTCCTTCTCATACTCCCCGTCAAGCCGCAGGCATTTCACGTGCCCCTGCGACGCGCAGGCCATCCACGCAGCCACGCCCATCCGCACCCTCCTCCTTGGAAACACGAGCGCAAAAGTCAAGAAGCCGATCCGCGCTCGAGATATGCATGGTATGATGCAAGAGCGAGAAGACCGCGGCGCGCGTGTGGCGGGAGCAGAAACTGAGAGTTGCGAGGGACGAAATGGAGGCCTCCTCAGTGATAAGTAGAAGGATTTCGGTTGGGAATCGCGACATGGCGGTTGGGAACAACCTGGGCTAAAACTGGCAAGGGTACCAGGGACGCGCAAGGAAGAACGATTCCAGAAACGGATAAGAGTACGGAGACTGCGACTCCGTAGTCGTCGTCGTCGGAGAGGGCGTGGAAGAGCTGTAGTTTAACGTCAACAAGTCTGTAGCATAGGCGTTCCGAGCGAGCTCCGAGTCAATTATTTGGGCAATATTGCAGTGGGATTGAGTTCACTGGCAGTCGAGGGGGCTTCTGCTGAGCGCTAAGCTGCTATGTAGTATCACAGGCCAATTTCGTTGCGTCTGAGTAGTTCAAGTTCAAGGGCAACACTCAACACAGCCACAATCTCCGCCGTCAGGGTCGACAGAGCTCACCATACCGCGAAGGCCCTTGCAGTCCCGTGCGCTGCGAATATGCTAAAACACTGGCTTATCTGCATAAGTATTTTTTTTTCACTCCCATTCGATCTCCTCGATGTAAGTATGATAGACAGAGTTACAGCTAGTTACAGACTCCGACACAATTATAAATAACGCGACATCCGAGGAGCCTGGCGGGCGCAGCCGCGTACACGACCGCCCCGCACGGGAGCGAGGGGGGCCCCTTGACGCACAGGCACGCCGCACGCGCCTGCCCCAACTCTTCCAGATCGCCAACCCCCGCCGCGTTGACAGTGTACGAGAAGATCCGCATGCTCGAGTCGCCGAAGACGTGCCCCGCGGGGCGCAGCACGAACGTGCCGTCGCGCACGCGCATGCGTGACGATGGCGCTGGCGGCGGTGCACTGGCCCGTGATGCCCACGTCGCCGGCGAGGCAGAGGCGCATGTATTTGAACGCGAAGGCGGGGGCGGTTGTTGGACACTAGGCTTTACTCAGCTGTTAGTATAGTAGGTAAGGGCGGTACGCATCGAACACGAGCTGCGGTTGTGCGCTGTAGCGACTAAAGTCGTATCAGTCGTCCGCGTCCCCGTGTGGTGCTGGTATCGCCCGGTGGACGCGTGGATGTGCGGTAGGCGCCCCGTGCAGCTAATTGGAGGACGACGACATACAGTAAGTCAAGTAAAATTAAGCCAGCGGCGCAGAATACGTACCTTGGCGCCGGCATTCGCGCACAGCTAATATAGCGGTACAGACGAGCAGCACGTCAAGCGCGTCCCCCGCGCGCTCTGCAGACACGGCCTTGCTCCGCACGAGCGATTCGAGGCGCGGGAGCTGGGAGGAGGTAGATCGTGTCCCCGTCCGAGTCAACATGCGCGAGAACCTCCGTGCTTTTATCGATGCCACGAGCGCGGTGCGAACGGGCGCGATGGCGAATGGGGGATGTACGGAGCGGTGTGCGGCGACGGCGTCGTTTTCCTGGCGCAGGCCGTCCTCTAGCGACGGTGTCCCCGCGGTTGGGCCGGGCCACTGCGCGAGGATGTCGCCGAAGATGCTCCAGAGGATGTCGTCGTGCGCGCGGGGGAGCGCGTTCAGGCGGAGTACGCTATGTGCGATTTAGGCTGGGCGGAAACGGCGCTGTTGAAGGTGGGGAGGATGGCGGGTGTGTGCTGCGTCGTCCACGTGAGGGACTCGCGGTTTGCATGAGAGGGGAAATTTATCCATGAGCGCGACTCAAATAGGTGCGGATAATAAATGAATAAATGGACCAGCGGCTCGCGATGACCACCTCATCTAGCTGCTATTATTTCCTCGAAGATCTGCACGGCAGAATAATTAACACGGAAAATATACAAGATTTACACACTTCTATGTACTTGATTTGCAAGCCCATTCCCCTAGCTCTTTCCTTCCATCTAGTCGTCCATTTGAGGCGCCCCTGCGCGGCATCACTTCTCTGCAAGGGAGAGACACGTCAGTAAAAGTACAGAAAGGATGAGGAAAGGGCGAGGCGATAGTCGAAATGAAGAGAGAGGGAGGAGAGAGAAAGAGAGAGAAAACGCACTCGGCCCCATCTTGAGCCACTTGGGTATCTTCTTCTCCAGCGCCGCGCCGGCGCCCTGCTTGCTGGCCCCTGTGGAGTGGTCGTCAGCGGGCGAGAACGAGTAGAACGAGGAGTACGTACCTGATGATGATGATGCTGATGCGGATTTATTGGCCGAGGGGGAGTCGTCGAAGACAGGCGGCGGGGGGAGGTCGACGGCCTGTGCGAGGACGTGCGGCGCGAGGGGCGCGGGGGCTGTTGAGGCTGTGGTAGGTGGTTAGTGAAGTAGGGAGGGACGGGGGAGCGCAGGGCCGGAGAGCTGCGCGCGACGCGCGATGGAAAGACAGACGCGCTCGCATCGTGATTGAAAGCCAAAAAAAAAACAACTCACCATTCCACCCCTCGCCCAACCCGACGTCGAGCCAGCGGACCAGCAGCACGGAGCTGGGGGCGAGGTCGAGCTGGGCGAGGGAGAGGTCGCGCACGGCGGGGTCGGAGACGCGCAGCTCGCGCTTGGGGGGCTGGTCTGTTTGTGTAGGTATAATAATTAGAAAGGGAGGGGGAGAAAGAAAGCAAGGGCACTCACACAGCAGAAACTTGCCGCCCTGCTCGCGCACGTCCTCACGCAGCACGCCGCGCACGAAGGCGTACACGGCGCGGATCTTGGCCGCGGAGGGGAAGACGCGCTCGAGCTGCGTGCGGTCGGGGAAGCGGATGCGGAGGGTTGTCTGGGGGCGGGGGTGAGTAGGTTAATTAGGGAGGGGAAGGGGCGCGTCACCTCGGGATAGCGCTCGTGGCGCTTGCGCTCCTCCTCCTCGCGCACGCCGCGCATGACGAGGGGGCGGTTCTGCAGCGCCTGGGTGCGGGCGGCGAGGCCGGCCTGGGCACGCTGGAGGTCCGCGGCGGTGGGGGTGAAGTACGAGTCGGGGAGGGCTGTGCGGTCGAGGAATTCAGGTATGTGGAGATGACGCGGCGTAGGATTTCAATGGAAGGTCAGACGCAATCCGCAGAGATCCAGGCCAAAGAAAAGGGAAGGAGAAGGAGCATGAGAACGTCAGCAGGACCCCGCGCGAGCACAAAGGAGAAGGACGTACGCGGCGGGGCTGCGCTGCTGCTGCTCGATGGCGGGCGGTACACCTTGAATGGCGTCGTGTCGACCGCTGGCGCTGGTGGTGGTGTATCTACATCGGCATTCATCGACGTCGAGGCAGAGGCAGAGGCATCGGGCGCAGGCGATTCGGACATGGACGTGGTATTCACGAGACTACGATAAAAATACAGATTAAATTTCGTGTAGTACGGTGTAGAGACGAGAAAAAAAGGAACAGAATCTGGAGGAAGGCCTCACATAGACGGACCTATAAAATAAAGCGGGCATCGTCAGTATGGCGAGTTGCAAAGAAAATTGGGAAAGAGAAGATGAAAAAAAAAAATTCAGACGAGAGTAGTTGTCTCATGCCGCGCGCCCAGGACCGCTGGCGAGCGGCCCCTTTGGTGTGGTACACGCGGAAATCGAACGCAAATTACAATAAAACACATCCTTGAGCAGCAGAATAGAATAAACGACTCACCGAGATGGAGGAAAGGATAAAGGGAGGTGACGTCACGGGTAACGGTCACTTCTCGACTTTAACTTGAACTACTATTCAAATTCACAATAATGCCGGACTGCCACGACGAGCACCACGGACACGACCACGACGACCATGACCACGACGCGCCCGACGCGGGACCGCGCGACAATCTCTTCTCGCAGATCGACCGCGACAATGTCGTCGCACTTAACGCGTTGGGGCCCGCAAAGGTAGTTATCAAGCCCTGGCACGAGCGCATGGACGAGGTGCAGGTGCGGACGTCCTCCATGAATTTGACTGGTCATTTAACACTTATTTACCCCCACAGTTTCTTGAATCAGACGCAGACGACCAGATGTGCGTCTTTCTTTCTTTTACTTGCGATAACTCGACTGACTCGCGCGCCACAGAATCCTACGCATCCCATTCACCTCCTCCGTCAAGCTTCGCGCGCTCCTCCTCAAGTGCGGCCCCGCAGAACACACCCCCGCGTCTGTGCGCCTCTTCCCCAACGCGGACGGCGTGGACTTTGACGACGTCGCGGAGCGCGCGGCCGCGCAGGAGATGCTCGTCGTGCAGGGGCGCGAGGTTGGCGAGTATGCCCTTCGGTGCGTATATACGTGCTTGGCTTTCTGGATGTTGAATAATAATGCATAACCCAGCACCCCTAAATTCACAAACCTCTCGTCGCTCACCCTGCTGTTCCCTGCCGCTCAGGGCGCGGACACCTGCAGGATATACTATGTCGGCTTCTTGGGGACGTGGGTCGAGGTGGGCTTTTTTCGCTATTCGGTTTCGTGTGGCGTTCCATGGCGCATTGGTTCTTGTGTGGCGTTACTGGCGCCGCGTCTTTTCCCGATTCCCCTGGCGCGTCCGTCTGCCCTCCCCACGGATCTGCATACTTGCATCGCGTCTCTATTCCTTCGCGCTGGCGCGCGCTTTCCTTCGCCCTCTCTCTTCTTCTCGTTCTTTCTCCCTTCTCCCCCTTCTCCTTCCCTCTCCGCCTCCTGCACCTCACGCACTAACCGCCCCCCTTCTTTTCTTCTGACTCCCAGCACATCGCTGCCCCGCCGATCACGGTGTACGAGACGCAGGCGAACCTCGCGGACCACGAGAAGGTGCAGGGCACGGACGGCGGGCTGCAGCGCGCGTCGCAGGGGTATTGAGATGCTCATTTGGTAATTGTAGGAGAGTGCGCGGTGCTGGTCTCTTGGGCTTGGGCGGGGTGCAAGCGCGTAGGTGCCGTTTTTGACTGGGGAAGAGCCGCGTGGAGAGATGGGGAGCGCGAAGACAGCACGGACACATTTTCTTTCTTTCTTGATCACCACACAACACACTTGCACGCAGAAGAAGAAGCAAAACAAAACAAAAATGTACATCTCTTATTGTATTAGCTAGCGACCGAACAACGAAGTCAGTCCAATTGGCTCCTATTGCATGCCAACTTTTTTTTCTCCGTGTAATGAAACTCAGTCTGCATAAGCATTCCAAGCTCGACGTTGCCGGATAAGATTGTGGCTGTGTTGTAAATGAAATCAGGCCATTCCAAATCGTGCTTTTTCCTTTTACTGTTACCACCATGAGCTCTTCGCTGCTCGACACCAGCGATCCTCTGCAGCTACTGATGCACACCGACGACGACGAGTGGAGCCAGGGCATGTGGCCGCCGCAGCAGAAACTGGACTTTGGGGGGATGGACTTTGGGCTTATGGAGTTCGAGCACTCGTACGGGGTGGACCCGTTCCAGTTCACGTTCGAGTCGTCCGCCAGCAGCTCTTCCGAGAGCGGTGAGACGTCTGGGTCCTTCTCGCCCATCCCAACTGCAGCGTCTGCGTACTCGCCGCAGGACTCGTGTGAAGGGGACCTGCTGGAAGTATCTGACTCTGCGCTGGAACTCGCGTCGCGCGTCCGCAAGTCTGCCGGCGTTGTGCGGGCTGTGCAGCTCGGCCACCAGCAGCAACAGCAGCCAACGCCCGTGTTTACTACTACACCCGTCGTCGCAGCACAACAACAACCGACTCCGCCTGCAACCACCACCACCACCAGCGCGCGGCCCAAGACGAGCCATACAACAATCGAACGCCGGTACCGCACCAACCTCAACGCACGTATCCAGTCCTTGCGCCAGGCAGTCCCCGCCCTCCGCGTAGTCGACCGTGCAGCCGCCCTCAAGGCCGCCGCAGCAGACCCCAACAGCCCCGCCGCCCTCGACGCCCTTCCCGCAAGACGACGAGGACGTCGTCGACAGCCGTGGATTCGTCGACGGCGTCAAGCTCGCTCGCAAGTGCTCGAAGGCGACCGTCCTCGGCAAAGCGGTTGAATACATCCGTGTCCTCAAGAACCGCGAGCACCGCCTCACGCGCGAGCTCAGCGGGCTCAAGACGCTGCTCAGCTCCCTCGTGGGCGGGCCCGCGCTGCTGAGCGAGTGGGAGCGCGAGTGGATCGCCCGCTTCGGGGGCAGCGAGCGCGACGAGCTGGGCGTGGTGGACGGCGCGCTGGGCGACGACGCGGAGGACGATGAGGACGACGGCGAGGGCAGCGACGAGGAGGGTGGGGGCCGCAAGCGCAAGAAGCCCAAGGTTGAGGCGAAACCCAAGCCCAAGGCCACCGCGGAGGGCGGCGAGAAGAAGAAGCGCGGCCGCCCACGCAAGGTCGTACCCCTGCCCGCCACGTCACCCGTGCTCGCCCACGCACTGTCGACGACGACCCCCATGGACACCGCGCCGTACACGCCCGACGACCCCGGCGCGCGCCAGTACCTCCTCGGCGCCTTTGCCCTCTTCTCCTTCTTCGCCAACTCGTCCTCCGTCTCCCGCACCTACTCCGCGCCGCACACGCACGAGGGGCACGTCCTCACGCCCCTTGTCCCACACGAAAAGATGGCCACCGGCGGCGCGTCGTGGCTACAGCTCTTCCACCTCCTCGTGAGCGTCGCCCTCCTCGCGAGCATCGTCTTCCCCCTCGCCCGGGGCCTGTGGCGCCGGCGCCGGCACGCCCGCGACAAGTCCCACATGCTGGACAAGCCCATCGCACTCGCCAAACCCACGGTGTTATACACGCACGAGGACGACGAAACAGACGACGCGCTGCTTTCCGCCTCCTCCGCCTCCTTCTCCTCTTCCTCCTCTTCTGTCACCTCCTCTTCCTCCGTAGCCTCCGACGAGGAGGATGGTGAGCACGAGCACGAACACGACGCGCTCCTCGCCCAGGCGGAGCAGTGCATCTGCGACGGTGCGTCTTTTTCCTCTCTCATTTAACATCGCATTTCTAACGTCAATGTATAGGCGCCACCCCTCTCCCCACGCGCCTCCGCACCGCGCTCGCCCTCGCGCTGTGCATCGTGCGCGCCCCGTCTCCCTCCCCGTCTACTTCCCGATCTACCACTGCACAGCTACAAACGCACAGCAAAAACCCGCGCAACCGCGACCGCCTGCGCCTCCTCGCGCTGCTCGTGCGCCCCGTCCCGCTCGTGGGGCGCCCGTGTGCCGCACGGCTGTGGTCTTCCTCTACTACCCCCTCCTCCTCTTCCCTTTCCTCCTCCCATTCCGCTTCAACGGCTGCGTCGTCGACGGGACCCGCGCCCGAGATGGAGATGGAGATGGACGTGCACGAGGCCGCAGCACGTCTCACCGCCGCTGCCCCCGTGCGCACCCCCGCGCCCGGCGGTGTCCTGCGCGCGCTGGACGAGGCACGCGCGCTCGACCGCCTGCGCAGCGTAGGCGCGCGCGCGTTTGTGCGGGAGGTGTTTGCGGCGGAGGAAGACGCGGATCACGTAAAGGAACGCGCGCGCGACACCTTGCTCGTGGCGCACGCGCGCGCGCTGGGCGGGCGCGTGGGTGTGCTTGCGGGGCGGGTGGGGTGCGTTGTGGGACTTACTGCTCCTGGGGACGAGTACTCTGACGCATATCCCGATACGGGGGACGAGTGCGACGATGGGGAGGAAGAGCGGGATGCAGAGGACGACGCGGTGGAGGCGCTGCTGCGCGCGGTGGTGCTGTATCGGCGGGTGTTTGGGGACGCGAAGGTGTCAGGAAGCAGTCCGCAGAACGACCGCGCCGCGCTGCGCCTGACGCTGGGGCGCGCGGTGTTCGAAGGCGCGGGCGTGGAGGAGGCGCGCGACCGCGTCGTGGATCTGTTGACGGGGGAAACGGCGTGTTAGGGTTGGGGGGGATAATTAAACTAAATGAACCACATACAGACGAAGGACTTGATGGATACTCCTCTTTTTTTCTTTTCTTGCTAACGTATCTACATATACAGCGTCAGTACACTTTTTCTTCTTGTATATGTTACATATAGTGTAGTGCAGAGTAATAATACAATGCCATGTGTACCGCGTTGTGGCTTGTGGATGTGGACTAGTGAATCTATATAAGAAACGAAAGCAGGTTTCTCTCACGAAATGTCAAAAGACAACTGTCAAAGTCACCTGACCCTCTTCGTCCTCCGCAAACCTCTGCTTTCTCCTTCCTCCTCTTGCATCTTCTCGGGCTAAAGCTTCAAGCTTCATGGATCATCGGACATCCATGGACACAGGCCACCGACACACTGCTAATCGGCCATCCCAGGCAGGGGCGTCAAGTATGCAACCGCACGCGACTTCCGAGTTGTTGTCCGCCCTTCAAGTCTGCCTTCAACCTAGCCGTTCTTCGTTCCAAAAGCAACATAGGTTTCCAGGCAATTATGGCGGTAAGGATTATCACAGCTGACTTTATCTCGAAAACCTGCTTCTTGGCCCACCGTTCCTTCATCGTCGATCCCAGCCAACCGACTTAAATTTGGCGATATCGACGCATCTTCCTATTGCCACCCAGCGGGCCCCGGAATCTAACGGCGTGTTCGGCGACAACCGAACATAGGGCATCAAGTCGCTCAGGAACCAAACTCTGTACGAGCGTACGGCAAGCAGCTTCCAATTGAAACAAACCTTGGCACAAACCTTTGGCCAGTACACGGCGCCGCGACGAGGTCTCGCAGGCAGCATGTCCGGGGACATCTGAACTTACCCGACCTCCCAATAATTCCCCCTCAACCGACTCGCGATGTACTTGCTTGGATCGGCCAACAACATGCAAGCCGGAGCCACTACAACCTGGCCTCCTAGAAAATCTGCTCTTTCTCAGTAATCCTGGAGAACGATCTCGGCTCGAGTACCGGCCTGGAACTCCTTGCATTCTACAGGTCAGTTGCTATTCAGCATCGAGAATATCTGAGCCATTGGTTACTTCCAGGGATCCTCAAACAACACCCTTCGAGTCTCAGAGTCCGCATGTCAACGGCGGTATACTTACACCGTCTAATACTCGCTAACTTTAGTCATTGATATCTTTTTCTCTTGACGTAGCGCACCCTGGGGTGCAGCGGCATCGGTCTGCAGCAAGAGCCATTCATGGTATGAATCATACTACACTCTTGCTGCACCTGCTCACCTTTCGCCAGTGTCAAGTTGAGAGGTCATACTGATTGACTTTGGCACTCAGTACAGGGGCGACAATTGGCAATTGAGGTGGCTTGCTAAGACGAGCTCTCTTCCTCCATTTCATGTGGTCTATGAAATTTTAATTGAGCCTGATTCATGGTGATGAGTTACCGAAGATTAGCAAAAAGCGAATTGTTTACAACACGAGTTAGATGTGCTAAGGCATCGAAAAGGGTTCACATCAAGGCAGCGGTCCGTGACGACGCACGCTGGCCGCGACGAGCCAACCAAAGGTTGGCGAGGAGCGGCGCGGTGTCAATCTTTACTATTCTATTTTTTCATTGTCTTCTCATCAAACCAAGAAATCGCATGCTGGCCGCGACGAGCCAACCGAAGGTTGGCGAGGAGCGGCGCGGTCAGGGTGGTGTTCCAGTACTCATGTTTCTGCTTCAGTTCTGAGGGCTCAGGCTTGATTTTTAACCCGTAGTGTAGCACGGGTTCCTGCTAGTTAATGAAGAACTGCATGTTTTCATCATAATAGTTGGGATTATTTTAATGAGGAATGAGGAGACCTCAGTGCTCTATTGAGGCTGAGGCGGCTTAGGGGGATTACCATATATATTTTTGAATAATCTCTACTGCTCGCCCTCCTCGTAATGGATGCTATATTGGGCGTCATTGATCCGGCTCCGAGGAAGAGAAGGCGGCGTGGCAGCGTCAGTAACTAATGGAGTACTAGTTACGTCGTTGCGTCCCATGATTCTTGCTCCCATCCACTCGCTCGACTCGAGCGAACGCCCGCATAAGGGATTGGTCCACTACGCACCTTGACGGGAAGCGAATGAGTCACGTTCGGACTGCGATGACGAGCTGTAAGTTGTCGCATTCCATAATTCACTAACCTACAACAACCATAACTCGCATTGCGTAGGTGCCCATTACTAGAGACTTGCGGAAGGCTGGGCATTCAGGTGGCTAAAACGGCGAACTTCGTGCAGCGCTGTCCAAGCGCTAGTACTGCGATTTTTTGCTGATCTGGTGGACCTCCCGCCACATTTGCACATACTTTCATCACTCCACGACGTGCCTATACCACATGCAGGGGCATGCATTTTTCTATTCACTCTTTGGTGGTCCCACCCTCATGTGCTTCCTCCCAGTGATGTGCACGGAGCACAGCACCGTCGCTAACTCGGTTTCTGAACTCTCCGTAATCACTACAATGCGTTTGCAGTGTGCAGCGCTGCCCCGGACATTTCTATTCAGCATTCAGCAGTCCCCTGGTGCCTGTGACACCCTCATCTTCCCGTGCGCAGCACCGCCCTAAGACTTTCCTTCAACCTCTGCGGTCCTTGCGAGGTGCTGCAACTACCCCCATGCCTTCCATGACAGGCAGGTGGCACGTAGCGCTGCCACGGACATTCCAACTGAACATCTGGTCTTCTTGCTAACTCTCCGCCTTTGCCATCATGTCCTGATGCGGGTGGGGCGTGGAGCACTGCCGCGTCTTTTGTGATTCCCTATTTGTAGTCCCCCGAACTCCTTCACGTACCCTGATGCATAGGAGGCGCATAGCGCTGCCGCCACCGTCCTAACTCAAGATTTGAGCATCACACAGACCCACTTTCTACTATCATCTCCCAATGCAGGTACGGTGTGTAGCATGTTTTATTTCAATATTGATCCCCACTGCTGACTTCTAAGCTTGAGATATTGAGTTCCTGTGGCCTTTTTGCCTGTTGTCGTCATTCCGCTGCACCACCCCCAGTTTTTTATTCAACATATAGACTTCCTGCAAATCTTTTTTGCGCACTGGCATTGTGCCCCCTGCTGTAGGCGGTGCATAGTGCTGCCACCTGAATTTCTAACTGAATATATAGTTTCCCTGTGGCCATCCCCCGACATGTAGGTGGCGTGCAGCACCATTCAGCTTCAGATATCAAGCTTCCGCAGACTCCCTTGCCGTCAGCATTGTCCCCCAGCATGTAGGCTTCCTCAGGATATCCTCTCCCCATGGCCTTCTTCGCCCATTGCTGTCAGCCTCACACCCTCGTGTAGTGCTGTTGTGATTTTTTTATTCAAGATATGGTGTGTTTATGCTGCTGCAATCATCCCCCAAGCTGCACACGGTGTGTAGTGTCGCCACGACCTTGTTATTTGGGATATGGACTCCCCAACTACCTCACGCTCCATCACTCCACCCCTGACTTTCTTACTCCCCATTTGGAATGCCCTCCAACTCCTTCACATATCACAACCATCTCCCCATGCCAGCGCAGCATGTACCGCCACAACTGTTTTTTTGACTCAAGATCCTGAGTTCCTGCCACCTCCCACATCTGCACCCTCATCCTCCGATGCGAGGGTGGCGCATAGCACTGCCGCTGACATTCTTATTCAGTATCTGGATTCCCCACGGCCTTCTTTATATGTGTATGACATCCCAAAACCTGTATGCTGTCTCTGATTCCTTTATCCAAGTTCTCCACCCTCTGCAGCCTTCTTCTTCTGCCACAGTCATCCCCATCCCCGGCACGGTGTGCAGTGTTGTTACGGCCTTTTTCATTCAAGTTATCAACATCCCATGACCGTCTCCATGTACTTTTGGCATTCCCCACGCCTTTTTCCCCTTGAGATTCGCCACCAAGCTCACTTCAAGCCCCGACATGTTGAGGACCAAGATTTGGTGTCCCCTCCTCTTAATTCAACTCACGACCTCCCATGACCATTCATATTTTGAGCCCCCAGCCTTGATCCATGAGGCCTTGCATTGCCCTGACTTTTCATCCATTCCCATACGAACTGGCCCTGGCACCCATATGCCCATTACCTGAGCATGAACTATTGGTGATTTTTGAGCGGTGAGTCTTTTGCTTTTCCTCTTCTAATAAATCCAATGGCCATTTCTAATGAATCTACAATTAATCCACGGTCCTTGCACCATCACCACTCCTTGCACCATCTTTTATTTCCAAACCATCTGATAAGATTTTCGTCTGATTGTTGCTGGTGGACTTGTAGGGATGGACCCACTGTACATGCCTGTAAGTTTTCTGACACATCAAACTTCATAAATGTGTCCCATACCACTGATTTTGGTGGCACCACAGATTGTCGGCAACCATGCTTTGAGAAATTATTTTTTTTGCCCAGGAAAATTTCAGGGGACTCTTCAGCATAGTGAGAATGCCATACAAAAATATAGTACATCGGACCCTGTGTAAGGTACCTCCTCATATTATACCCCGTACTTTCTTTTTTCTATTATTCTCCACGTCCACTATAGTACTTAGTCATGGACATTATGTAATACATATCACATGACTGCCAGCGAACAATCTATCTTATCTTTTATCCAAAACTCTCATAGCGCCCTCAGCCGCCTTAACCTCCCTTGGGTTCATACACTCAAGAAGAGGTCAGGTGCGTATATCGATTGACGGTTGGATTACTGACTGGTCTCGAGACTTCGAGACATCATACATATCGCATAGATTGTGCTCCGACTCTCCAGGGTATCCTAAAGAGTCGAAGGTGTATTCTAAGCCCTGGGTATCCGAGCCGAAGTACACCTTGTAGAGCACAGACCGCCACTTGTATAGATACTACGTAAGGGGTCAATACCATCTTGTGCGCCCTTCCTCGTACACTCGCCAGACTATCGACAGCTTGTTCCAATATATAAATATTGCGAGAGCCCAAAGGCCTTACAATGGCTGAGCAATGCACCCAGAAAGTGGAGCACTTGCATCATATTCACATAGGGCAATCACACACCCACAAACAAGGCTTTCATGCCACTCGCTCTCATGCCATGCGTTGCCAGATCTGGTAATATGGGTTGCCACAGCAGAGTACACAGTCGATTTATGAAGTCAAAACAGACAGCACCCATTTTTGCACATATTTGTGCATATTGCAAGGACCCCTGATGGCCAAAAATGTGGCCGACAGTGACTGATGCCAAACTCGCCAAATTCATCTGATTTCCTCAAATCTTTTTGTGGTTCCACGGTCTAGGAGTCCATGCTCACCTTCTACAGCTTTTATATCATACAAAAAGTGGCAAAATTCATGGAAAAAGTATGTTCTTCCAAATGTGGTGCAAGGACCATGGGTTGACTGTAGTCTGCATTGTGTTTATTGTGATGTTGCATCTGTTCATGGAGGGGAAACCCATTCTGTTCTATTGTGATATTGTTCCCATTTGTGCTTGTATTTATGGTGGGGGAATCCTGTTCTCGTTCGTGAATATTGTCTGATTTGGTGTTGGTTGGTGGGTTGTCCAAAAGGCTAGCCCACAACACATGCGTTTCATGACAAAAACTGGGACTTCCCAAAAAATGCATTCCCACTGTCATCTGTTCAATGACATTGAGAACAAAGGTGTATCACTGAATTTCGCTACCAAAATTAATGAAGCCATGCATGGACCTGCATGAGCTACATACTTGAGGCAAACAAATTTCAGGGACGTCACTGATCAGGTGTGAGGGGCAGATCTCGAATGCTGCTGAAACTGACCAAATTCCACAGATTCTCAGCGGAGATTATTGCTGATTTGTCAGCAAATTCATACAAGATCAAATCAACAACCTTGACAGATTCTTATGGGGTGAATACCATACTCCATCGGATCTCAAAGAAGTCTAACATTATGATGGGATCCAAATAGAAGTCGACTGTGTTCTTGGCTATTGAGAATGAAATGCAAGCTGACCTTGCATTTCACAACTTCCAAGTCTGATTTTCAACCTTCCTGTCCAACTTCCTTCAGGTATATGGCCATGGGCTGCCTGACAGAGAACTAGTCAAATTTACTCCAGATGATGAGGTAAGTTAAATTTTATGGGAAAGTTCATTCTAACTGGCTTCAGGTTATACCATTCCACTTTCTAAAGTGTTTTTCCAATCCCTTGACAATTGGAGGGTCAAATCTGACTACCTGTGCTGCAGCCCAATGTTCTACGATCACCCCTGATACAATGATGTAATTGTTAAGACATCCATTGGCAACACAGTACACACATTTGCTCTCACACAGCCAATGGATGCTGGCACCAGTCAGTTAACCTCTGAAGATAAAGCTTTGGGCTTCTACCGAGTTTGAGCCAAGCCTCGACAAAACTCAGAATTTATTTCTGTTCATTCACAAGTGACAAGCATGGGGAGTTTCTAGTAGTGGATGTTATGGACACAGACATGTTTCTTAGGCTCAAATCCATGTATCTGCTGAACACACAGTACTAGTCATTGAATAGTTTGAACTAAATTTGAATGGTTTCACAGATCACTATCTAAATATGATATGCCCTATAAGAGCTCAGAAGAATTGAATGTGTTCTTATCCTCTCTTATGGGTGGTTCACAGTCTTATGATCTTATTGCCAGTGGCAGTTCATATTGTGATCTTATCATGATCTTATTATGTGATCAGCTTATAAGCCAGAAATAAAATTTGAGACATCAGCTGGACCAATGCCATCATGTAGGCTAGTTTTGACTGCCTCATGGCTTCCTGGAGTCTTTGTAGGATGTTGATTATGTTCTTGAGTGAGTCCAAAGAGACATTCAGGACAGGCAAAAGATTGGTGAGCATTTGGTCTAATTTGGTTCTGTTGGTGGTGAGTAAAATGCTCAGGATTGCCATTAGAATCATCCCAGCTTTCTGGGTTACAGGCAGCCCTCCATTTTCATCAACCTGCCATCTGACAAACTTGTTCTTTGTCCCTTTCCCCTTCCCTTTTGTGGAGGTCTGTGTCCCTTCACCCTTGGGGTCTATCTCACTCTCATCCCCACCATCACTCAGAATATCACCTTTCAATCCTTTCCTGTGCCAAGTGGGGCATGCAACACCCTGGGAACAATCAACCCTGGTCATCATCCTGCCTCTGTGCACTCCCATTATGAACACAATATTTTGTCCATTCACCACCCCAAACACATTTTGCAGGATTCGGAGAATAGTTTTTGTCCTTGTTCTTTTCCTATGACAGCCTAGGCTGTGTGTCATGAAATGCGTGCATTCATGACTAACTCCTATTCCTTTTTTTCGAATTGCGGGATATATTTTGGCGGAACTCCAAAATATATCCAGCTTACAGCGATGGTTGTCGGACACAACTAATATGGAGAAGACACATAGGGGGGAAACTATGATACAGATAAATAGGAGGATGGTCGGTTTCAGTGACATGGAAACCAATCACAGGATATTTTATATATAAGCCAGTAGATAGAATCCTGTACAGTAGATTCTATCTTATCTATACTCCAGTCTTACTTCAGCTAGAGTGCTGCTTTATAGGCTTGAAGCTTGATTCTCCCTTGCTGTGGGATTGCTCTGACTTACATCCCGCATTCCATACCCTGCATTCTGACTTCAGCACTACCCCTTCACTCAGGACAGTGAAGACAACCAGAATCCAAGGACATCCTGTCTGGAATTCTGGTAATGGTTCAAAAATACAAAATTTACTGGTGCATGGAAGATGTTTCATCTCGAGCAGAGCTAAATTTCAATGTTCATTTGCTAAATGATAATTCAGAGATCAATTTAGGCAGGGTACTAAATTTGAGGCTCACAACAATTGACTTTGACAGATGAAAAATTTGACACATTGGTGCAAACTGCAAGTGGGCCAGAGTCAGAGATCACAAGCCCATCCTCCTCGAAGTCAGAAATAGCATCTGCATCCCCTGAAAATAAAGCATCAAGATATTTAGTGTCATACAGGCCCTGCCCCGCTGACCAGTCAATTAAATGGTCCCTATTCAACCTGCTATAGTGTTCGCAGCTGTGGATTTTGAATAAGACAGAGCATCAATAATTATTTTTAAAATATGTACTGAATAAAGGCATTGCCGCTATGATCATAATGTAGCTCCAATCTACCGTTGCACATCAATGTTGAGGGATGGCCACGTCAAGCTTTTTGCTGTTGAAGTAGCCACAGCTCTCGCTGCTCTTGTTCAGTCCCAGAATATACTGTGATCTCATGAACTGGAGCACCACAACCTTGTAGGGAAAGCACGGAAAAATAAGCCAGAGTGTTTTGAAAGGGAACTGCGAGCAGAAGAAAGTTTCTCCCAATTGATGTGCTCTGCAGTTAGACACTGAATGATGTCATCACAGGAGGCCACAGCGTGGGGACGACTAACAACCTTGTGGTCAGCTTGGGGGCATATTTTGCTCCCTTGGCCTGTACATGCCGTTGTGAGATAATGAAATCATAGTTATATTTTAGGATTCTATCTGCATACATGTTGAATGGGATTCCTTGCAGGCTACTTGCTACCACTGGAATCAACCAATATCTCACAGAAGACTGGCTTCGTGCCAGTGCCAGAGGATCCCTGAGGTGCTCCTTGGGAGTAGGCAAAATTACGAGCAGGGCAGATAAAGGCCGTCGTTGGAGGAACATGGAAAAGGTGGCCGATATGGCCATGCTGACTAGTTTAGGGATACTCAATCAAAGCATCAGCTTTGTGAGTGTAAAGAATGTTGACAGTGGTTTGAGAGTTAATTTTAATGTTGTAGGAGGTGTTTGGGAAGTCGAAAGGACCAGATCCTGGGTCTTGGGTTGGTGAAGCATGGCTGGGTGAAGCAGAAAGGTCCAGGTTCGTATTGCCAGACTCAGATAAGTAGGCCAGAATGAGATCCAGCGTGTCCTGCATCGGTGCTGGTGCAAGAACTGAGTTGTCTGTGCTTGCAAACATAGCTAAATCTTGTATTTGAGCAGCAACATCTACACGTTCAGTCTGGCTGGCAGAGGATTCAGCCATCTTTCAAGTACGGAGAGAGGTAGACTGAGTTTATTATGATTTACTGCTTATTCATTCGCATTTCCGCATTACAACATATGGTACAACACCAAAATATTGCTCTCTTATTTTGGATTGAATTTTCACCCGATTTGGCTGCCCTCTAAGACAAGCCAAGAGATGCCGCTCTCTGTTGGTGCATTGTCTTGCCAAAAAAAAATTGAATTCAGGTGACCACAAGCGAAATGAGAGATGAAACCGCCCCTCGCTGACTCGGGAATGACTCTGTAATTCCTCCTTTTGGATGGGGAGAACGAGGAGAGACACAGACGGGACTGCCTGCAGAAAAAAGCAAAAAAGTTCATTCAAGTTCATCTAGTGCCCAGGTTTCAGTCTCAAGTCATTGGAGAAAAAACCAGACACAACAAGTAGATAACCTAGAAACTCCCAGTTGTCCTAGAAAACGAGAGTGACGGAGTCAGATAGCATGGGCAAGACTGAGTGTGCTTGAAGGATGCCACTGTTTCATTGTAGGCGAGAATTGTTGGCCAACAACCTCAGGCGAGGATGTCCCCACTTGGTATATGTGACATGAACAAGGGTAGGGGGTGGGCGGGGTGGAAGCTTTGAGGAAGGCCGGTGATATGGCCGGAGGTGCACAGTAATAACACTGATATATGTCTGATATCAATCTTTGACGGGATCTAACTAGACCAATTGAACTATTACTTGTTCCTTGACGAAGGGATCAAGCTGAAAAAATCTGAAGACACAGTTACATTTGGAGTCATGTTTCAAGTGACTTTGTCTCTTCAAGTCCATCATCAAGGCTGTGCAAAGGCTCCAACCAGCCCAACGAGAATTGAAAGTCCGACGATTATGCGATAATGTCGGGCACCTGTCATTGGGGGCATGGTAAATTACAGCCTAGCGTAGACTTGAGGATAAAAAGTATTTGGTTTGCAATCCAGTGGGAAAGGTTCCTTGCATCCTTTGCGGCATATTATTGGAGGCTGGGTGGATGGGCTAGGGACATTCAAATCAAGAGATGACTGGCCTCGAGCTCGCTCGTCCCAGTCCGGTGAGGGTGAGGTGAATTGCATCAGATGATATGCATGACGTGATTGTGATGACCCATATGGATGAATATAAGATGAAAATTCATGCAGACATAAGGCAATTACACATTTGAGACCTGGTACCGATTCTCAGAACCAGGAATATCATACATGCACAGAACATATAAGGCCATTCATTTGGCTCTGTGGATGAGGTTTTAGAGCTTTAATCACCACAAAGGCACAGCGTGCGTTTGTATTGAGATTTCAAACTCCGATTATTAGTAATAAGATCCGACTCCAAGACTTCCGCAATCAGTTAACAGACTTCAACAAATGATTGACAAATGAAGTACAAGTAGTAGATATTGAATTGTTAAATCATTACTTACATCGATTCATGAGATCCGTCAATGGTGATCAGGGCACAGTAATAGAATTCAGTAATGAACAACTTGGCAACTGGACTACGTTAATGGGAACCACTGGCAAGCTTAGTGGTGGCTGTCATCAATTGAATGGCACTAAAATAGCCTCCAGATGTTGAATGTGGCCTTCTGCAAGACGAAGCTGATTGGCAACAGCGTCATATTCTGTTTGCCATAATAATATAAGGGCATGCAAACAAGTGGATAAATATATAAATATATAACGAACCTGCAACCGAGATCATCATAGACTGATCCAACCCTTGACGAGGGTGGTTGACATTGTCTGTGGTGAATGGGATATGGGATTAGGGAAGGGAAGGAAAAAAGGGAATGAGGTGAGACTCACCAGCCAAGGTGTCAGTGTTATTCTCTGTAGTGAACGATGAGCGACGGAAGGGACAGAATACTAGGTATTAAGAGGAGACTTGCCAGGCATATTGTGAATTAAAATTTGGCGAAGGAGTGGGCTGGATGCTCTGGTGAAGCAGTTGGAGGGTGACTGTGCTTTCTGAGGCACTTTTTGAAGCATTTGTGGTCAGCGAAGAAGGGAAGGAAAGGAAGCACCCTGAATCTATTGGCAATTAATTAATAATAAAATGATGTAGAAGTTCGGAAGCTCCGTGTTTTCCCCTTCATTTATTATGTGTGTATGTGAACATTCAACGTTCACCGTTCACCATTCACCATTTTGAAGTTTGTGATGCATTTTTTTTTTTTTTTACATCGAGCTTCAGTGGCTTCTTCCTGTCATATATTATAGGATCTTCGTTGACATTTCTTCGTGTATAGCACTCTTTATCCAGCCAGGGCCTGCATTCGAGCAGAGAAGTTGTGTCTTCTGGATGCAGAGCTTCCTGTTATTGTCATGGTTGCTGTTATATACTGAACCAAAGGTAGAGGGGGCTAGGTCTGAGCTCCAAACGACCGGAGAACCAGAGGAGGTTGGAGGATGGTTAGAACACAAACACCACAGGGGGCAAAGGGTGAGTGAGACTATCTGACTGGCAGACGAGATACAAGAAGTCCGAAGGGAAGGTCAGAGGACCGGAGGATGACTCAGTGCCGAGCAGAGTGCAAAGCAATGTTAATAATCAAACGGAAGTACAAGAAGTATCTACGGAATACTTATAGAGGTATTCTAATTGTAGTCCTGAATGTGGAAAGAAGACATATGTCAGATAAGGTATAGGTGCATGGAGATGAGGAAGGTGATGGGAAACATGAGGTCAGTAAAGACAATAAGAAAGAAGACAGGTAAATGGGAAATGCTCAGTAATCCTTCATTGCGTAAAAACCTGTGTATGACATTGAGGAGCAGCACCAAGGTGTAGCTCGGAGGACGGAGGAGCAGAGAACCGGAGGCCGGAGAAAGTGATAGATGGGTCAGGGAGTGTGCATGGATATAACAGTTGCTGGCTACGAGGTTGCTCAGTGGGTGGCCATGTGCTTGGAAACAATGCATCTTCATGGTGAACTCAACCTGTGTATCAATAACGGGAAAGGTACAAGCTGTCACTGGGCATTGAATCATTTGATCATGGGGCTTATACTGAACATATTCTGATCTTATTTCAAGTATGATCAGCATATGTTCAGTGGTCACATGACTAAACATATTCTGAACATATGACTCATCATTGAACATATGCTGATCATACTTAAAATAAGATCAGAATATGTTCAGTATAAATCCCATGATCAAACAATACAATGCCCACAGTGTGTGATATGTTTTGAACTGAAATGGCAGCCAATGCGCTCTTTCATGAAGTGGCGGACCCTTTGGAATTCGGATTTGCAGACAAGACATGTGTGAGCCTTGTTTTGTGGAGATGAAGAAGAGTAGTTGGTTGGAGGGATGCCAGGACATGTGGGCCCATCTACCCGGTGTCTTCAGTCTGCCTTCATGGTCAATACTTGAAACTGCACACAATTCTTGGATTGAATCAATGAAGGAATCTCATTATAAACTACATGCTGGTAAGAAGTGATTGTCTATTATGGTTTGATTTTTAATATATGTTCTTTCAACATTCAGTGGTGGCAGCATGCTCTGCTGAGCTCAGCATGTGTTAGGTTGGTTCATGAGTGGCAATGGATCCAGAGTGTACCAGGGTGACAGAGGGCTTGGATACTCTACATCTCTTGCCACATGACTGAACCTTCCTTTGTGCGCACCTGGCCAGTGTGGGGATCACCATCGACACGATCTTCCATTATGGGTGCTCCGAGGATGAGGCGCTAGCAGCACTGCTTCACTTGCATCTGATGATGGACATTAAGCAGTACAATGTTGTCCTCCACGAATTGGGCAGGATTCAGGTGGGTGAGGAGTACTACATTGGTGGTGGACCGCCTGCAGCTCTTGAAGAGTCTGACCAAGCCCAAGACCCCGAGTATTAGTGTCCATTTGTGCACTTTCAAAAATCCTTTGTCCCGCCGAACGTAAAGTACAGTTTATTCATACTATTGGGATGCATATATTTCTGGATGCATTGAAGTTGTTAGTTCAGTCTTCCACTCTGTACCACATCGACCAGCCAAAAAAAAAACCTACTACCAACAATGTCCTACTTGATGGAAACAGTTCAATCCCAGTCTCCTCATGAACAGGAGCAGCTACCTTCAGAGACCAAGCAGATGATAAGGGCTGAGATCAAGTGAGCTCATTGTGGAGGCATTCACCTATTTGGCCCACCCGAATTGGCAGTACTCAACTCAGGTGTCCATTCCCAGAGAGTCAGGAATCCTCTGTGATGGAGGAGGATGATGCGCAGTCCAATCTGTTCTATGCATGTGCAGTTCATGTTGATCATGAGGCCCACATTGACACAGTGAATACCTGGCTTCTCGGTGCAGATAAAATCCAGTCGGGGCTATGACTTGACGTATCAGCCTTGTCCCACCAACTTGCTATAGCTCAGCTTCGAGCAGAAACAGTGGACAAGATAATCACCTATCAATGGTTGATCATCTCCTCTCATCACAAGCTTCCTGTGGAAGTTCTGGCAGATATTCTGGACCTGGCTTTACAGCTCACCACTGCACCGGAGCGTTATTGAAGGCTCTTGATTCTGCTGTGAGTTTTTAGAGCCTGGCAACATATACTCCTGGACAACAGTTGATTCTGGGCATTGTATGACCTTACCTTCTCCACCTGGAACAACAGGGGAATGGCTTGGTTTCAAAATGCTGCCATAATTGAGTCCTCATTGGAGAGGTCCAAAAGCCATCCATTGATGGTTACGTTCTCTATAGACAATGGCATTACCATGGAAGCACTGCAGCTACTGGTACAGGTGTGCTCCAGGTGGTGTTGCCTCCAAATCAATGGTATCTCGAACCTGATTGTGGAACATAATCTTCAATCACTGCTGGCAGAAGTGGAAAACAATCTGGGGCAACTTGAATCACTCATCTTGTGTGGCTTGTCAGAGGGGTCCTGGGGCAGTGCTAGTGGCATGTGGCAAGGACAGTACATTAATTCAGCAGATATTCTGCCAGGATTGTTTTTAAATTTGCCAAGGCTCAAAGTCGTAAAACTCAGGTGAATGTGTTTTCCCGAAAGGACAGTGCCATTGACCTGGGAATTGGTTTCAGAGTACACCAAGATGGATACCCACTGACCAGACCCAGAGGCGTGGAACATGCCCCCCTTCGACAGTGTTCAATGACATCGGGGATATGGAACTATACCCAGGACGCACTTGGAGGCCATGCCGAATCTGACACATCTTCAGCTGGAGAACATGGGAGCTTCAGATCCCTTCATTGGAATGGTGTGGTTGCTGGCACTGGTTTCATTGGCTGTCATTTTTTCCTTGGGATATCAGAAAGATGCAGCCGCAAACTATGACCCTTTGGGAGTGTTTATTGCACCTGTCCTGGAATGGTTGGAGATACACAGGATGGAATTCAACACCCAAAAGGTTGAGTTTTCGGCGGCAGACCCAGGACTAGAGCTTGTCATCAGTGTCTCAGTCAAGAAACTGATGATGAGGAGCAGCAATAAATCAATACATAGAACAAATACTGACTTCGGGTTTCTGGAGCTTGGAAGCATTGACATAGTCCTGTGGAGTAGTAATGTGGGAGCTGGATGCTAGATTGCAAATATCATGGTCAGGCTCAGCCAGCTCCGGTGCAGTCCAAAGTTTTGTCATTGCATGGACAGCTTTATTTGTAATCTGGACTGAGGTGCCCCATCATGTGAAGTTCTTGTCATTGGTGCTCTGGAGTGTCCCATGGTAGTCTTCTTGACTGTGCCAGTATATCTCGACCAGTCCACAGGTTCTGTATTAAGAAGCAAAGATAAAATAAAAGTTGAGAGAAAAGAAATATAGTACTTCTCAAAGTCAACACCAAATCCGAATTTGCCCCACATGAATTCTCCACCCTTGGTCTTATTGTGGTCAGCATCCATTAAGAATTCATACTTTTTACCAGGTCCATCGCATTCAGCTTCCCACCACAATCCTATTGCAATGGGAACATAGTTGTTGTCGCAATGTAGCCAATTCGAAAATCTGTGGTAGGTGGCTGTGAATGAATTGGTGAATGGCCACTCGGCAGATTTACCATCAAGTACATCTGCGAAAGAGAGAACACCAATCCTGGAAATAGAAATCAAAATATAATAAAATTAATATAGAAGATTCATTGCCTATCAGCGACCGCCTGAAGTAGTTTTGAACCACCAGGGAAAAGCATGGAAAGTTCATGCTGGTATATTGCAGAGAGCCTGGGGAACTTGGATATAAGATTGAGATAACTGGTCAAAGGGAAGAAATTAGACTAAGCTTAGAGATAAATGGACAACACCATATTATCTCAGGTTCATCTTTGTTTATAGGGGCATAACTTGCAAGGGTTTTGTTCTCCTCCATTGAACCATGCCACCCAAGCCCAAACATTGTCTCTGTTGGGCAGCAGGTGGGATTACCAGCTGCATGGGGTGTATGGGATTGGGAGGCCTGGAATAGATGAGTGAAGGAATTGGAGATGAGATGGTATCAAACAAACTGCATTGTTTTTAATCGCATAGGCATTGTGGCTATAATCCATAACGACTTGAAGAGACTCCTGCACTTCAACCCAAGTTGCTTCTTGCATAGCACTCCATGCACTTGTTAGCACTGGTTACATGGTGAGAACTGAAAGTCTCATGGCATGAATGAAAACTCACCCAATGTCCACCACAAAAACCAGTTCCAGAGTTTCAGTGAGAAACCCAAGATGGATGCCTGGCTCGTGCATCCAGTGGAAGTTGGGAAGAATCTTGTTGATGTCTTGTTGACTGAGCAGACAGCTGTTCGCATTTTATGCCACCTTGAGTGCATGTAAGCCTGGTGTGTTACGAGTAACATAATGTATATGGAGCTCATCCAAGGGACAGCCCAAGATGCTGGCTAATAGCTACAGAATATCAGTAGAATAAGATAAACAAACACACAGATTTGTCTCACAACTCCTCCTCACGCTGCTTCTGTGCAATTGCTGCCTCCACCTTCCAGGATCACAAAGATGCATTGGACTGTAGGGGTTCCATGAAAGAAAATACAAGAAGAAGAGCTTGAAAAATACTTTCTTCTTCCTCTCCCTTTCCTTGAAACTGAGCTGAGATTGGGCAGGAGCCATGATAGTTAGGAGGAAGGTGTCAGAAGTCGTGTGAGGACAGATCCAAAGTTGTGCCAGGTTACCAGAAGAAACACATGTTGTTTTCCATATATACCTACCAATGGTTGCAGATCTTGTTTCAAACCCCCATCTCTCACTGGCCAACGTTCTGCTTGAATGGGAAGGTCGTCATGGCCCTCATGTGCCTGGTGGCAGACTCAATTCCCCCCCCCCCCATCTCTTGTGTGCCTAGTAGCACACTCCACACCCCATTGCATCGTTTTCAGCTCTCTAGTTGCCCCTTGAAATTTTTCTTTGGGTGCAGCACAATTATTTAGGAGTTGGACACATTTCGAACAAAAGACAACTACAGTGCGATGAACAAATGTTTCTCGCTGTATATTGGATGATTTATGCCTAAGTACTACATACAAGACAGATATCAAAGTGTTAAATTGTTAAATGGAAGGTGCACACTGAAGAGCGAGGCCCTCGCACTCGCTCTTCATGTGATGCAGAATGGAACATGTTACACAGAATTGTGGAACATATTCCGCTCATGGGAACACCTGCACCACATGCAAAGGGATATGTTCATGCCATGCGGGCAGGCATGTTCAGGCGTGGGCATGCACACTCAGAGGTGGCATGGGGGTGTGGTGGAGGGGAGACACGCAATGCCAGGCCATGCTACACCAAGTAGCGAGGCATTGGTGTAGTGATCGTTGCAACATTGCAACTGGGCATCAATGCACCAAAGAGCAAGGGCCCTGGGCATGCGGAGTTTGTTTGAGTGTGCAGGCCTGTGTGCGGGTTCGTGGGGGCATGTGTGTTCGCAGGGGTGTGTGTGTTCATGGGGGTGTGCGGTGAGATGGCTGAAATAAAAACAAGCTTACAATTATGCTAATTCAGTCTAAACCGATCATCTCACTTCTCAGTGGTATACAATTAGGGCCAGAGTGAGCTCTGAGCTACTGGCTGAGTCTCAGAGATGTGATGGAGTACAAACGATGAGCCATACAGTGACTATATATGATACTTTAAACAATGTGAGGTCAATATAGTGTCCTGAGAGCTTGTTGCAAGAACTCGTCTGAAAGTGGCCATAACTCATGTGTGAGGGCGATATCATGCAGGATTGCTAGAGTCCATACCAAGGAGAGTGTACGAATATCCATATTTATTTAAAACACTGCTACATGAAGACAAACCTCAAGGGTGGGGATTTGTGCCCAAAAGGTCCTTGTTGCGACAATAGTTACAGTTGCAACAACAATATCTAGTCATGACAAGACAGTCGCAACAAGAAGAACTTCTCAGGAATATGCCGAGACAAGTCATGATAGTCGGAATGACTCGCAATTACATCCTGTCGATCTCCGAGACCAATCACAGCCACGTGCAAAGACCAGTGACTCGGAAAGTCAATCCCAGAAATGTCCGATGACTTCAATGTCTCCTGAAACTCCAATTGATCGGAATAGTCAGTCACCTGCGATGTCACAATAAGGTGTCATTGTGTCGTGATAGGTCCAAAACGCTGTGAGCTCTCACTTCGCTCGACCCACCAACCGGCATCGGATAGCGATAAATTACCACCCAACCCCAGCGGTATTCCCTGTACCCTCACTGAGTCAAATACATCGCTACCGCTTGAGCGTACCACCAAACACTCACCATCACATCACTCCGGGCCCCTATTTTTCATGAATAACTCCTTGGAAACCACTCAGAACGCTAACCTGGGTCTTGATTCACTCCCATCCTCCTCGGAAACCTCTCAGAACATTAACCCGGGTTTCAATCCACTCGCATCCTCCAAGAAAACCACTCAGAACGCTAACCCGGGTCTTAAATGACTCTCAGCTGCATCCCCCTACGCTCCGTCTCATTCAGAACCACCTGCAACAACGACTTACTCACCAACACCCTCGAAAATAAAACATTGACCTCCAAGAAATAAAAAGGGTAGTACGCTTATTCGCCTGGCCTCCCTCTGCTTTCCAGCAATGGGAGGACAGGCGAAAAGCCGCACTACGATCCTAGCGCGGTTCGAACGCGCGTCTCTCAGTTATGAGCGTCATAGGCCGCTAGACCATAGGACCGTTATGTTTCTCGGATTCCGCAACAACAGGATAGTACACCACCAAGGCCAGGCGGTTGACATAGGACCCGGAGATGGATTTATATCGCAAATACGAGCCCGACTATAACACAGATCAGGGAGGAAGGGCCTTCGTTTGCGTGCATCATTTCCAGCTCGGCTTGGCTGGAGACCCGGGACAGGCGATGTCATTTGTATGACATAGAAGGCGACTCGTGCGACCCGGAGCGCGCCAAGACCATTCACTATTAATAGGTCCAGACGTCCCACAATGACTTGGTGGCCATACGATCCGGAGTGTGCCAAGAACGTCTCGTACCACACGACCCGGGGGTTATTTTGGGTCGTCGTAACAAGACAATCTATTTTCAGCCCCGGACGACCAAGCTGGCTATGACAGACGGGCGCCGGTAAGGAGTCATATGGTAGGAGAAGGGGACCCGGGAGAGGGAAAACTATAAATACAAGGATCATTCTTCACATAAATCATCACCGAGTTCCCCTGTATTTCTCTAGTGCACACTAGCAGAAGGATAAGAATACACCCAACTATAGAGCTCTCTGGTCATCCAGCAGGCTCTCTTGTGAAACATCTCCCTCCGCTTTTCGAAGCACTCACAAGATCCTCCTGGATCACATCCTTCACCCAAAAACACTCTGATTTGAGGAAAACGATACTCGTACACGGAAACGCTGCCGTTACGAACTTACTAGCAGTACGAAATCAGGGCACAGTAGCCTCGACCCACCATCTATGCTAAACGCGGTCAGCCCTTCCTTTCTGTGGATATATCCTACTAGGAACTTCCACCAGTAACATACGACATCCGGATACTCCTCAGACACTCTCGCCTGAGCATATCATCTTATTCACCTCGATCGACAACCTGGACCCCCTCATATACATTACAAACAGGGTCAGAGACAAGGAATTTTCCCTCTGGTCGCTGTCTTTGGCGATAAAACACCACGAAAACTATAAATCCTCTCGAGTCCGGCACTACTTGTGCTCCCGTGTTGCTCTGAAACGACTGTAGGGATTGCAATAGGTTGATTGGTGGAGGAGAAGGCCTAGTATTGATCCCCTTCATCGACATACGAAGCGAAATATAGCTAAAACACACCTTGAGAAGCGACCCGGGTGCTCTTTTAGCTCTTAATTGTTATATTCCGGCTGCTCAAACACCTGGAATAACCACCAGCAGATCTGATATACCTAGTAGCACCCCCATAGGCATTTAATTAGACCTGCTTGGGGTAACCCATGCACTAAAAACAAATTAACTACACCATTCACAAAAACTTGCTACACTCTACTGCCTTGATTATTTCCCCCAGAGGACGTACCTTTCTGAAACTCGCAGACCTACTTGCAGTCACCAGAACTGCAGTCAACATCACAGCATTTCTAGGGTCACCACGACAGTGAGTCCTGTACGGCCTGTTCCCTGCTAAGGTGCTTGAACACCATGGTCATCTCCTGGACCTGGCCGCAAGGGTTTCCGCCATCCCCAAGACTCTCTCTTCCAAGTTACTCCCTCCACTCTGGATACCCTGCAGGGCTTGTTGTTCTGCTCTTCCACATCGAGGAGTTTGAGGAACAAGTATTTGTTCTGTTGCTGTGAGGTGTAGGTCCCGAACTCCTCCGCGGAGATGGGGTTCATGCATAACATCATTCAGTCGAGTAGTTGGTTAATAGTTGATACTATCCTTCTGTCAGCACAGCGGCTTTGCAGGTTATGGTGTGGAGCGATGAGGCGACTGAACAACAGTAGGTAAAGCATCAATACACAGTACTGAGCAGCTGGAGAGTAGACAAGGATAGTATAAAGTAATCTACTATGCTACAGGGAACTTTATACTATCTATGCTAACTACAGTATCAACATCACTAATACAAACCCCTATCTAATATGAAATGCTATTAAGGGAATGAATATCACAACGGACACAAGTGGGTTTCAGAGACGATCATCAAACCCGATCGGTCACTAGAACCCCGATCGGGCAAAAATCCCACGCTGAAGCCCCTGGTTTCATGACACTTGTTTCCCAAAGCGACGCCGCAGTCTCCCCCACAACGTGATGTTTCAGTAGCGTAATATGATGGAATCAGGACCCACCTGAGTAGGTGGGACCGTCGGGTACTATGGGCCAGGAGTTATGACTCAGCAATTGCAGCCATGATTGGCAATTGCAGCTGCAGATCTAGCACTGGTGATATCCGGACTTTGACAGTAGGAATATGAATTGGACCTAGTAAATGCTGGTGGGTGTGCAACATTGCTAGGGCGCTATATCTTGAAGCTCATAGCTAGGGGATGAGTACTCCTTAAGCTAGCTAAGGGATATAGGTCTCAGAAATGGCAGAAGCACTTTCTTATCATGGAAGAATGTTATATACCGTGCAAGCGGAAGGGACTTAGACCGGGATGACCGGGGACCGGACGTATCCGGTGGACTGGAAGTTCGGAGATGACCGGGAGGTATAGCGAAACCCAACGCCACAGAGGGTAAGGGCGAGGATACTAGCCAGGCTGATTCGAGACAAGTCCGAGTAAGATCGAAGACGACCGAAGAACCGGACGTCGGACTCAGACAGGAAGATAGCGCAGAAATGTTTATAATCAAACTGAAGTACAAGACATACAGGACGAGTATTTAAGATGTAGATTTAATAGTATCTTAAAGGAATTGTGGCATGACACTTAATTTGCGGTACAATAAAGACAATAAGAATTAATTTCCCAAAAGGGAAATTGGATCGGAAACATCGGGGAAAGACGAGGCCGTCGTTGAAGACAATAGAGGCCAGCGGATAAACGGGAAATGCTCAGTAATCCTTCATTGCGTAAAAACCCAATGGTCCCGAGGTGCGGAAGTCCCGCCGGCCAGTACCGGGTTGACTGGTCGAACCGGTCAACCAGAAGTACTGGTTAGTTCGGCTGGTCGCACAGAGTGCATGGATATAACAGTATCCCCCCATTAGGATCCTTGCCCTCAAGGATCCAATGCGCAGGATAGTATCAATCAGTAGCACAAAGAAAAATGAGAAATCCAACCGGAATGACCGGATGAATAGGGGTGGTGGCCGGAGGTTGTGCATTCGAATCAACCAACTCCGAGAGCATGTCCGGCGCCAGGGCGCAACGGACGAACACAGCAACCAAGGCCCCGGGGAGTCAGTATAATGAAATAAAACCGTCATAGGAAATGGTCCGTGCGCAGGTCACGTGCATGTTGATAAAAATCGCGCAGCCTGTGACTCATGCGTAACTCCTCTTTCTTTACTACCACCGCCATGTCTGCTCCCACTGCCACCACCCCCACTGGCGACCGCGACCACCCTGACGACGACCACGACGGCCACAAGAGAAAGCGGAACCCCAACGAGACAGCTGACGAGTGCAAAGAGTGCAAGCGTCAGAAGAAGGTGTGGAAGGAGGCGGAAAGAAACAGCAGAGGGCGGCGGAGGAGGAGTCAAAGTGCGCGAGGAAGGCGGCGCGCAAAGCGAGAAGGAAGGAGGTGGTGGCGGAGCAGGCGGCCAAGGAAGAGGCAGAGCGTGCGGAGCGGCTGGACCGGCAGCGGCAGGAGTTTGAAGAGCTCCAGCGGCTGGCCGCGGAAACAGCGGCGAGAATGCGGGAGCTGCGGAGGGAGCTGGGGGAGTCGGACGAGGATAACGACGGAGAGGGCGAAGACGAGGGAGAGGACGAAACGCTGGCCAAGGGCGGAGAGGTGGTGGCCGTACTGGACGGCGGTAACGGTGCATCGCCGTGCACCGTGCTTCGTTTTGAACTGACCGGTCGACACAGTGCGACTTTTGTCGCAAGCATTCTTTCGAGTGCGAGTTGGTCGCCGGCGCCCGAGCTTGCCGTATGTGCAAGCTCAAGAAGACCAAGTGCTCGTTGCTCCCCGTCATGCGGGTGAACCGGCGGGTCGAGGCACGCACCCGCAAGTCCAGCAGCAAGCCGGAGAGCGAGGACGATGGCGACGACGACGGGAACGACGACGCCGACGCCGGCCGCAGCCCAACACCACGACGGGTGACTCGGAGCGCCACCCAGCGCGACCGGTTGGGCCGGTCTGGCCCCCGCACTCGTGTCGACGAGCTGCGGGAGGACTATGATCAGCTTGCGGTCGAGTTGAGGAGGGTAGAGAAGCAGGCAAAGAAACGAGTAGGGCAGGTGGAGGATTACCTCGGGGAGATGTACCGGCAGTTGCGCCGGGACTTCCGAATTCTCGAGATGTTCAGCGGCGTGATGGACATTGTCATGGACGTAATGTGGCATGAGGTCGCGTGGGATACGGAGGATGGGGAGCCACCGGAGTGGTTCAGGGTGGCTGCACGGGGCTTCGCGAACGTGCCCTGGCAACAACCAGTCGTGCCGTCGTGGGAGGAGGAGTATGACCCAGATGGGTGGGTGGAATACGCGGACGACGACGAGGAAGGACCGGCGTCATCGTCGACGACGGTTGGGTCCCAGAGGACGACCTCGAGCCAGAGGACACGGCGATGACCCCTCCGCAGCCGGTCGTGCAGGTCGACCCGGCTGAGGGGGAGGTCGCGGATACGGAGTTGCAGGGGACGCTGGAAGGACTGGCTGGGGTGGACGACGAGGCGGCCAAGTCGCCCGAGAGGGGGAAAACCCCAGAGGTCGAGGCCATCGTGAAGGCGGAACCGGTTGAGCTGACTGTGGCGGGGACGGCGACCGGTCGTTACCGGGTGATTGTGGAGGAGGGCGGTCGCGAGGTCCTGGACATCCAGGACTCGGACAACGAGATGGAAGTGGACCCGGCAGAGCCGGTTCAACCGGTAGTACCGGAGGGCGAGGTAGAGGGCGAAATTGCCCAGTAAATAGATCATGGCCATTGTAGATAGAATTTCTTGGGGCCAAACTAATGTAATATAAATGATTTAGCATGCGGTAACCAAGTGGGAAAGATAAGAGCCGGAAAGCGACCACATGCGACGTTCAAGCAGGGGAGAGAGGTCCGGGCTTTTCCGGATGCTGCCGGTGAAAAACTCTCAAGGAGCTCGTCAGCGTTAACATCATCCGCTCCAAGCCAAGTGAATTGCTCATCGGTTACCGGAGGCGGTTCCTCACGACCGGGAAATGGATTAGGAATGTGGGGTTCAAGCTGAGAAATGTGGAAAACCGGATGAACTTGGCGGAGGGACTTCGGAAGCCGGATTGTATAGGAAGCGGCACTGGGTTTGGCGATAACCTCGAAAGGACCCAGGAACATCTCTGAGAACATCGGAGTGGGCCGGCGGGTCCGGATAAACTTGGTGGTAATAAAGGCCTGATCACTGACAGCCATCATCGGGTCCGGAATGCGCCGGCGGTCTGCGGTCTCCTTGTATCGCTCCTGGGCAAAGATGATCTGCTCCCAGAGGAATTCGTGGAGATCCTGGAGGTCGACCACGTAGTCCTTGGCGTAGACATTAGCGACGTCACGTTCTGGATGGATGGTAATGGCCGGATTGTAGCCCTTGTTCGCGAAAAAAAGGCGAGATACCGGTTGAGGTGTTTGGTGAATTGTTGAGCGCGAACTCAGCCAATGGAAGCAAACCGTCCCAGTTGTCCTGCAGGTAGGAGCAGTACATCCAGATGTATTGTTCAACGGTCTGGTTCATGCATTCCGTTTGTCCATCGGCTTCCGGATGGTAGCCGGAAGTATAGTGCAACTCCATATTGAGGAGCGTGCCCAAGGACCAGAAGAAAGAAGAGATAAACTCGGAGCCCCGGTCGCAAGTGATGTGAGAGGGGACACCGTGTTTGGAGAAAACATGAATAAGGAAGAGGCGAGCGAGCTCCGGAGAGTCGATATGGGTATCGGTAGCGATCAGAATGACCTGTTTTGACGCCCGGTCGACGATAACGAGGATAGTATCATATTTGCTGGACTCCGGTAACTGCTCGATGAAGTCGATGGAAATAGAATCCCAGGGTCGGAGTGGAACCGGAAGAGGTTTAAGCAGTCCGTAAGGTCGATGCCGAGGTCTCTTGTTCCTTTTGCATAGAATACACGATCAACAGTAGTCCCGGACGAAAGTCCGGATCTCCGGCCAAGTATAGTCGCGGCGAACGAGTGCTAGAGTGCGATTCTACCCGAAGTGGCCAGAAAGAACGTGATCATGAGCATACTGAAGAACACGTACTCTTAGCTCCAGAGGGTCACCGGATGCCAAAGGCACATAAATGCGCTCGTCAAGCCGGAGTAGACCGGTTGGATCGAGGGTCCAGCAGGAAGGGGTGTCGGAAGCCGCGGTCGTGAGACCGGCGAGTGCGGCAGGATCGGAGTCGTAGGAAGATCGAATATCGGAGTGGAGCATCTCAATATCCATTACGACGGTAGCCCGAAGACATATGTCCTCGAGGTATGTTGCCCGGAGCGAAGCGGTAAGCTGTTCCTGATTGAAGATAGGATGGAAATTGTGAGGATTGACTTGTGCATAGTCCTTATCCCCCTCTTTTGGGTAGATGTCCCACCGTCTAGTTAAAGCGTCTGGCTTGCCTCCGAGGCGACCGGGACGGAACCGGATGACCATATTAAAATGGCAGAGGTATTCCGACCACCGGACCTGGCGCCGAGTGAGGACTTTAGAAGTCGCAAAGTATTCCAGATTCTTGTGGTTGGTGACAATGTCGATGGGGAGGGAGGAACCTTCCAGGTAGTGCCGCCATTGGGAAAAGGCATCAAAAATAGCTAGAAGTTCCTTATCGTGCGTGTCGTAGTTGAGTTCGGCCGGACCGAGAGTCCGGGACCGGAACGCAACAGGGTGGATTTCGCCGTCGTCTCCCAGGATGGAGAGGATGGCGGCAGTAGCGTAGTCGGAGGTGTCGGTCTCGACAGTAATTTGTCGACCGGGCACCCAGTGATGGAGAATGGGGGGCCTCCGTGAACGCGCACTTGAGGGTATCGAAAGCCGTTTGGCACTCCAAGGACCAGTCCCAGCGGGTGCTGGACCGGGTGAGCCGGGTCAGTGGAATACATATTTTGGAGTAGTTCCAGATGAACCGGCGATAGAAGTTACAAAAACCGAGGAAGGATTGAATGTCCTTGACCTTCCGAGGAGCGGGCCAATCCGTGATGGCGGAGACCTTGTCCGGAGCCATCCAGAAACCATCCGGAGAGAGGATATATCCAAGATATTTGCAGGTGGTGACGCTGAACTTGCACTTGGAGAGTTTACAGAAAAGGCCGTTACCGCGGAGGCACCGGAGTACTTCTTGTACATGCTTGGTGTGCTGCGAACCATCATCGGAGTAGATGAGTATATCATCCAGATAGACGATGACGTAGACGTCGAGCAGGTCAGCCATGATGGTGTTCAAGAAGCGCTGGAAAGCGGCCGGAGCATTCGTAAGACCCTCCGGGACGACCCGGAAGTCATACGAGCCATAGCGAGTGCGGAACGCGGTCTTGTGCTCATCCCCCTCAGCGATCCGAAGGAGATGGTAGGCGTGCTTGAGATCGAGCTTGGTATAGATTCGGGCCTTACCGGGTGCATCCAGGAGATCCGCGATCAGAGGGAGAGGATACCGGTCCTTCTTCGTGATCCGGTTAAGTCCCCGGTAGTCGACGCAGAGCCGGAGACTGCCGTCCTTCTTCTTAGCGAAGAGGATAGGAGCGCCGTGGCTGGAAGTGGACGGATAGATGAAGCCGGCCTTCATGTTGTTTGTTATCAAGGAACTCCCTGAGCACGGTGAGCTCGGCCAGAGAAAGGGAGTATACATGACCTATCGGAGGGAGTTCACCGTCGACAGTCTCGATCTTGAGATCGAACTCTCGATGAGGAGCGAGGTTGTAAGCCTCCTTCTCAGAGAAGACATCGGCGAACTCGGAGTACTCCGGAGGAAGCCGGTTCAAGTCCGGAGCGTCGGCGGCGGCAGCACGAGCGAAGGCCTCCTCGGTGAGGCATGCCCGAAGGGTATACTGAGCCGTGGATTTATCTTGGATGATGGTGTGATAGGCCGCTGCGGAAACGAGTGATGTGATACAAGCGGAGGAGAAGAGAAAGGACGAAGCATAGATGCCTCCAGGACGTCCATAGAAGGACCGGGTTCTGGACCAAGCGTCGGGATTGGTGTGGGTGCCCTGGCCGGTTTGACCGGTGCCAAGGGGACCTTGTCCATAATCGGAACGACCATAGCGGGAAGAGACGTCTGAGTCTCGGGTGTCGACACAGAAGCACCGGGTGTGCTCGAATGGAAAGAGATGCTGGCCGCAGACCAGTTAATCAACGGATTAAGGCAGCTGAGCCAGTCGTGACCCAAAACCAAGTCACAGGGCGAATCAAGACGGGTGACGAAGAATTCCAAGAATTGGACATGGCCAGAAGGAAACCGGATGAGGAGCCGAAGCTTCCAGTTTATTATTGTCGAAGAGCTGTCGAGGTACCGGAGGCGGACCGGAGACACGGCATACGGAGTAAAACCCATAGATTCCCATACAGAAGATGATATAAAACAATGTGAGGAACCGGAGTCGATAAGGGCCCGCAAACGGGAGAGGAATCCCACGGCTAATCGTGATACATTAGGCAAGTCCGTGGTTGCGCACGGCTCGAGCCCGGAAGTCTGGGATTCCGGAGCGACTGGAGAAAGTGCAGAAGGGAAGACGTCGACGTAAAGGGCATTAGGGAAAAGAGTGGAAGCGTTAAGAGTGACCTTGAAAAGTACCGAATGGTCAACGCAACCCGGATCCGGTACGGAGGTTTCCGGGCTGCTGCCTATTTTTTTGATTCGGCATCAGCAGCCTGGGCGGCCTTGGCCTGGATGTTCTCGGGACGTTTTCGACATTCAGCGGCAATGTGTCCTGCACCTCCACAGTACATGCAGAGGTTGTTCTTCCGTCGTCGTTCCCGCTCGTCCTTCTTGATCTTCCCGGACTTGTCGAGCTTGTCCGCGTAGGGTTTGGCAGTCTTTGCCTTACCGGAAGGAGCGGCCTGGCTGCCGGAGCTGGCACCAGAGCCGGAGGGAGCATTGGAGTGTGATTTCGACTTGGAAGGAAAGGACTTCCCCTTTTTCTGAGCACCGGACTGATTACCAGAGCTGGGGTTGGCTCCGGAACCACCGCCGGTCGGTCCAGAAGGACCAACGGAGGATTTATCGCGCTCACGTTCTCTAACCTTTTCAGCCTCCCGCTTCCAATACCTCGCATCTATTAGTCAGGCCACCGATTTATTTCCAAGGAGGGTGTTGGGATAGGTATGATGAACCATATCATCCTTGATATGTCGAGGAAGACCCTCGTAGAATTGATGGCGCAGTGCAGCATCGCCCCATTGGGTAAGGACGGCGAGCCGGTCGAAATCGACAGTGTACCGGTCTTCATCCGGCACGACCGGATCTGATCTTCGGCATCCCCAACGGGATCATGGGGGCCGAAATTCTCCTGCAGTTCTTGGATGAACCACGCAAAATCACCGTCCCAGGCCAGAACGGCGGAGTCCGAGCCAACATAAAGGTTAGGCTCAAACCAGGCCTGAGCGACACCCCGGAGGTAAGAGATGACATAAAAGATCTTGTCATCATCGGTGGGGAAATCGTGGGTGCGCTCGGCAAAGTGGAGATAGCATTGCATGAGGAAAGTGCGGAGCTTAGAGGGATCAGAGCCATCGAAAGTGTCCGGATTACGAAGGTTGGACCGGTTCAACCGGGGGGGCGCGTGCTCTCGGAGGGAGTATGCGTTGAGAGCGGCGTTGACGGAAGAGAGAGTCTGGATGAGGAGAGCTTCGCCTGAATTTGTTGGGTCTGGGTTATCATTGGAACCATCACCACCACCGCCGCCTGGCCCGCCTGGTCATCCGGGACCCCCAGGACCTCCAGGACCCCCAGGACCCCCAGGGCCGGGTGGACCAGGAGCAGGAGGACCGGAAGACTCGTCGAAGGGGTCATCTTCAGGAGGGCCATTGTTATCATCATCCTCGCCGTCATCATTGTCGTCGACGGGGAGGGCGCCCGGATTTCCGAAGGGAATCGGGGTAGGGTCAATCGCACTAGTAGCGATGCGACGCGGGTGTGGAGATACAGGGTAGACCGTGGGGTTGGGTGGAGTCCGGGGGTTGGTTACAAGCCCCGGGACGGCAGCGAGATTCAGGCTGGGACCGGCCGGTGCTGACCGGTGCACGGCAATCGGGCCCGGGATGGGTCCAGGACGAATTGAGGTGGGAATGCCACTCATCGAAGTGACAGGAGGGGATAGAGGGACCATTTGGCCGAAGAGCCGAGATTCCCGACGAGAACGATCCTGGGCAGCTTCGAAAATAACTGCTGCAGGAACGGTTTGTTCAGTGTGAGACATAATAACCAGCCAGGATAGGTGAGTTTGATTATACTGTTATATACCGTGCAAGCGGAAGGGACTTAGACTGGGATGACCGGGGACCGGACGTATCCAGTGGACTGGAAGTTCGGAGATGACCGGGAGGTATAGCGAAACCCAACGCCACAGAGGGTAAGGGCGAGGATACTAGCCAGGCTGATTCGAGACAAGTCTGAGTAAGATCGAAGACGACCGAAGAACCGGACGTCGGACTCAGACAGGAAGATAGCGCAGAAACGTTAAGACGGCTGAAATGAAAACACGCTTACAATTTGGCGAAACTCAGTCTAAACCGATCATCTTACCGCTCGGTGGTACACAATTAGAGTCAGAGTGAGCTCCGAGCTGCTGATTGAGTCTCAAAGATGTGATGGAATACAAACGATTGACCATACTGCGACTGTATACAATACTCTAAACAATGTGGGGTCAGTACAGTGTTCAGCGAGTTAGTCATGAGTAGTCGTCTGATAGTGGCCATAACTCATATGTGAGGGCGGTATCACGCAGGATCACTAGAAACCATACCAAGGAGATTGTATGAATATCCATATTTATTTAAACACTGCTACACAAAGATCATAGACCTCTAGCGGGGATTTTGGGCCAATATAGTCTTGTCGTGACTAAAGATAATAGTCATGACTCCAAGTCGTATGAGAAATAGTAATTCTCAGGCACAGATAAACAGTCGTGAATAATGGAAGAGTCGCGACTACCAAAACAGACCTTCGGGCAAGCTCCGAGAGTGTGATCACATGTCAGATGGTGAACCAGTTGACTAAGCGAGTCAATCCGAGGATTCCCGATGAAGTCCGAGAAGATCCGACGACTTGATCAAACATTCACATGAAAGATGTGGTTGTCATGATTAGGTCGAAAGCACGCAATATGGCGTCAAGGCGGTCTAGATCGCTCCGGATCTTGCCTTGACTAAAGATAGATGATGCTGAAGGCTCTCCGGAACTTTCGGAACTAGTCTAGACTGTCGGGATTGAATCCTATAGGCCACAGGCCGCAGATCTCCGATCAAACGCGGTTGATAGACGGATAAAAGGACCATATACCTCATTTCTATTACTCATTTTCCTTATCTGGCATGTACTAAAATAGATTGTAAATTAGTATAAAGTCTCAGTAGAATAACGCGATTCTGGACTGTATTTTCCTCCCAGCTACTATAGCCGTGACTATTGTCGTCATTGGTTGTGGGTCACGGGGTCAGTGCACATCTGGGTTTTACGCGGAGATTTGTTTAAACACATTTCGAAGTTGTACTACTTTTAGCAAAGATATATATAGAACCAGAACATAGTTGTTTGATAACCAAAGTCCCAGCAAAGTAAGCTGAATAAGAAAGTCATAAGAAACAGTCAAGTCTGTACCGAAGTGGTCCTTTAAGAGTCGCGACTAAGTGTCAAGACGGAGGATAGCTGTTGATATCGTTCCTTTGAGTTCGGTTGCAGTCTAAGTACCAAAGAAGTAAAGTCTAAGACGGTCTCAAGTGACCTAAAGTTCAGTCCAAGTGTGGCTTAAGTTGTCGGAGTTGTTCAAGTACACTCGCGACTGTGTTTCATTCCATCCAAACACCCCAAAGATAGTGTTTCTCTTGTGAGAGACTATAGTCAAGATTCTCGAGTGATACTCGTGATTATTCCAAAGGGCACAGTTAGATCTATAGTCATTTATTGCAACTGTCTACGGTTCATCTTACTCAATTCTGATTGAGAGGACCCTAGTTATAGAAGCACCAATATAGTCAAGTAGTAGTAGTGTGTGTGTGTGTTAGGTGTAGTTCATTTTGTGTGCGTCTTGCACATATCTTGAGATTATACTTTCCACGACTATACTTGGGTGCACCGTTTCATCTGGAGCCCACCGCTTTGGTGTCCATTTGCATCGTTCGCAGTTGTGAAGTCCTCGCCTTCAGATTAAGAGTCTGATCACGTGGATTTTGATTTATAGGACTTATTGTTCTCAGAAAGAATTTTTGCTTGATTGCAAGAATAATCGTGACAAAGAGTTTTTCTCTCGAAAAATACTTTAAACCCAAAATACCTTCAATCTGTCTTTCGGGCCTCCACCTGATTCACAGAGAGATAAAAAAGGAAAACATCGGTCTCTAGTTCCTGAGCCGGTTACATTTCCTGATTCACAAAAGCCGAGAAAAACGAGAAATTCGCAGAGTTCGGACTTTATCTCTGCATCTTCCTCGGGAAGCCAAGCTCAGTCCAGTTCCAATACGGGTAGAAGTCAAATTACCTCGGTAGTTCGAAATATATCCAGTTCTGCTCAGAGTTTCGCATCCAGCTCAGCACTCACGAGTGTTCCAGAGTTAGACCAAACAGTCACGACTCCTGCAACTCCCGTTGTACAATCCTGTGCTCCTTCGAGCACCCCCCAACCTTTACAAAGACCAATTCCTTTGAATCCGCAACCCCAACTTCCAGCTATGGTTTTCGATAAATCCAAGCTACCCACCAGTTTCGGGAGTAAAGCTCCTAAGTTCAATGGGGATGACCCTGAGAATTTGGAGTGGTATCTCGAGATTATAGAAGAGTTAATAGAAACCTCTAAATGTACGGACGAACAGGAGAAAAAGAAGATCGCTCTCAAGTATTGCACTATGCCAACGCAGAGAGAGTGGAAAGCTCTGATGACAATGGGGTCAAACTATGACTTCGATGAATTCAAAGTGGAACTTCGTAATAATTATCCTGAAGTTCGGGAGGCAGAGGAAGGCTCAATAGGCCTAATCACGACTCTTTGCAAAAGATATGAACGTCATCCAATTCGTACTGATGAAACTACGCGTTTTATGGCGTTTGCAAGGAAGTTTCGCGCGGAAGCAGAGAAACTTTTAAGTCCAATTGTTGGTGCTGGGATTTCGAACAGAGAACTCTGTGCGTTATTTCAAAACTGCTTGGATAGATCCTTTATGGAGTCCTTGAAATTTAAACTCATGGCTTCTGTAGGGGCATCGGTTGTTCAACCAACAACGGCAGCAGGGGGTGTTCAACCACCCGCTGTAGCAGGTCCATCTAGTGGAAATACAACAGTCACGACTAAGATTCCTATGGTTCTCAAGGCTCGTCGCGCAGGAGATAAATACGAGTGGAAAACACTTGTTTCTGCGGCAGAAGAACTTGTAGAGGACGAGGTTTCTTTTATTACAGTGACAACAAGGCAGTCAAGATCTGATAGGACAGATAGACCTGAAAGACCTAGGCATGCTCAAATGCTTAATGAGTACGCAGAAGACTCACCTTCGGAACAAGCTCGATTCATGAAACATGTTGATGACAAGCTGAGTTCGTTGGAGAGCTCTATGGCAATGAATCTCGATAAACAACAGGCTGTAGACAAGGCAAAGTGGGCTGAAGTAGCCGCTATGCTGAAGACAATGTCAACCACTGCAACTCAAGGGTCTGAAAATAGACCTCAGAGAAATTTCGACTCGAATCGTCCTTATGGAGGGCGAGGTGGCAACTCGGGGGGGAATGGCATCTCTCGCGACTGCTACTATTGCGGTGGACTTGGTCATTTCATGGGAGATTGTGCTGAAAGACATGCTCATATTGATGCTGGCAAAGTAAAGGTAGTTGACGGGAAAACTATGATGTTCGATGGAAAGAGCATCCCGCGCGAACCCAAGAATAAAACTCAAGCTGTAAAAGTTGAGGAGTATTGGGGTCGCCGTTCCCTGAATGCCAACTTGCAGACTGATAATAGTGCCTCTGTCTGGCAGTATGCTCAGGATGACTCTGAACCTGAGTACGATCCGAGGCCTGACGAGATTAGAACTCTGAAATTTGAGAATGTAGCTCTGCAGAAGCAATTGCTTCAAGCTCAGAATTCAAAGCCATCTGGTGTTCAATCACCAGATGATGCAGCTTGGCAGAATCGTTTCGCCAAGTTAGAGTCATTTGTCAATAACTGCATGGAGAAGACAGATCAACAGTTTGTCGCAGCTACCAGGGCGAAGAAGGCTACGGCCGAGGCTCAGGAAGGTGAGGATTTTTGAAAGCTCCAAGGAAGGGGGCTAGGGGAAAGAAACCTCAAAAATCTAAGCCCCCGGAGGAAGTTGAGAAATCTGATGATCAGTCTATGGAAGATATTATAAAGACCCCCGGGAAGGTAAGACTGGCAAAGGGAAAAGAAATTTTACCACCAAAGAAAAGTGAAATTTTGCCTCCAAAGAAAAGCAGACAAGTAACCTTTGAGGAAGTCACAGATTCTGAGGATGACAAGTACCCGGAGAACGTTGGTGCAGCTCCTACCGCAGAAATGCCGTATAGAAATGTACCGCCGGTTGAACATGTCCCACGGACACCTGCACTCCCTCGAAAGCCTTTTGAGGTTGGTCGCAAAGAGCCTATTCCTGTGCTTGACAAGGAGAAATCCTACACAGTGAAAACACCTTTGGATGACCCCAGAGCTACAGTCGAAACGATGAAGAAAATCATGGAGACCGAAGTTCTGGTAAAAATTAAACACCTCTTAGGCGGTTCTCCTGCCCTGCAAAGGGACTTGAAGGCGAAAACCAGCAAGTCCAGAAAGCCTCATTCTAATCAGGAGATGGAAGGAGTTTTACTGGCACAAGAACAATCAGTCATGACAGACGAGCTGCCTTTCGCGACTGATACAGAAGATGATAGTGACTGTGATATTAAAAGGCCTGACGCAATCAACATTCAAGATCTCCCCTTTAGACAGTATATTACAATACTAGAGGAGGCGGTTGGTGATATGCCGAAAGGTGCTATTATTATTGAAGACCCAGTAGTTCAGTACTTGGAAAGTCTGGCTCCGGGAGAAAGACCGAAACAGATCTTTACAGGAATGACTTCGGCTGCCCTTCGTTGTCTTTATCCAGTAGTGAATGGCAAGTCGCCAGTGGAGAGCATCCTAGATGGAGGCTCGCAAATTGTGTCAGGAAATAGCGATACCATGAAGGATTTAGGGATCAAGTTTGATCCTAAGGTCAAAATTATCATGGAAGCAGCAAATGGAGAGACACAATCGACACTAGGCCTTGCAAGGAATGTGCCCTTAGATTTTGGTGATATCAGGGTATATTTGCAGTTCCATGTATTAAAAGACGCTCCCTATGACATTTTATTGGGGAGACCATTTGAAATTTTAACGCAGTCCGTAGTCAAAAATAAGAAAGATGGAACACAGACTATGACTATTACCGATCCTAACTCGGAAAAGACAGCCACTTTTGAGACCCATTCTCGCAGAAATTGGCGAAGAAAACTTGATGGTTTTTCAAGGGTGGAATCTAACAGAGAACCGCTCACAGCTGGAAAGCCACCGAAAATTTTGCCAAGGGGAGAAAGGGATTTTTAGCGCTATTCAATGATCTCGAGGAAGGGGGAGAATTAGTCACGGCTATGGATTATGATGAAGATGGAAATTTAGTTTGCATTGGTTATGGTTTACCAAAAGAAGGAAAGACTTTGTCGCAGGATGACATACGAGATGCTTATTTGTGCGCCTCGCAGTCAGTTATAGAAAAAGACGAGCCAGCATCTATGCTGTTCCAAGAATATTTGGGGACATCTGCGGTCAAAGAAGGAATGGATGTATTTACCTTCATGGAAACAGATGAGCTCGCAGATGCCCAACACCAAGCTAAAGAAGGGAACTCTGCTAAGAAACCAAGACATGACCAAGTGTTAAAATCTTGCTTTCAGAGCCTTCGCTCAGTAAGGACAGGGGCTGAAAAGAAACAGTCGCGACTAAAGTCTACAGGCCATAAAAGTAGGATTTACTCAAGAAGTTCGGCACAACCAACGTCGGTACTTCTGGGTAAAAAGTACAAACCTGTCGAAACCCTAATCCTCCAGAATGGGTGCCTACAGGAAGGTACTCTCAAGAAAGGAAGGACATTATTGATGCAATTCATGATGATGGACTTATGGACGATTTTCCAGAGGAACAGAAACTCATGCATGACTTCATGAGTAAACATGAGAAAAGTTTTGCATGGAATCAAGAAGAAAGGGGACAGTTCAAGCACGAATTTTTCCCTCCAGTCAAGATGCCAGTTGTAAAGCATACTCCTTGGGTGTGTTCACAGATTCCTATACCTCCGGGTCATTTCGATGAATTCTGTGCCGAAATAAAGAAGAAAATGGACACTGGCGTCTATGAAAGATCCAATGCTTCTTATCGCTCGCCGATTTTCGCAGTGATCAAGAAGGATGGAAAAACTCTGAGGTTGGTCCACTCACTGGAAAGGTTGAACGAAGTCACGATTCAACATTCAGGAGTTACCCCTGGAACAGAAGCGCTAGCAGAGCACTTTGCCGGAAGAGCTTGTGGAGCAACTCTGGATGTTCTTGTAGGGTACGACAACAGAGACTTAGATGAAGGATCTAGAGACTATACAACGTTTCAAACTCCGTTTGGCCCACTTAGATTAGTGAAGTTGCCTATGGGGTGGACAAACTCGGTCCCTATCTTTCATGACGATGTGACTTATGTTTTGCAAGATGAGATCCCACATACCACCATACCTTATATTGACGATGTTAGTGTAAGGGGACCTGCAACTCGATATGAGACTCCTGATGGAGACTATGAGAGAATACCAGAAAATCATGGAATAAGACGGTTTATTGGGAACACTTTCAGAATTTGAATCGCATAGTTCAAAGAATGATATACGTCGGTGTAACCTTCTCAGGCAAAAAGGCTGTTTTGTGCAAAGATAAATTCTTTGTAGTAGGACACTTATGCTCTTATGCGGGTCAGATACCAGATGCCAGTCGCATTGAGGTTATCATGAACTGGGGAAAACTTGAGAACTTTACTCAGGTAAAATCTTACCTTGGCACCGTTGGTATATTGCGCAAGTTCATTGAGAAATTTGCGGACATAACAGGTCCTATAAATGATTTGACGAAGAAAGATGTCCCATTTATATGGACAAAGGAACATGATGAAGCTCAGCGACTTGTTCGCGAAGCTTTATTGGTAGCAAAACCCTTGAAGCCGTTGAATTACGAGTGGGATACTGAAATATATCTCGTCGTCGACACTTCATACAGAGCAGTTGGTATTGTGGTCTATCAGATAGATCCATTAGACCCAAAGAAGAAACATTTTGCACGTTTTGCTTCAATTACTCTTAACGCTAGAGAAAGTAATTATTCTCAGCCTAAGAGGGAACTGTTTGGATTACTCCGAGCATTGGAGGCCATGTCTTACTGGCTGTTCGGTGTTCGCAGACTAGTAGTCGAGACTGATGCCTTGTACATCAAAGGCATGCTAAAGAACCCAGGAATGGGCCCAAATGCAACCATAAACCGGTGGATAGAAAAGATCTTGATGTTTCACTTCAAACTGAAGCATATTCCGGGAACTCAAATGATAGCGGATGGTTTGTCGCGAAGAGACCCTCATCCAGGAGATGAGGTTTTTGCTAACTCAGAAGAGGGTTTGGATATAAATCCACCTCCTGAGGACCATGAAGATACTGCTACGACAGGCCAGCAGCCGCTTGACTTCGAAGAATTTAAACATCAGATTGACACCCGTGGTGGATATTTGCAAACAGATAATTTGGCAGAGTCAGTAGAGGATTTCTATTTCGACACTAGTCGAGAGAATAACCTTGAAAGACAATTATTAGAAGCTCGGGATGAAGCTTATAGAAAAGAGGGTAAAATTATACCTATCTACATGCAAGCTACAGAAAAATTAATCCCGGACTTGGAATTAAAATGGGATCCTACCAAGAGAGAACCCTATGATGAAAGTCGTAGAACAGCAACTGCTCTTGCACAGGATGAAAAGTTGGAGAAAGTCAAAGTCTGGTTAAATGACCCTTTAATTAGACCTGACGGCATTTCCAAAAAGAAGTATAAAGACTTCGCACGCTACGCCTCACACTTCTTTTTGAGGGAGGGGAGGTTGTATAGGAAGAGCTTAGGATCTGCGCATCAACTTGTAGTTGACAAAGAACACAGAATGTACATGATGAAAGCTAGTCATGACAGTCTGGGGCACCGCGGATTTTATGCGACTAAAGAATTGATTGGTCTGCGTTTCTGGTGGCCAGAATATGAAAGAGATGTAAGCTGGTATGTGAAAACTTGCCACTTGTGCCAAGAAAGGCAGAAGATTTTGGTTAGGATTCCGCCAGTAGAGACTCATACTCCAAGCATTTTTCAAGTCATTCACACAGATGTGATGATTATGGGACAAGTCTCGAATGGACATAGACTAGTTGTGGCAGCAAGGGACTCGCTTTCACGTTATCCTGAAGGGAGACCTTTGAAGCACGATTCAGCTCAAAGTCTGGGACTGTTCTTGTTAAAAGATGTAATTTGTAGATGGGGATGTCCTAGAGAATTTATTACGGACAATGCACCTCAATTCAAAAAGGCCGTTGAATGGCTAAGGGATAAATATGGGATACAGAACATTCAAATATCGCCGTATAATTCACAGGCCAACGGTTCAGTAGAAAATAGCCACTGGGGATTGCGTCAATCATTGTACAAGGCAACTGGAGGAAACCCTGCAAAGTGGTTCTACTTCTTTCACCAAGTACTCTGGGCAGACCGCATCACTATAAGGAAAGGTTTAGGCTGCTCGCCATTTTTCATGGCAACAGGAGCTCATCCTATCATACCTTTGGATATTGAAGAAGCTACATGGTTAGTAGACCTGCCGGGCAGGGTCCTGACCGAAGCAGAATTAATAGGCTATCACGCACAGTCGCTCGCGAAACACCGCCAACATGTGGAAGCCATGATGGAAAGGGTTAGCGCAGAAAAGCGTGCGGCGATTAGAAAGTATGAGAGGTATCATATGCATACCATCATAAATTATAACTTCCAACCAGGCAGGCTAGTGTTAATCAGAAATACTGGTGTAGAAAAATCTTTGAACTCAAAGATGGATCCGCGGTACCTTGGGCCTATGGTAGTAATCCGTAGAACTAAGGGGGGAGCATACTTAGTAGCAGAATTAACTGGTGCTATGTTCCAAGGGCGCATTGCAGCGTTCCGAGTAATTCCCTATGAAGCGCGAAGAGAAATCCCGCTTCCTGCAAAAATCCATGACTTAATAGATATTTCGCCAGAGACTCTGGAAGACATGATAAATGACACTGCCAAAGTCGATAAATATAAAGGCAAAGACCTTCAGTTTGAAAAGGTTGCACTTCGTGTAACACCTGAAGACTTTGAATTATCTGAAACCTCGGAGACTGATTTCGTCGAGACTGAAGTAGAACATAACTGGGACACTCCGGAAGAAGAGGAAGATGTACTTAGACGTTCGAAAAGGCAGATCGAAATAGTCGCGACTAAGGATAATCCAGAAAAGCGTCCTTCAAGAAGGAGAGACAGGCTTTGAGGTGAACAAAAATTATTGACAGAGCTCTTGTAATACACACAATGTAGGAATAAGAGTCATTCCAGTAAATAACGATCAGTAACTTCGAAAAATGGCCTATAAGTGCGAACTATTTAAGATTCTCTGTGAATGCGGAGACCTGGTATCCATAGGGGACATTGCCGTGAGGATCGCGGTTCTCGGGGCACTCACAGCACTGGACTAAGGCGTGAGAGCTGCACCCGCAGTGCTTAGTCGTGAGTAAGCCAATAAAATCGCGACTAAATAGAAAGGAACTCACAGCATCGATCTGCTCGGGGTCTCCTTCAGCATAGGCATCCCTGAGGTCTCTCATTTCGTCCTGATAGTAGTCGTGGAGCTTGGTGAAATGTTCAATGCGGCCAATAACAATAGAAATCTCCTTCTGGAGCTCTTTCTTGCGGCCAGCGAACGTCGAAGCGTCCACACCAACGAAAGAACCCCCACGGACGATGGCACGACCATCGATGACGATTTTTTCCGAAGACTGGTCAGCCCCAGTAGCGGTAAAAGGATCGTCTAAGATATAAAGATAGTCATGAGTATAGGAACAGTGCGAGGAAAGTAAAGAAACGCACTGGGCTTCTTGTCTTCTTGGTCTGAATCGTAAGAAAGACCAGTCCTGGTGCGCTTGCGCGCATCGGAGGAATTGGCAGCTTTCTTGAGGACAGAAACAGCCTTGAGATAGGAGGGAGCGAAGACATTGAGACGGTGAAGAGCCTCGTAAGGAATGCATACCGATTCAGGGCGTTTGGAAACATCCTAGAAAGAATCGAGCAAAAACAAGGCCAGAACGAGTCAGTCATGGATAAAATAATAGTCATGACAAGACGAACTTTGGCAGCAGCTTTGACTTCCTTGGCGGTATACTTCGAAACGAGCTTGTTCTTGGTCATCTTGAGGCCAGCAGGAACTGGTTTGGTCATAACGAAAGGGGCTCCGAGAGGGTCGACCTCCATCTTGGAAAGATCTAGGTCAGACATATATTTCACAAGACCTTGCCATTCTAGAATACCTTGTCAACAGGGGGAGTGTGCGGTCTGGTGATCTCTGACAAACTTTTCGCATCATCGTCATCCTCCTCCTCCGATTCAATGACTTCAACGGATTTAGCCTGAAAACGGATCAGTCATGACAAAGTAAAATCATGACAGAATATAACAAAGACCTGACGGGTTTTCTTGCTTTTACTGGCGGCTTTGGCAGCCTTCTTGGCCTTGTCCCGACGAACGGTGGTGAAATGATTGATCATACCGTTGAGATCACGACTAAGCTGAGCGGGGAGTTTGAACTGCGGATATTCTTTGGAAATAGCCTGAAGAAGGGCCCGCGCATTGTAGATGTGTTCCTTGAAAGGAAGATCAGTCTGCATGCGGTCCTGGAACGGTATAAGTCCCGCCTATAATAGAAAATGAGTTAGTCGTGACAGAATTAAAGAGTCGCGACAGAAATTAACTCACAGCGCGGTCTCCAATTTGGCCAGCGATCTTGATACGAAGGTCAGCGGTCTCAGGAAAGACGCCGATTTTTTCGTAGGTGGCCATAAGAGAGATTAGAGCAGCACGACCTGTGTCAAAGGCCTGATCATCAGGTGAGGCAGGCATAGTAGCAAGAATATGAAGAAAGACGCGAGTTTTCGAGTAGATATCGCGAAATAGGATAGAATGGGAATTGGTTAGACTGAAGTATACAGTAAAAACATACCACCTTTTATACAGAGGACTTTTCGTGGATAATCATGATTACGGGCTCTGTTCTAAAAATCACGCGGGACGTCCATAAGGCTCTTTGACTAAAAATATACCAAGCCTATCGGTTGCTATAGTTTTTAGTAGGGGGAGAGTATGGTCCAAGACCAAAATTTGACTTTTCGCGTCTAAGCGGACTTGTCGTGACTATTGAGTAACGCAATTCTGCGTTGGGAAATCAAAGATCCCATTCCTGTCGAAGTAACATAAGTGATCGGAACTGGTTCGCTTCGAGTTAAGCAGTTCGGTTACCTTAAAAAGGGAAAGATCGACAATCGCGAACACACGCGGTCCATCAAAAGAACCCCTAACTTTGGATAAAGTCAGGAATAAAGATGGTAACTTAGCAAAAGAGCTCGCTATTCGTCGGGAAATCTATTTAGAGCTCAGTAGTGCACATGCCGAGCTAACAGGGCTTCACGGCCATCTCATGAGAAGCATGGAACCTCTCATGAATAGAACCTAATCAGTCACGAAAACAATATTTAGTCGTGATAAGGTCCTAAATGGAGAATCAACACAAAGTCCAAGTAATTAACAAGGCGTACCAGTCTAGTTTGATCTCGGATAGTCGGAACAAGCCAGGAACGCGAGTTGAGCCAAGAGAATGGACCAGACTCCAAGTTCCGTTCCGAAAGAGAACCAGTTTAGAAAAATAGTACAGAAATTTAAATAATGCTACTCACGAGTATCCTTGGAAGTCTTGTCGAGACTGTCCGGGTCCTCGTCCAGCTGCATGATTTTACGGGGAAACTCAGGTCGGGCAGGGGCCTCCTCGCTGGTTTGAGCGGTGGACGATTTCTTGGCCGGCGTGGTTTTTTCGGACTTATTCGTACCGGCGGTGGTTTTTGCGACAGGAGTCTTGAAGGCCGGCTGCGGAGGGATAAGGACGTAGCACTTCATACGAGGAGTGCGGGGTTTGACCTTTGAAGAAGAGGCCGCAGGAGCGTCCGGGAGCTCGGGTTTTTCGACTTTTATAGTGGAAGAGCGAGTCTTTCGGGTACGAGTCTGAAAATTGAGGTTAGCCAAAGAAATAAATAAGAAATGGACAACGTACCTTAATGGGGGAAGAACGAGAATTTATGGGCATCGAGAGTTCGGCTGGCTCGTCCTCGTAGTCGTCGTCAGGGAGAGGATTGGCTCTCTTGCGCTTTTTGGGGCGCGGCGACTCCTCCTCCTCGACGACCTCGGGTTTGTCGTCTGCAGGCGGCTCTGGTTGGTCATCTGGATCGGCCGGCGGCTCTGCTAAGTTGGTGTCGTCGGCGTCGTCGTCCTCCTCCTCGTCAGAGCTGAAAGAAAGCTCAGCCATTGGCTTGATACGACGTGGCTCGGCCGGGATGACGAACGAAGAAGTGAGAAGGGTATGCTAGTAAAGGCACCAGTGTGTTAGCACCAACGGCAAAACAAAAGAAATCCAAAAGAAAAATGTACCGAAGGAAGTTTCTTCGGCAGCCGATCCTTTAAAGTTTTGAGTTTGCTGGACGCTGGTTTGATCTGTAGAGCGAAAACGACGGCACGTCGAAGCTGCGCCAGGAATTGGGCAGTATCCGGCGGGACGGATGTCCAAGTCGACAAGTGTTTTAGCTTAAAGAAAAGAGATGAATGAAAAAGAGAAGAAAAAGATTTGAAGAGAACGCACCAAAGGAGTGGAGGCTGCCTCCAGCAGACGAACGACCTCCGGATGGTTGTCCTCGGTGTCACAGAAAGCCGTGTCAAGTACGGGCATGAGGGCGCGACATTCGTCCTTGCGCAGGTAGATCCAAGGGTCCGTAGGTGGGCCTGGGGCAGTCGCAACAGGCGTCAAAGTTGAGGCAACGGATTTGCCTTTGCCTTTGGCGAGCGGCGTAGGCGATGACGAAGGCGCAGCGGTAAGGCCGCGAGGCTGGAGACGAACGTTGGCAGGGGCCATGGCAGAAGAGGTAGAATGAGTGGCAAGAGGCAAAAGCAAAGAACGTGGTGGTTGAGGATCAAGGAAAGACCACGCGGCGGACTTAGCCAGGGATGCGTCATCATGCCCAGATGCCGCCATAGCCGCAGTTCCAGACTCGGCGTGGATTGAATGGAAGCGCCTTCCAAAATCTAAAGAAAGAAATTCAATATAAAAGACATCACAGTTAAAGTTTATGACTCACGCAGTCGAGACAACGTGTGTGATACGCGACTGCGCAGCAAAGCCAGCTGTAAATAGGACTCACGACTAAAAGAAATGGACTCACAAAGTCGTGAGTGAAGAATGCTGAAATACCCCAGCGAGTTTTAAGGAGTTTCGTGGATAGGAACCCCTAACTACCTAATTGGGAAGTAAGTGACACATAGGGATCCACATTTCGTAAAGGGATCGACGATCAAAAATCACGAGAAGGTCTTATGACATCGCCATGATGGACACGGCGATCAGTCGCGACTAGAAGATACAGACGCGACAAAGTGTTTAGCGACGGAACTAAAAGCCAAAGCGCGCTAAGTAGAAAAGTCGGGTTGTAGCAGACCAAAAACAAAGATTTGAAAAGAGCCTTTCTCAGAGATGCCATCTGGGGGAGTTACTTTAATATATGTTTGACTTAACATACCTGACTGAGGACAGTCAATATTAAAGTAAGGGGGAGATGAGACGGCTGAAATGAAAACACGCTTACAATTTGGCGAAACTCAGTCTAAACTGATCATCTTACCGCTCGGTGGTACACAATTAGAGTCAGAGTGAGCTCCGAGCTGCTGATTGAGTCTCAAAGATGTGATGGAATACAAACGATTGACCATACTGCGACTGTATACAATACTCTAAACAATGTGGGGTCAGTACAGTGTTCAGCGAGTTAGTCATGAGTAGTCGTCTGATAGTGGCCATAACTCATATGTGAGGGCGGTATCACGCAGGATCACTAGAAACCATACCAAGGAGATTGTATGAATATCCATATTTATTTAAACACTGCTACACAAAGATCATAGACCTCTAGCGGGGATTTTGGGCCAATATAGTCTTGTCGTGACTAAAGATAATAGTCATGACTCCAAGTCGTATGAGAAATAGTAATTCTCAGGCACAGATAAACAGTCGTGAATAATGGAAGAGTCGCGACTACCAAAACAGACCTTCGGGCGAGCTCCGAGAGTGTGATCACATGTCAGATGGTGAACCAGTTGACTAAGCGAGTCAATCCGAGGATTCCCGATGAAGTCCGAGAAGATCCGACGACTTGATCAAACATTCACATGAAAGATGTGGTTGTCATGATTAGGTCGAAAGCATGCAATATGGCGTCAAGGCGGTCTAGATCGCTCCGGATCTTGCCTTGACTAAAGATAGATGATGCTGAAGGCTCTCCGGAACTTTCGGAACTAGTCTAGACTGTCGGGATTGAATCCTATAGGCCACAGGCCGCAGATCTCCGATCAAACACGGTTGATAGACGGATAAAAGGACCATATACCTCATTTCTATTACTCATTTTCCTTATCTGGCATGTACTAAAATAGATTGTAAATTAGTATAAAGTCTCAGTAGAATAACGCGATTCTGGACTGTATTTTCCTCCCAGCTACTATAGCCGTGACTATTGTCGTCATTGGTTGTGGGTCACGGGGTCAGTGCACGTCTGGGTTTTACGCGGAGATTTGTTTAAACACATTTCGAAGTTGTACTACTTTTAGCAAAGATATATATAGAACCAGAACATAGTTGTTTGATAACCAAAGTCCCAGCAAAGTAAGCTGAATAAGAAAGTCATAAGAAACAGTCAAGTCTGTACTGAAGTGGTCCTTTAAGAGTCGCGACTAAGTGTCAAGACGGAGGATAGCTGTTGATATCGTTCCTTTGAGTTCGGTTGCAGTCTAAGTACCAAAGAAGTAAAGTCTAAGACGGTCTCAAGTGACCTAAAGTTCAGTCCAAGTGTGGCTTAAGTTGTCGGAGTTGTTCAAGTACACTCGCGACTGTGTTTCATTCCATCCAAACACCCCAAAGATAGTGTTTCTCTTGTGAGAGACTATAGTCAAGATTCTCGAGTGATACTCGTGATTATTCCAAAGGGCACAGTTAGATCTATAGTCATTTATTGCAACTGTCTACGGTTCATCTTACTCAATTCTGATTGAGAGGACCCTAGTTATAGAAGCACCAATATAGTCAAGTAGTAGTAGTGTGTGTGTGTGTTAGGTGTAGTTCATTTTGTGTGCGTCTTGCACATATCTTGAGATTATACTTTCCACGACTATACTTGGGTGCACCGTTTCAACGTTTATAATCAAACTGAAGTACAAGACATACAGGACGAGTATTTAAGATGTAGATTTAATAGTATCTTAAAGGAATTGTGGCATGACACTTAATTTGCGGTACAATAAAGACAATAAGAATTAATTTCCCAAAAGGGAAATTGGATCGGAAACATCGGGGAAAGACGAGGCCGTCGTTGAAGACAATAGAGGCCAGCGGATAAACGGGAAATGCTCAGTAATCCTTCATTGCGTAAAAACCCAATGGTCCCGAGGTGCGGAAGTCCTGCCGGCCAGTACCGGGTTGACTGGTCAAACCGGTCGACCGGAAGTACCGGTTAGTTCGGCTGGTCGCACAGAGTGCATGGATATAACAAAGAATGGATTTCTCGGTGGCTGTTGATGGAGCAACCATATGGGTTGGGCTGAGGGTTTCGTGGATTGGACCAATTATATTCCTTTTATTTATATTCTATTTTGCTTGGCATGTATACCCAGGGCCTAGGCCATCGTATTTTCATGGGATTATGTATGTAGTTAGTAGTATAAAAGCAAGGGGAGAAGTGGGAGGAGGGCAGTGGACTGTACCCTGGTTAGTGGAGGCAGTAGCTATTCATATAGTGACCCCTATGTTCTAAAGGCACGCATCTAGCCCACCATCCATTTGTCCTTCAACAGAAGTTTATTTGCACAACAACATGCACAGAGTGCATTGAGGGTTTGATGGTTTGAGGGTTTCAAAGTTTCATACTCATTGAGAGTGGCTGATACTCGTTGAGAGTTGGTTTCTACCCGTTGAGGGGCACGTTGAGCATTTGGATTCATACTCGTTGAGAGTCAGTTTCATACTTGTTGAGAGTCCATGTGCAGCGTCACAGAACACATATGTGACACAGAGCAGAGTGGTTAAAAGGACAAGGAGTTGAGGTTGGACTTGGTTGGAAGGATTCAAGTGTAAACTAGCACAATAAAACACTCCAGTTAACAACTGTAAAACACACATACACGTTCAAGAATATGGTCAAGAACCTTGTGAAGGTCCATCTGTTCACGGATAGGAATTCTATAGGAGGTTACATCACAGAGAGCTATTTTACATGACTAGCTAGGCTAGCGTGTTTCTAGTGTACCACGATCCGAAGTCAAGAGAGGATTGAAGTAGAGAGGATATTGCATTCATGGAAGGACTATCATAAAAGCGGCCTAATACTTGGTCCCTACCCCGAACTTTCGATCTTACAGTGTACAAGCCATTAGGGAGATAGCCAGGATTAGCTTGGATGCTTCTCCTAGCCAAGCTAGCCATATTTGGTTGTTGGTTTTGTAGAGTAGTTGTGGTTTGACAGTTGTACCTGACAGTCGCCTCATACACTCTGGTTGCAGACAGTGTTCTACTAGGGCACCAGTAGAGCACACCTTCCACTTATACATTACACTCGGCCCCCGTGGCACGCTGAGACGGCTGAAATAAAAACAAGCTTACAATTATGCTAATTCAGTCTAAACCGATCATCTCACTGCTCGGTGGTATACAATTAGGAGCTCCGAGCTACTGGCTGAGTCTCAGAGATGCGATGGAGTACAAACGATAAGCCATACGGTGACTATATATGATACTTTAAACAATGTGAGGTCAATATAGTGTCCCGAGAGCTTGTCGTGAGAACTCGTCTGATAGTGGCCATAACTCATATGTGAGGGCGGTATCACGCAGGATTGCTAGAGTCCATACCAAGGAGAGTGTACAAATATCCATATTTATTTAAACACTGCTACACAAAGACAAACCTCAATGGCGGGGATTTGTGCCCGAAAGGTCCTTGTCGCGACAATAGTTACAGTTGCGACAATGATATCTAGTTGCGACAAGACAGTCGCGACAAGAAGAACTTCTCAGGAATATGCCGAGACAAGTCACGATAGTCGGAACGACTCGCGACTACATCCCATCGATCTCCGAGACAGATCACAGCCACGTGCACAGACAAGTGACTCGAAAGTCAATCCCAGAAATGTCCGCTGACTCCGATGTCACCCAAAACTCCGATTGATCGGAATAGTCAGTCACATGCGATGTCGCGATAAGGCATCATTGTGTCGTGATAGGTCGAAAACGCTCTAGACCTCTCGTGACTAAGGCTAAAACAGTAATAAGGCTCACGCCGAAGAGACGCGACTGCTACGGCATGTTGCAAATGGGTTTAAAGTCCTTAAAATAGAATGCCGGCCGTTTTCGTGGCCTTGTACATAATTCCTATTATTCAATTTCCTTATATAGCATGTACTAAAATGGACTGTAAAGTAGTATAAAAGCAGAGTAGTTTTAACGCGTTCTGGACTGCATTTCCCTCATAGTTATTATTGCCGTGACTATTTTTGATCACAGTAGTGATTTCTCATGAGTTTAGTGCATGTCTGGAGTTCTATTTATACGTGGAGATTTGTTTTATACATTTCAAAGTTTGTACTTAGCCCCAACTCAGTTAGATACTCAATACATGTTGTGATTGATAACCCAAAGTCATAAGCTTAAGTGCTGAACCAGAAAGTCTCTCATGAGAAGCTCTCGCGATAAGTTTTGTAAGCCAGTTTGAAGTCGCGACAAAGTGTCAAAGCTTTAAATCAAAGGTACTACTAAGATTGTAGTCACTGTTGGAATCGTTCCTGTGAGCTCGGTCGCAGTCCCACGTCTAAAGGTACTATTGGAATCAGTCCAGTGAGGCTGATCGTAGTCACTGTTGGAATCGTTCCCATGAGTTCGGTCGCAGTCTCACATTACAAGAGAGTCCTGTGAGACCTCTAAGTTCAAGTCCAGTGTGGCTTCAAGTTGTCAGAATTAGCTTACGTGCATTCGCGACTGAGTTTCGTTTCATTTCAAAACCCCCACGATTAGTGTTTCTCTCACGAGAAGCTTTAGTTGTACTCACGAGTTCTACTCGCGATAGTCTTGAGATACAGTTTGATTTATCTTCTTTCATTTGCACATTGTCAACGGTGTATGTGCAGTCAATTCTGATTGACAGGACCCAAGTACATTAAATATTGAAGAGCACTTTGTGTAGTTTGTTTGTTGGTTGTGGTTCGATTTGTGTGTCTCGTACACATCTATTGGATTGTGATTTTCACGACTATACTCAGGTGCACCATCTCAACGCGTTGTGAGGGAGACTGTGGCGCCTCTTTGGAAAACGGTGTTCCAAAATGACTTGTTCTTCCTCTGGGGGATTTCTCGTTAACAGGTGGATCGATAAGTGTTTGTAAGAAGAGGAGGTCAAACAGAGTTTGCCCTTGGGATGCTGTGGGAGGTCAAAAATGGGGGATAATACGAAAAATACCTTGTTCAGATGAGCACACTGCCCTTGGACTTCAATCTGAGACAATATTCAAGTCTCCACTCTGTCTTTCTTCTATCGCCTTTCCCCTTTGAACCGGGTGATAGTTGATGTGACTGGTTCTCCCAAAGGTGGGTTAGCCGTGGTGGCTTGATGAGGGCTTATGGGCTCAACGTGCGTTGGACTCATGTGTTGGGCATGGAGAGTCGGTCGTTGGTCTAGTAAGTCCGCAATTTGGTCCGAGATGCCTTGGTCGTTCCTCTCTGCATGAGCAGTGGTTTTCGATGGTCAAGGGAGCGGTGAGTATGGGTCAGACGTTTGGTATGAACCGTCTAGAGGATGAATGGTTAAGTGTCTCGCGACAAGTTAGATGGTTAGTGTGTGTGTGTGTGTCAACGATGTATTGGGGGATTGGTTTACACTAGAGGACTAGTGGGGGAAAAACCGCTCCAAAGTTGTCTATTTACTGCTGAGTGATCCAGGTCCTTTTATACCTCGCAGCTATCCCCTTTGGAGCATCTCTACATGTCCTCAGTCCGCTTCCCACCTATATAGCCCAACAAAAACCCCGAGTTAGAGGGGGAGAAATACTGGTTCTCCACCTCTAAGTAGGGGCCACATCGTTGATGGCCTATGCTTTGCTTAATGTTTCAATAGCTACTAGCAATATACTACTTTAAGAATACTGATCAAATCAATCAGTAGGTGATCGTTGGCCATCAAGGCCGCTGTCACCGTGTATTCCGCATCACGGTCGTCGGTGATAGCGCGCCGCCGTCACTGCGATCATTCCCATCAGTGTCTCCGCTGCCGCCGCTCCCTTGTCCCTCCCGCCTTTAATAACGCGCATTAAATCCCCAAATTAATAGGGTAGGTACCTTACATATATAGAATCAGTATTTAATCTGCGCGCCACGCGTCCCACTCGGTTATCGCGTGCATCGCGTGATGTGCCTCCCGCCCATCGCACGCGCCCTCCCTTCACCAGGAATTGATGGAACATCCCCAAAATATTCTTGGGGGTGTATGGGGTGTATTTGCACCGATGCGCACCGGCACGCCAGCGGCGTGCGCGCTACACATTGTGCTGGAATCAAAAGCGCGCTCCCGCGAGCTTTTGATGGCGGCCCGCCCTGGAGTCGCCGTACCCGACTATAAAAATTTATATACAGAGCATGAGGTGTATTTGCACCGATGCGCGCCAGCGCGCCAGCCATGCGCTTGCTATACATCGTGCTGGAATCAAAAGCGCGGCTTTTGATGGCGGCCCGCCCTGGAGTCGCCGTACCCGACTATAAAAATTTGTATGCATAGCATGAGGTGTATTTGCACCGATGCGCACCAGTGCGCCAGCGGCGCGCTTGCTACACATTGTGCTGGAATCAAAAGCGCGCGGAAGCGCGCTTTTGATGGCGGCCCGCCCTGGAGTCGCCGTACCCGACTATACAAATTTGTATACATAGATACATACTGTACCTAACGTTGGACACGTCCGGGTGAGGCGGAGCGGATCGGGACGGATCGATGACAAAGGATCACGGCGGCAGAGGGTCTATATGGCGGAAGACTACCCCAAAGATGACTAAGCACTGCTGCGCATACAAACAAGACCTATCTACGCCACATGCGCCTGCACCACACGCCGGCGGCATCTGCCGCCACCACAACGTATACAAAGCGCGCGCCGCGTCAGATACGCGGCAATGCCGCACGCCGCCAGTCGTAACTAATTATAAGTAAGTAAAAGTACAAAATAAGAAAATCTATGGTACATCAGTGCACTACGGTAAATTGAGAAGGCGGTGTGTCCGGGTCGTGCGATAAGAGGAGAATGCGGGCAAACTGCTCTACCAAGTCATCCTCGTCGGCTTCCTCCCCATCCTCGTCCTCCTCCGCGACAACGCCTGCTGCCCCCATATTCACATCGTGCGATGCCAGCCACTCGGCCGGTACGCGCCGCTCCGTCGAAACGCTGACGCCCGGGGCCAGGGAAGCCGTGAACCCGGGCTCCTTGCTCAGGCGGACCAGGCGCACCATGTGGACGTCGTCAAAGCGCCCTCGCTCCATCCGGTACTGCGCCACCTGGAAGGCAAGCGCCTCGTCTCCGCCCTCCCGAATTATGTCCTCCTTCCAGTGCAGGAAGAGGTCCTCGTCGCGCATGTGGGTGATCAGCCGTTTGATCTCGATGTCGAGGCGGACTAGTTCTTCGTCCGCGCGTAGCAGGTCGAAGTGCTTGTCCATCGCGACGCGCCCTGAGGGTAGCGCCCATGGCTCCTTGCGGATGTCAGATCGCCCTTCCCGGAGCAAGTCAAAGTCCGCGAGGAACGCGTATTCGACCACCTGCTCCCACCGCAGTGCCTCGCGCGGTTCCTCGAGTGCGCCCGCAGCCGTGTTGTAGCGAATCAGCGCCGCCTTCACCGCCTTGGAGCGCACCTGAAGCACCTTCGCGATGTGCTTCCGTAGTTTGTAGCCTACAAACCATTTGTCAGTTCTGCAAGCGCTTCGAGACGGCGGTGGCCTACCTGTACCAGACATATTGACCTTTGTGAGCTCAAACATCCGCGAGATGATGAGCCCCTCGAGTTTATCCAGCGCGCGCTGATAGCGCCGCCTTGACATGAGAACCGCGGCCGCCTCCCACTCTGGCCCACCAGAAACCCACCGCGCCTCGACGTCCAGCCGCACCTCCAGGTCCTGTACGGCGGCCAGAGCCTTTGCGCGCAGCTCCAGGGCATGCCGTCGTTGCGTTTCCAGTCGGCGTGTCGCTTTGGTGAGCTCTGCATACGGGGCATCGACAGCAAGTGTGGGGGCGGCAATACCAAGGATCGCAGCGACCCGTTCCCTAATTCAAGTAAGCTCAGGTTCTTAATCAACAAGAAGAATAGAAATACTTACTCTGCGTCCTGCAGGTTCACAAGCTTCTGATAATATTCCATCTGCAGCGTCTCCTGCTGCGGCTCCTTAGACAGGGATTTGAGGTACGTCTTCTCGGCGGTGAGCCAACCCACGAATTCCGCCCGCACCCCGACACCAAGCCGACGCATCTCCTCGTGGAACAAACTGGACGTCCGCTTTATCTCGAGCGCGCGCCGATACTTGCTGGCAAGGAGAAACGCTGGTGGGGTCGAAGAATTGGTTATGGCCAAAAGATGAGCACCGTGCACGTACATAAACCCTGGTACGTATCGAAGGTATCCGTATGCTTCAAGTACGTGGTAATGGCTTGCTTCCGATGAAAGGCGGTCGAGTATCGCGTCGACGCAGCGAGCGCATTGGACTTCGAGAAGAAAGACTCGCATCCTTCAAGGTCCTCTCGTCCCACACCCTCGACGTATTTCGCGAGGTGGTCCAACTGGCAGCGGCAGTTGTGCGCGTGGCCGTGCCATGCGCCGACGAGGGCGCGAAACGCATGGGAGCGGGCCAATGGCCCAAGGATCGGGTGGACTTGTATCTGCTTTCCGAATTTGCACCCGATGTCGTACCCAAGGCCGAGCGAAAGCCCCATCTCCGCAAAAATGCGGATCAAGTGGTTTGTGATGGCGAAGCCATACTTTCCACTAGGAGATGTGTTAGCAGTCAGCGATGGGTAAATAAAAAGAAACCCATACAGCTCCCCGCTCATCACCATATCTGCGACGATGAGCACGAATCCGTGTCGGCACAAGGATGGGAAGAACCCCGTCTCGTCAAACATACCCCAGGCCCGCCCCACTACGTCCTCCTTCATGTTCTTCCAGCGCTCCGTACACCCGTCCTCGTTGTCCACCCAGCCCGGAGCATTTGGATCTGGTACAAATCCATCCATGAGGTCCGCCATCCCCTCCTTCGACCACCTATCCACCTCGGCACGAGAGAGGTAGTAGTCGCCGGCCGGAACACGGCTATCCGCGCGCTCCTTCGACGCCCCTGGGTGAGCACCGCCGTCGTCCTCTGCAGTAATCTCTTCGCGCTCCCTCCGAAGAAATCGCGAGAGGGAGTTATTGCCGTCGATGCATGCGAGGACGCCGATTGAAAGTGGCGGCTCGTCTTCAACCTTGTACATGCAGCATGGGCAGGCATTTTTCACTCGCCAGTTCGGCAAGTCGCGCCCAAGAGCGACAAGGACCCATTTGTCAATGATTGCGCGAAGGGAGAGGTAGATGTCGAACGCAGTAGAGAACTGCGTTGACAGATACGGCCGGTGCGGAACGCCATGGAGGTCACAGAGGGCGCGAACAAATGGCTGGATGGAGAAACGCGGGCAGCGCAGATGCGCGACGCGGAAGACTTCCAGAACCCGCGTTGTGATCACCACGGTCGGGAAGTACGGTGAGCACGGCATGAGGCCCTGGCGCACGTAGGCGGAGGCGATGAGTTCATCTCCAACGAGCAGCGGAACCTCCGCGAAGTAAGCAGCTAAGTTCACGTTAATATCACAGAGGACTAGATGTGCGCCGAGAACTTACAATACATGTCTACCACTAGGACGTGCTGTGACCCATCAAGAATAGCATCCGCCGGAGCAACGTAGTCGGTAGCAAGGCCCTGCGAAGCGGTTGTCAAAGTCCACTGCGAGTAAGCGTCGGCCATAGCATTCAGCTGGAGAGCAAAGGCATCGACGAGAATTTGGGTGCGATCCCGACGCGTGCGATGGTCAGCGTAGCGGGGGTACAGGCGCCTATAGTAAATATGTGGGTATGCGTCAAGCTAGCCAACTCCATGTACCTACTCGTGATTCTCGCGCAGCTTTTCCAGTAAAGACTTGTTAGCCTCTTGAATATCGTCTTCAGACGGAATGTGGCCGGCATGGCTGTGGTCCGCGGCGGTGTTGCCTTGCGCGATATCTTCCCACTCATCGTCGTGGCCACCTCCTTCGTCATGGTCCACCACCCCCTGATCTCGCAGCGCTTGCTCAGCGCGGCGCCGAGTCTCACTGAGTTCTGGCACTGGGCATCAACCAAGGCATTTAAATAAATAAAAAAACCCACCCGCTCGCCGATCCTCCTCTTCCTGAGCTTGGCGCTCCTTGGCCTTCCGAACTTGCTCAGGGTTAAGCGTTAAGGATGTGCGCAGGGATCGCCCGAATTCATTTCTACCACTGGAGCTGATTTGAAACCTCCGGGAGTTTGAGGTCGATGATTGGGTACTGCGCCGAGTCGCAGTTGGAGCCATTCACACCCCAGAGAGAACCACCCAGAGAGCGAAGCCCAGTAGAGACTTGATGCCAACGACGCGACAAAGTGTTGACGCCCACGTGATGTCACACGCGTCACTTTCCACCAACTCCCACTACCAGTCGCGCTGACCCGTAAGTCTTTCACTTCATGTTCTCGTCTTCAGCTATTGCTGGAGACTTTTTGTGGATGGAATCAAACCTGGGTCCACCACAAAACACCTCCAGCGATAGCTGAGGACGAGAACGCGAGCTTCTTTTACTCTGTGCCACCCAACCCTAATCGCGTTTTTCCAGATGCATTGGAGCAATGTTGTGGGTGCCTCAGGAACGCAAGGTCAGTACACTCCGAGTCCGCCCCCCTATGGTACTGAGCAAGACGCAGACTCGAAGCGGGGCCATCTTTGCCGCATTCTCTTCAGCTTTCAGCTTCACGCCTCTTCTTCAAGAGGCAGTATCGCAGGAGTCCGATGACCAGGACGACGCCGACGAGGATCTACCAGCGCCACAAGCCCCCGAACCTCTGGACGAAGTTGATGACTCTTATCTGGACCAGTACCACGCCGCGGAAACCATCGACCCCCTAAACGAAGTCGATGATTGCCACCCACCTCTCTCCCATGCACCCTCCCCTATTGCTAAACGCCCCTGCACCCTTGAACAAATAATCAAACAGAACACCATCCCCCACCGCCACTTCAAAAGACGTGTGCGGCGGAATGCGCAGATCCAGCAGCAGGGGCAGCAGGCTCGGCCGGCCACCGTCAAAGCCCATGTCTCCCATGCCGCATCAATCCCCACCTCCCTCAGCACCAACGAACTGCCCGCTGCGCACGGCGCCTACGCCACAAAACCCGAGGACAACAAATGGGGGAGCAAGAAGCGACGGACCTTGAAGGAACTCCTGCAAGTCAGCTTCCAGCTTATTCCCTGGGATGGCTTGTGAGTTCTACCACCTCCTTGCCTTCCTCCCCCTCACCGCATGTTCAGCACCTCGCACCCGCTCGTCGACCTCCAGGACCGCATCTTTGCCGTCCTCGTCGGCCAACCCTGTGACGAAGCGTATGCGCAAGCAGCGCGCCGCGTCTTCGATCTCATCCGACGAGAAGGCAATGCGTCCGCCTTTCCCAGTTCCATGTCCAAGCACCGCCGTGGGCCCTTCCCCGCGCTCAATGTCGGCCTCTCATACGGCAAGGGTCAACGCGTCCCCTCCTTTCTAGACAATGGCATATACGCCTCCATGCTCGCGCGCCTCGTCGGCGACCCCGACGTCAAGCGAATGGCCACATCCGCCAGTGGTCAGTGCTCACTCGCCCCCCTCCTTCCCTGCTGATAGATGCCTGCCAGCCGCCTTTGCCCTATGGGCTCCACGCCTCTATAGCTACTACCGCGACCACGACCAGGCCCTTCGCAGCCATCTTCCTCACCTCCCGCGCAACTTCCCCAAGTCAGTCTTCTCGTGCGCGGCCTTCAATTTCGGGCCCAGCATTTGGACCTATCGGCATCGCGACATGCTGAACGTGCCGTTTGGCTGGTGCGCCATCCAAGCCTTTGGCCGCTTCGACCCGACCAAGGGCGGGCACCTCGTACTCTGGGAGCTGAAGATGATAATCGAATTCCCCCCGGGCGCCACCATCCTTCTGCCCTCCGCCACCATCAGCCACTCTAATATTCCTGTGCAGGCAGGTGACGAACGGGTCTCGTTCACTCAATTTACCGCGGGTGGCTTGCTTCGCTACGTCGACAACGGCTTCCGAACTGAGAAAGAGCTGGTGGAGAGGGACTTGAAGGAGTATGAATGGATGAGCGCCCTCAAGGACACGCGATGGCAGATGGGACTCGGACTACTTAGTACTGTAGATGAGTTATTAGAACGACTGGAACCCGTAGCATAACACCCCTCGCAAGCCAATTTATATTCTTTTGAAACTCTGCTCTAATGTAATTGTGAGTTGGTACGGGCTTGAAGGTGAATTGATGGCATCCCGCAAATTGATCTCAAGCGCAGTCTTTGGACTCGTTCTTCAAAACGGCTTCTTCAAATGGCTTCAAATTTTGGTGAACCATTGGTGAGTATGTCCCACATGGAATTGGTTTTTTCGACCAAAATTATTTTTTCTGAACTCAATCTCTGTATTCAAATATTCGGACTCTTAGAGACCAACAATGAACACTAATTCCCCAATCTACAGGTTTATTTTAAGGATTTTTGGGTAAGCAGCTGGTGTGCAGACCAGAATTTTGTCGATCGCGAACTCACTGTACAAAGTTAATGTTTTGTGGACATATGTTTCTCAGTTTCTAGCTTCCGTACCACCGCCTTCCTCACTTGGTTTCTTCACCATGGCACCAACGGGTGGCCAATCCAAGCCGCTCAAGTCATCCAATACGGCACAGCAACGTAAGAGACAAGCGCGGGAGCGCTACGAAGAGAAGTAGGCGTCTATATTCTCATCGTCTCGCAGGCTTGACATTTTGTGTCAATCAGGAATCTCGAAGCCCGCTGCGCTGCGGCGCGTACTCGCATGCAAAGGTTTGTTTTCATTTCAAAAGTATACTATGTACTCCATCAGCTACTTCAGGCTGCGTGCCTCCTGCGTGGACCAATCTACCGAGGAAAACGTGGAAAAAAGGAAAGCTCAGCTTGAGTCAGCTGCGAAATATCGGGCTGCGTACATATCTGATTTATTTACTCCCAAGTTGTTTGGCACTAATGGCGCAGGCACCAGGAATCGGGACAAGATTCGTGAAGGAGACCGTCTGCGTCGTGCAAGGTAGAAGCACTCTTTATAAATTTATGATGTCAAGCCCACGGCTAAATTATTTCGCAGCAAATGTGTTATCCAGGAGGGCACGGACACCTACGATATTAAATATTCAGGGAAATGCACCACGAAGGCTCAGCGCAAGCACGAGGGCCGCCCACACCCCGCGCGTCCACGCCAAAGCTTCAGGAAAAGGGTCGAAGTGCGGGCTGACACAGAAAAGCCCACACAGAAGATCACTGCCCGCCAGCAGACCACTGGAGGTGGAACACATAGTGCTGGGGCAGGAATGTCTGAGCCCACGCTGGCGTGCACCTGCTTCGACGAGCTGGCTGAATGGTCAAGCTGCAGCTGCCCATGCAGCTGCAATTCCTCCACCTGCAAACGCAATCATCTACAACCGACGGAGGGGCAGAAATATTGGAAGTCGTTGAGGGGGTATTAGAATATCTACACTGCAAATTTCTGAACTGTAGAATAGTTATACGAACTTAATTCTACAGGTTTCTTCGTGAGTTTTGGAGAGTTAGGGGCTCTCGGACTGACGGGCCGCAAGTCCAAAGCCCACGGCCAACATGGCCAAATAGTTGGTCGCGTCTCTGATTCTCGACTATGACTCTGACTCTAGACGACAGGCGCTGTGCGCCGGGCTTTTATCCCGACCCGCGCCACACGGACACCGCCAAGCACTCTGCTGCCCGCGACCGCTTCTTCTATGGCGTGATCATTGGAAATATGCGCGGGATTTACACTTCCTGGTCAATTTTGTTTCTTTGCCATTTATTCTCGTTGCACTCACCCACGGTTCAAGGGATTCCGCTGAGCGGAGCATGAAGGACTTTCCAGGCGCCCGCTACGTCACCTCCCCGACTTGGGATGGTGTGCAAGATTTGTGGAAGACAAATTGCGCGGAATTCCACGCCCACGCAGTGCCGTTGCCGTCTGTGCCAAATCGCTCCGTCGTGGGCACACCTGTTGCCGGAAGTCGCGTCGTTGGCCTCATCGACTCCATGGGATCCTTACCGACTCCTCCGGGCTTCACTCCCGCTCCACTGCTCGCTGCCTCGCTTGGGAATCTTGGTCTTGTCGGTCCGCCCTCGCTGCCCCTGGACTTCCAGCATTTCCTGGCAAAGGAAGGGCGCCGCCATGTGCGTAAGCTGGAGCTTTACCAGAAGGAACAGCATCGGCGTTTGCTCGAAGCTGAACGTCGGAAGCAGTGCACGCGAGAGGAAGAAATCACCGAGGCATGCAGCGACGATGTTCGTGGCTCCGGTCGCGACTCCACCCAGCACCAGCAGGATGACTCAGACTGGGACGACGTAGATGGGGAGGGGCTCTCCGGTGCTGAGGACGACTACAACGACGAACCTGAATACTTCAATTCGTCGTTGTTCCTCAGCACCGGCATGGGGGCATCAACGCTGTCTGGGGCCTCCACACGCCTCTCGTCGCTCACACCCACCCCCCCACCAAGCACTATCGACGAGGGCGAAAGCGTGGAGCGTTTTTTTTTGAGCCGCAGGACTTATTCCCCCCCGCCTCTTGTATCAGATGCACCGGCACCTCCGTCGTACCAGGAGCGGCAGCTACCTGCACCGCGGGTGATTTATGGTGTGACTGGACACGCCCGCCTCTTTCACAGCAGGTTTTTGATTTTTTACTCTAGTTAAAATACTCTACTAACGATACCTGAATTAGATCCGTGGCTCTTGCAACTTTCCTGAGCTGTGCGGAGGTTCGGAGTGCTCGGCTTCTCACAATGAGAACCATCGCCGAGGCCCGGAATTTTCTGCAGCTGGAGGAGCAGGCCTTCTCCTCGGGATCTTACTACGGAGTTACCGGCATCAGCGCGTCCATCTTCACCGAACGTGAGGCTGCTCTAGCGGAGTTTGCGGGCAGTGGTGAACAGGAGGAGCTTCGCGTCGTGGTCAACGTAGCACAGGCTGATGAATTCCTAGCACTGGAGGCGCAGCTCAGGGCGCTGGTATTTTAGAATCCCCGTGTATTCATTTTGTGTAAAGTATAATTAGCGTACTTTAAATACATTTGCCGGCATTCTCTCAGGCGTTGAGCTGAGTTTAGGCTTTAAAAAAAATAATCCTAGTATCGAGGAGATGTTTGGGGGGAAAAAAAGGAAAAGAAAACCCGTGGGTGGTAATCGAACGCAAAACCTCGAGACCTCAATAGTCAAGAGGTTTGGCCTAGATACCACCCCAAATATAGTAATTTGGGAAAGTAGCGTGCCAAACCACTTGACTACTGGGGTCAAGATGGTCTCTGTATATAGTGGCTATAGCCTGTACTGAGTTTCGGTGTTCACAATATTTTGCCAACCAGCGAGCGTACGAGGGATTTTTTTTGTTTACCAGTATATCACTTTGTTGTACTATATAAAGATATCTTTTTTTATACGCTGTCACTCCCACCTACAAGACAGTTTAGACAATGGCCCGCACTACCACCGCTCGGACCTCCCACGCCTCTCGTAACCCAACCCAATCGCTCATCCCATGCCGCCAGCGCCCTTCAAACCGGAAGGGCGAGTCTGCCGCTGTCAAGGCGTCCAGAGCACTTGCCAGCGCTGAGCGCAAGGAACGCCAAGCGCTGCTCGACGCGGATATCGACGCGTACTACGCGGATCAGGGTCAGTTCATCCAGCAGATGGCGCTCAAGCACAAGAAGCCCGTGAAGTACATGCTGAGCCTCATCTCGCACCAGGCGAACTACAAAAAAGCCCGCAAACCGTCTCTCCTCAACGCGATCATCCACGATATGTCTGTGAAGGCGAATGACGGTGCGTGTTTATTTTATTGTTATTTTTATTTATGTGATGCTATACTGACTTTGCCGCTTCAGACGGGGAGGCCACCAAACTCGCAGACCTCAGGGCGGAACTTGACGAGCGCTGCACCGAGTACGACGACGGGTATGACGGCTATGTCAAGGCCCTCGAGGAGACCGAGAAACTGCGCCTCGTGGCCCAGCTCTTGGATCACCGTGACACGAAGAAGCGCGGCGCACGCGCGACCAACAAGGCCGCTGCGATGGACGCGTTGGCGGCTGCCGACCGCATCAGCGACGAGGTGCGTCTTTTTGCTTCCCTGTAGTCGTGCGTGGGACTGATTCACCGCAGTTGGCGAACCTTTATGATCGTACCGGGGTGCAAGGCTTCTACGTGCTGTCCCGCGGCAACGCGGATGACGCGGCGCTTCCTCGCGTTGGTGAGTCGGCGGGCTCACTCGGGTTCATGCAACAGGTGTTGGACGTCGCGCCTCTCGACCTTCTGCGCAAGTTCGAGCAGTGGTGCTGCACGCAAGACGCGGGTGCGTGTGTTAGTTCCTATTTCTCACAATGGCACTTACTCTCCCTTGCAGGTGGTCGTGCAGCAAACACCGTGTCGCAAATCCGCAAGGAGATCGTTGCCCTCATTCTTGGAGGCCTCCGTAAGTCGTCATCGTCGTGCCTGAATATCCACTGACAGGCGTATAGGCAAGGCCACCAACAACAAGCAAACCGTCATGAGCTACCAGCACTACGACTCCGACGTCCGCGCGGCGCACAAGGTCGAGATTGTAGGCTGGCCCATGGGCGAAATCCCCTTCCGCACCATTGGCAAGATCAGCGAGATGGGCCAGCTGCGGAAGCTGCGCGAGATGCTGCAGTCGGGGGAGATCAAATGGGTCAACATGACGAAGAGCCAGCTCACGGAGCTCAACGCCAACCTCGCCGCTCGTCGCACCGCCAACGGCGGATCGCTCAAGACGCGCAAGCCCCGCGCCGACAAGGGCAAGAGTCGCAAGGGGAAGGCTGCAACGAAGCCCGTCGCGGACGACGACAGCGACGGCTCGGCGTCGTCCAGCGACGAGGAAGACGACGACGACGACGGCGATGACGGCGACGAGGACGACGAGGACGACAGGTGTGCGTTTGTCACCCCATGCCTTGTCCCCACGACAACCACGACAACGTCCACCTCCGCCGGCGCTGCTTCCCTCAACGTCGCCGCGGCGTCCACGACCGCCACAGCCGCTGCCCCCACGGCGTCGACCGCCGCCGCTGCCGAAGCGCCGCCTACGTCCAAAAAGCGCAAGGCCCAGGACGACAGCAGCGCACCTGCGAAGAAAGCGCGCAAGGAGCGCTCCGACAAAGGCGTGAGGCGGGCAGGAGCGGGTACCCCCGTCTTTGACGTGGCTGCGAAGAAGCCGCGCAAGGCGCGCAAGGACAAGGGTGCCAAGCGGAGTGCTCCGGTTGCTGCTGCGTAGGCAGCTGTCTTTTATTATTATTTGTTTTGATTACTACCTACTCCCGCCCCACCCTCGTTTCCATCTCGCCGTAGTTTTACAGTCCGTTCTGTGCCGTCGTTTATACCGTATTTACACGTTCGTTAAATGAAGTGCGTGTGCGCAATGTATAGCCGAACAAATGCCTCGACTTGGAGGAAAAAATAGGCCTTAATGAATATATTTGAGGTAAGTTGGTGATAACGCGCCGCTGCCGTGTATCTGATGCAGCACGCGCTTTTTATACTTTAGGTACACTATGTATCTATGTATACAAATTTTTGTAGTCGTGTACGGCGACTCCTGGGCCGGCTGCCATCAAAAGCGTGCTTCCGCGCGCTTTTGATTCCAGCACAATGTGTAGCGAGCGCGCCGCTGGCGCGCCAGTGCGAATCGGTGCTAATACACCCCATGCACCCCCAAGAATATTTTGGGGATGCTCCATCAATTCCTGGTGAAGGGAAGGCGCGCGCGATGGGCGGGAGGCACATCCCGCGACGCGTGCAATAACCGAGTGGCGCGCATGGCGCGCGGATCAAGTACTGATTCTATATATGTAAGGTACCTACCTACCTTATTAATTTGGGGATTTAATACGCGTTATTAAAGGCGGGAGGGACAAGGGAGGGCGGGCCGCCCTCAAAAGCGCGTTTCGATTCCAGCACGATGTGTAGCGAGAGCGCCGCTGGCGCGCCGGTGCGCATCGGTACAAATACACCCCATGCACCCCCAAGAATATTTTGGGGATGCTCCATCAATTCCTGATGAAGGGAAGGCGCGCGCGATGGGCGGGAGGCACATCACGCGATGCACGTGACAACCGAGTGGGGCGCGTGGGGCGCGGATTAAATACTGATTCTACATATGTAAGGTACCTACCCTATTAATTTGGGGATTTAATGCGCGTTATTAAAGGCGGGAGGGACAAGGGAGCGGCGGCAGCGGAGACACTGATGGGAATGATCGCAGTGACGGCGGCGCGCTATCACCGACGACCGTGATGCGGAATACACGGTGACAGCGGCCTTGATGGCCAACGATCACCTACTGATTGATTTGATCAGTATTCTTAAAGTAGTATATTGCTAGTAGCTATTGAAACATTAAGCAAAGCATAGGCCATTAACGAGGTGGCCCCTACTTAGAGGTGGAGAACCAGTATTTCTCCCCCTCTAACTCGGGGTTTTTGTTGGGCTATATAGGTGAGCAAAGCATAGGCCATTAACGAGGTGGCCCCTACTTAGAGGTGGAGAACCAGTATTTCTCCCCCTCTAACTCGGGGTTTTTGTTGGGCTATATAGGTGCCGCTTCCTCGGTGTTCCAGCCCGTTCCTTCATGTTTCATGTATTCTGAGGCGTCGCAACTAGTCAAAGATAGTTGCCTTTTTGGGCCCAAATCGTGTTGAGGCATGGCGACTCGCGAACTGCTACCTTCCTAATTCATCCAAAGTCGGTCGAGGAGCGACGACTGAGGTCTGAACTTGGGTGAAATGTGTGCGATGTGTCGGGTGCAAGGTATCGGGGACGTGGTTGGCATGGATATTGGTGACGGTGTGTAGAAGTGGTCCGATGTGCTGGTGCGGGTGCGATGCCGTGGGGTGCTGAGATGAAAAAGGTGTGGCGAGTTAGGGAAGTTGTAGCAGCTCGGATGATAAAGGAAAGGTCATCGCACCTTGTACTTGGTCGTGAGTCGTTGTATACACTGGGGGGTACACAGCGCATGTGGGAGCCCCACAGCGTATCACCGGGCTGACAGTTTGATATTGTCCTACTCTGGCAGAATTAGGGGCCATATACTTCCTGTATACAGTTGTATTCATATGGGCTTTTATGGTCCACCAATGGGGACGACCCATACCCATATGAAACCCACCAGAGGGCCTTACGGGTACCTGTATTACCTGTACCGTACACCATATTTTACACACTGTGGGCATTGCATCATTTGATCATGGGGCTTATACTGAACATATTTGGATCTTATTTTCAGTCATATGTTCAGTGATGAGTCATATGTTCAGAATATGTTCAGTCATGTGATCATTGAATATATGCTGATCATACTTAAAATAAGATCCAAATATGTTCAATATAAATCACATGATCAAATGATGCAATGCCCACAGTGACGGTACAGTGGGGATCCCCACCCCTCCTACTGCAAAATATAAATAAGTCAAAATCAAGCCTTCACAGTGAGGAATGGAAACAGACAGTGTCAAGAATAATAGTGTTAAGTATATAAAACTCCTTGGGGGCAGGGTCCTGGAACCAGTATTTTTGATGGGTGAGGTCAATTCTGGTATGGGTGCAGTGGATAGGATAAATGGCAGCAGGGCCATTCCAATATTGATAAAGTGTTGGCTTAGTGACCAGATGAGTGGGAAGAAGATGTACTTGAGAGATTACAAGGGGGGGAATACAAGATACAGAATATATTTGTATGCACAGGTATGCTACAAGTTGGAAGTGTCAACTCACCACACCTTTTTCATCTCAGCACCCCACGGCGTCGCACCAGCACCAGCACATTGGACCACTTCTACATGCTGTCACCAATATCCATGCCAACCATGTCCCTGATACCTTGCAGCCGACATATTGCACGTGTTTCACCCAAGTTCGGACCTCAGTCATCGCTCCTCAACGGACTTTGGACGAATTAGGAAGGTAGCAGTTCATGAGTCGCCATGCCTCGACATGATTTGGGCCCAAAAAGGCAACTATCTTCGACTAGTTGCGATGCCTCGGAATACATGAAACATGAAGGAACGAGCTGGAACACCGAGGAAGCGGACTGAGGACATGTAGAGCTGCTCCAAAGGGGATAGCTGCGAGGTATAAAAGGACCTGGATCGCTCAGCAGTAGATATACAACTTTTGAGCGGTTTTTCCCCCACTAGTTCTCTAGTGTAAACCAATCCCCCCAATACATTGTTGACACACACACACACACACACTAACCATCTAACTTGTCACAAGACACTTGACCACTCATCCTCTAGACGGTTCATACTGAATGTCTGACCCATACTCACTGCTCCCTTGACCGTCAAAAACCACTGCTCACGCAAAGAGGAACGACCAAGGCATCTCGGACCAAATCATGGACTTCTTAGACCAATGACCGACTCTCTACGCCTATCACACGAGTCCAACACACATTGAGCCTATAAGCCCTCATCAAGCCACCACGGCTAACCCACCTTCGGGAGAACCAGTCACATCAACCATCACCCAGTTCAAAAGGGAAAGGCAATAGAAGAAAGACAGAGTGGAGACTTGAATATTGTCTCGGATTGAAGTCCAAGGGCAGTGTGCTCATCTGAACAAGGTATTTTTCGCATTATCCCCCATTTTTGACGTCCCACAGCATCCCAAGGGCAAACTCTGTTTGACCTCTTCTTCTTACAAACACTTATCAACCACTTGTTAACGAGAAATCCCCCAGAGGAAGAACAAGTCATTTTTAGAACACCGTTTTCCAAAGAGGTGCCACAGTCTCCCTCATAGCGCTTGAGATGCAGGAGTGTTGGGTGGGCACTGGTATCCTGCACATACAGTCTCAGTGTCTCGAGGATATGGAGAGTAGTGGTGGGTGGGTCTGGAGGACTTGTGTGATGGTCCTGCATTTTGGAGTGGGGCTGCAAACTGCTGGAGCTCCACAAACAGGGGAGTGTGTGGTGCACATCTCTGGCACTAAGTGCTTTGGGGAGCATGTCACAGGTCTGGTCTCTTCCATTGAATGTGCACCCAAAGAATGAGCAAAAACAGCCTTGCTTGCTATTGATCATTTCAGCACCTCAACAATGCAATCTGGATCTCTGTTGGGCATGGTGCTGGTGAAATACTTGTGACCATGAGGGGTGACAAAGATGACCAGTGTCTGCTGTTCCCTCTAGCCTCCATGTGCCACACTCTGTAGAATATTCACCAAGCCCAGCAGGAAGTCAACAAAAATTATGATGTTGCATCTACCGTTGTCAATACCTAGGCTGCAAGTTGTTGTGGAGTGCATGAATTGGTGTTTCCCCAGAAGCCACTCAGTCTCTTGCATTTGTCACTTCTCCAATCCATTCCAGGATGTGCAAGATTGTGCACCTGCCCATTTCTGAGCTGCCGCTGGGCTGGGATAGAATATGATTCCCTGGCCTCTGGGCTGCATGAAGTCCTGTGTTTGAGGGACCTTACTGGACAATACATGCATTTGTGCACTGACCCACATTTTTTGCATGAGATCTTGCAAGATCTTGCAAGATCTCTAAAGATCCCATGCAAAATTCCCAGTGAGCAAAAGTTTCTCTAGATCTTTCAGGATCTTTCAAGATCTTGCAAGACACCACTTTTTTTTTGGTGTACATTTTGTTTTCATTTTTTTGCCCTCTTGAGATCTTGCAAGATCTTGAGCAAAAAAAAAGTAGGCAGACAAAAAAAAAATCGAGATCTTGCAAGATCTCAGAAAAATATTTTTCTTAAAAAAACATGCATAGCACATAAAAAATCACAGTTGTGCAAGATCTCTAAAGATCTCAAACCACAGATTAGACAACCTGTCTCGCTTTTACGGCTATCACTGAACTGGCATAATGTGTTCGCCCTGGCACGAACCATGGGAAATCTGCCCATGTGGGCAACTTGCTTGGCACTCTAAGTGCTGTACCTACTCACATGCTCCTGTCACCTCCCGTGAAAAACGCAGCTATTCTTGTACTGATCTGGTTCCAAGTCAAACACGCGCAACCGTAATGGCTTTTCTTTTAAACTGAGAGGCCCGTCTTTGCGACACTGGCTGACATTATGTCTGTGTCTGTGCCTGAACCTGTCCAAAATCTCCGTGTTGCCTATGGAATTCTCGAGCGCAATGTGATTCGTGCTCTACGGACCCAGAGAGGTGCCTCCGACCAGCTATCGCGCCAAGCTCTGGAGGCCATCAGCTTCTTGCAAGCCGCTCAACTTGTACGAAATTTGTATTTTCTTTCAGATACATCTTCACATTCTTTTTTCCCAGCATCGAGCCTCTTTTTCGGCGGCAGAGTTTGCCACTTTGCAGCAGAGCATTACTGCTATGGTTTCCTCCCTCGATGAAGCACGACATCTCTCCTCGGATCCACCACAAGGCCAAGCTCTTGTTGTTTCGCATCGCGCTGATAGTGCTGCTAAACTAACAAACTGTGAAGTTGCTAATCGACTTGTGTAAAGGAGAGTGCAACTGAGCCACAATCCAACACTCAAACCAACTCAATCAATCACTGTCTGAGGCCTAGCCGCGTGTTTGTGTGAGGTCCAGAGATGTCCAAGTATTAGGCTCTGAAGATGTGTTTATATATTGACCTTTGTACGTATTTCAAGTCGTAGAGCTTTGATATATATTGTGTTTTCGGTCTGATAGACTTGAAAGTAAACCAACAACAATGTCCCAAGGTAATGATTTGTGTTGTAATGTGTTTCTCTTTGAACGGGAGTACCGTATGGTGTCTGTCTCTGTGACTTAAACTTGGCTTATGCAGCCTTTTGACTCTGTGACTTATAAATCCCTCTGATATCTCAATTGCCAACTTATACGAAACCCTTATAGCTTATATCGATCCTATTCGCTTATATGGTTCTCTTATATTGCCCAAAGTTGCACTAAAATATGCTAATCGCACTTATAGATTTAATCACAGAAGCTCAAGTATCTTAGAGTCTCCGAATACAAGAATCCAAACAGCCCTTTGGTCAAAGGTGAGCGCTACTAGAGTCTCAACCGATTTCTGTGGGGGGTGCATGAACTGCCTGTATCCGACGAATCCTACCTACTTATATACTAATTGTCTGTACTCTAATTATAGCATATCTACTGTTAAACACATGTTACATGACAGCGCAATTGAAATATGTTTCGTACATGACTCGGAATTCTATATATATTTGTGGAGTAGTCGTCATGTAAGGAACCGTGCCTGACATTTAGGGTGTTTTTGCAACCCAAATATATCTTTAGGAGTTTCTGACCGGAGCTAGGTATTAATGCCATTGGCTCCTCGTTAACACATGCCATTCCAGATGACTCAGTCTCTTGGGTTTTTGAAATGAGTTTCCCTGTCGACGTTGCCGGTTCCTGACATTTAGGGATATATGTCCTATTTATATCTTTCTTGGAACTCCGTCGGAGCAAGGCTTTAACGTCATTGGTCTATCGTTTAACACCTGCCTTACTTGGCATTGACTCGACCCGAGTATATTGAAATATATGCCCGAAATACCCTTCTTGGCAGACTTAGTACCCCTATTGGGTACTACGTTTGAGAACTCCCGGGAAGTGCCGTTTCGGATGAACTCGGCCATCAGCCGTGTCCTGCTATCGGTGATCTCCCTGATCTGCTTGATCCCCAAGGTCACGACTTGATATATGATGTCATATACCCGGTCCGACCTATACCCGGATGAATGCCTGTGTGCGACTATTATATATTGGCGTATCCGCCATACTGCATAGCTCCTTGATAATATATGTATAGTTATATGGCTCGCCGACGCTACTCTGTCATGTGTAGTCCGCCATAGAACATAGTAATTATAGGGCTCGATAATATATGTTGGCCTCAATGAAGCACCGCCATATATCTAAGGCTCCCTAGTCCTTACGCATATAGATATTCACATTACTAGTACTTCGGAGTAGTACTAGTCTCTGGGAATCCAAGTCTAATCGGTAATAGTTCTTTATATAATTCGCAAAAAGCGTGGTTTTTGGCCTTGTGCCGATTCCCGGCTTATCACCGGCTGTGGCTTTTGGTAGTAGTGTGTCATTGTTCCCTCTGATTGTTGTATTGTATTTCTCACCATCCATCTACAGAAGAAACCTTGAAGGACTCGCTCAGTACCTTCGGTGAAATTCACAACGACGAAAAGGACAGTCCCACCCGCCTCACAACGATGACTATGTGCTCTTGCCTTCCCGATGACTATACGCTGAGCAAATTCTATATTCCTCGTCTCGGTGTGGTCTTCACCCTCTCAAATTTCGATTCGCTCTCCTTCTGTGGGCTTAGCTACCATGGCGGTAGTCCCGCCATTGCGCCAGAGGGACAGAGTGTTGCCAAGAATGCGTATCGCCTGACTTTCATCCAGTATCCGCCTGAAAGGATGGGCGATGGCCTGGGCCATGTCGTGGTCGGTGCTCTTCCAACCGCAAATGACCGCGTGTTGAAGATGTCGGCGGAGATGCAGAATGTTGAGTGCGCTGTCCTTTTTGGTTTCACAATTTTATCGGTTTTCTGATCTATATTAAGTTGTGAATCTCGATACTTCCGTGCTTCGAGCACTCAGGCTAATTTTGCCACGGACGGGCAGGTGGTCATGAACGAGCGGGCGCATATTACGTTCATGGCCCGAATGTTTTTACTTCTCATTGTGTTCCTCAGCAACCAGCTCGCATTAGCCTACGATTTTCAAATTGATTCTGACCGTTTCCTGAGCTCCTTCTCGTTCCTTGTAGATGGCGCTCGGGAGACGATCGGGCCATGGGAGAACGGTCCGGGGGCTCGTGTCCTTGGCCCTTCACCTGCTTTCTCCCCTTCCGATGACCGCGCCCTCGTTCTGCAGTCTGAGCGCCGCGCAGAAATTATGCGTCGATGGCATCTACACTACAACAAGTTTGCAGCTCATAATCCCTACGCGGTTGTTCAGGAGAAGGGTTACGAGATTGACGAGAATGGTGAGCTCCTGCAGCAGCCAAAACTTATCACCGGGGCCTTTGATACTCTGGGAAATCCGATTGAAACCCAAGGTCGTGGATGGGCAGACCCCGCGATACCGGTCAGCACTGCCCGCCGTAGGTCATCATCTCATCCTCATCGCATCTCTGACATCTCTTCTTTGGTGCACAGTTGAAAGACGGCTGAAAGCAAAGGCTGATCGTGAGCGTAGGAAGAAAGAGAAAGAAGCTGCTGCAGCTGCCGCTGGTCAGTCTTTTTGTTGCTGTATGAATGTTACTGAACATATCACAGGGGATACCGATGCACGACCTAAACGGAAGGGTGGGGCTCGCAAAACTTACACCGATAAAAGTTCGTCAAGCAGCATATCCGGTAGTGGAATATATGAGTGCATTATGTGTTTCTCTCTACCTTTAGGCCCTATTAACGGACTTGCAGCAAAGGCGCCCAGGAAGCGACAGAATCGTGGTCGCACCAGATCTGAGACTGCAGGTATGTCTTCGGATTGTGATGTGCATAATAAATGGCATGTTCACTGCCGCTTTAGAGCTGTGGAACTCGAAGGAGTATATTGAGTTGCGTGCTGCCGCTACTCGGGGTGCAAAGCTGAACACCGGTCTCATCGTCAATGTTTCCGATGCAGAGCAGGCCAACACGGATATGGACGTGGATGTGGACGATGCTGTAGATCATTTCTTGGGGGGCACAGTGGCTTCTTTAGGTGGGTTAAGATGCTGCAACATTTACGGACGTTGAAATATCTACCGATGTAATAGAGATCAAAATTGTACAACGGCTGGAGGGCAACACGGTTGAGCGCGAGTTTGGTATCCTCCAGGATGCATACTATCTCATTGATGCCGAGACTGTGGCGGAGCCATTTCCCACCTCGGCTATAACCGTTGCTTTTGCGAGCATGCTATCATGCCCTGGCTCTGTCGAAACATCGCTCCACATCTCCAGAATATGGCCCCAGTTCAAGCAGATTCACATCAGTGAAGCCCAGGCTACGCTCGATCTGAAGCTTAGGCGTCAAAGCATCATGCAGACGACTTTTGGCCTGTGGACGTGGCTGGACGCATACTGCGTGGAAGTCATTCGTCAGGCTCCTCATGATGCTGCGCCGGAGACTTGGATCGGGCGGCTAGCCAAACATGTGTTCATCTTACTTTCAACACGGGCACCCAGCCGAGAACTTCGCTCTGAGCAGTACGGACTAGCAATTGGAGGGGTATACACCTATACTCGACGCACCACCTTTGATCTCGATGTTCCAGAGCCATTCTTTGTTGCGCTCGTCATCGACATCATTGCTTCCTGGCTTCGCTTTCCAGTAAAATCCAGGTCACGAGCACAGGCCTGGTTTGTGGAGTGCATTGTACGTGCGGGGAACCCGGATGCTCTCCTTCTCGACTGCGTCTGGTATGCCTTTGGACACTACGAGACCGAAGTCTTTGGGGACGCTTGCTTCAAAGTCAAGTCGCCAGCAGACTTCCGACGCTTCGCAAGCGCACTTGCGTGCTCAGCGCTTGTTGACAAAAAATCAACAACAGCTGTTATGCTCAGCCAGATGCGTACTCTACTGTACGAATACCAGAACTGTCGCCTCCAGAGCAACCTTGAGCCTGCGCCGACACGTCTTCGACTTACAAACGAAGACTCAGCTCAGTTGCGGCTCATGAATCGTTTTCTGGACTATCTTCTCGAGCTGGAACCCCTTCTTGACGGTTATCATACAATTGCAAGGCCCACTGTATTACAGGCTCGGGTCAATGCAAACCGCGACTATCTGCTGCCCTTCCGAGAGCACGGGCCCTCGTGGATTCATTCTCGAGGACCCGGACGCTCGTTTGACCCAGCCCACGCTCGCACAATTGGTGGTCTTTTGAGTGGCTTGATTTTCCGTGGCGTCATCTTTACATCCCCTTTTGCGACAGAGGCACCCACCACATTCTTCCCGACTCCGCAGGCCTGGCGAACAGCGGTGGAGGCATTCGCAGGTCGTCCAGATACATTCTTTTGCAATCTTTCCGCATACAGCAAGCGCAAATCCAACCGGGGTACACATCTTGTTCAGCTGTACTGGGATGCAATTCATACAGAGGGCTGCCCTGACTGGGCGCGGAACACGGGGAACGGGGCGTACGAGTTCCGCAAGTGCTTCGAATTTCTCAGCTGCGCCAAGCCATGCCGCTTCCATGAAATCGGTAACCTCATTGGTTTCCTGCTCACTGCCGACTTCCACTACGCAGGAGCAGTTCAGGCCCCCAGCGTCAACACTGTAAGCCAGATAATTCGCGACATCAATGCAGGGGGAGTGAAAGGGCTGGAGATGCTTGAGCTCGTTCCATTGAGGCTAAAGTTGCAACATGGCTTTCAGAAGGCCACTCTCGAAAACGTTCAGGCTGGGTTCGCACGTCTTTATCGGTTCTTGGATGCGCGGCTGGGGGATAAGAAGACGCGGATGGTTTTTGATGCGATCATGGTGGAGAACGGTCTGTGCAAGTTCGTTCGTGCAGTTGGTGCGAAGTTTTTCACACTCTAGCTTGGTATGGCCCTTTCAATGCTCCAGCCCAACTGTTAATTTTTTTCCAGATGTAGTACCATATTCTATTTGATCCATTCATCCTGTCCTAATTGTGCCGGCCGACCGTTGTACCGGATGAGTGATTATCTATTGTCTGGACCGATCCCTGTTTAAGGTCTCTTCCACCCCGCCTAGCTTGTCCTTGAAGTCAAAATAAGTGCATTCCATGTATCCAAACACGCCCTCGGAGGTACATATGTACATTGTATTTGCTTCCGCCGAAGGTGTACTGCCGCTGATTGGAAGTTCGTTCAAGGCGGTGTTGATCGAGTTTTGACAGTTACAGAAACAATGCCACAAGGTTCTATTGCAACAGACTACGCACGCCCAAGAGTATCGACCACAGTGCGTACCTGTGGCATCAGGTGAGCGATTGTACATCTGACTACACTAAACTCAGTCTCGGTCATAGCGCTGGCACCATGGGCCAGGTACATGTTCCCCGGCTCAAGCACACGATCACCCAGCATGCAGTCCAAGAACTCGTGGAGCGGCTCGTACGCCGGAGGCAGGGAGCCGATACGCTTGCAGCGCCGTAGGAGGACAAGGGCTTCCTTGATCAAGCGAAACTCGGTACGCATGGTGGAGAATGTCTGGATGTTGATGCCTGCCACGCTAACCACATCATCAAGGTGAAAAGTCAGTCCACCAATCTGTGCGGGCGTATGAGTGCGGCCCATGAGCCCAATATTGAGTGAGCTGCAGATAGACAGGATGACGCACTCGGTAAGGCAATGGTTGTAAGCACTCCCATAAGGATGCTCCCGCCAAAGACGCAAGTTTGCGTACTCGGCTGCGAATCGTTCCAGCAGGTATGACTGAACTGTCACAGAGTTTGCATCTGCAGTAGCACCGGCCACAGGCAAAGCAAGGCCAGAGGCAGTAGGAGCGGCTGCGTTGGTGGAAGGCTGCGCATCCTAGGACGGTGTCGAGTGAGTTTACCAATCAAGACGGCGGTATCAATGCTGACCTCGTGGTACACATACAACACATAGACTGGGGTCGTGTCCGGTGAATTCTGTGTTCGCAACAGCTCTGAGCGCTGTGGAGAAGACGGGATGGGAAGAAACAGGGTATTTGCGTGTGGTCCGTCGTCCATGTCCTGCAGTGAGGCGATTTCACGGAAGTTGTACTGATGATGCGTATAGTTGCACGACATGTCAACAGGCACATCCGAGGTTCCCACATAAAACACTTGTCGGTGCGTGATGTTTCTCAGTGCACGACCGACAGGCCCACCTGCAATCTGAAGGCGCAGGATAAGGCCGCCATCGTGCGGGACTGGATCCGAAAACTGCCTGAATTGGCAGAATATTGTGGTTTGTGTTAGCGTCTGGATGCCGACAAAGTAGAGGCACAGCGGGCCACCTTTCAATGTGTGAGACGCCAGCCATTGTGGGGGTAAAAAATGAAGCTTACCTTGCAGCCCGGTAATAGCATTTGATTCTCCATTGTCTGGGGACGGCGCATGAGGGGAAGAAACCGCCGAAATTGGTGCGGGATCTTCATCTGCGGTGTTGCCTTGCAGGAGTCTGATTTGTGCAATTAGACAATCGGCACGCTCCTGCAATGTCCCCTCAGAAGCTAATGAAATTCTAGTCAGCAGGTTTTCCACTCAAAGAACCGTATGAGCTTACTATCGACAGCATCTAGATCAGGGCTATCAAAGGTGGAATAGGTAGGAGCGCTTATATCAGAATCCTCCTCTTGTTGGCGTTCAATGACTCTGTTAAAAACAGAACGTGGCCACCGAAAGTATGGCGACTCACGGCCAAGGTCTGGTGTGGGGCTATCTCGGATTTCGATGGTCACTGAAGATGTGGTTAATCCTCGACATCGGTGTCTCAAATGGCACACTTACCAGTACTATCCGAAGATGTCTCGCCAGGCTCTGCAGGATCCAGAGCTTGTCCTTCTTCGGTGGCACCAACGGGCGAAATAAGTTCGATGTCGGAGTCCGAATCCTCGGAGTCAGAGACTGGGGGGAGTGCAAAGGAGACTGGGGCATCTGCACGACGGGGGACCCTCGCATTGCATGCAGGGTTGCGTCGAGTTGGGGCGGCAGACATTTTTTTGAGGTGGGAGGAAGCCCGATGGTCAGGTACGTCTCTCCGTCTTTTTAACATAATGTTAGCCGCATGCTCTGTCCTTTTACAGCTTTATCGGCCGCGTGCTTGTCCCTGACGAATATTTGAAACAAAAATTCGCTTATTTCTTCTGCAGTGCCGGAAGCTAACCACGAAAGGACAAGTTCCCAAAGAATATAGGGTCCGTTTACTGCTTTCTCCATATTGACTTGGCTCGCTAGTACCTGACCAATTTTTTGCCAATGAAAAAACTCAAAATGATACGGTACGTCTAACTACATGGTATTATGATCGCGGCCCAATATCTGGGCATGGAACCAGGCGTCGAAAGGTGAGGTGTGTGTCAAGTCGTCCAAGTTGTTGCAAGCGGCAATAAGGAGAGCCTGCATCGGTGCTGTCAATTTAACATCGATCTCATAGCTGCAGGTATGGAAGTGAAGCGCTCGAGGCTCAGTCTCCTAAAAATTGGTTAAGTGTTCATGGATAGCACAAGGTTCCAACACAACGCACTGCAAAAATAGGATTGGTCAGGGCGTTGAGACCGACAATATTGAACTGCGCTGATGGTGAACAAACGGGCATGCACAATCATTAAGCACTTACCTTGATAGTCCACGCCTCCGACATGGGAAGCAGGTCGCTGTCAGAAGAAGCACCGAGGAAAAGCCGTGCTCTCAGCAGCGAATCCTCCGCTTTGTTGGCAAACTCGTCCTCTTGGATCAGACTCCCCCTCAGGTACGCCGGATGCCCCGTGCCTTTCAGGTAACGTTGCACAAGCAGACGAAACAAGGCAGCAAAGTGAGTTGTGGTGCCGTCATTGCTACTCATGAGAATACGGAATACCAGACGACGAGAGAAGTCATCTATGTCCCTCACCTGGCGGTCATACAGGGTCGAAAGCATGTGAAGGGCTGTCCGGCGTTGGATGAATTGCTATAGCAGGATTGTCAAGTAAGTAATTCCAAGCTGAACCGTCATGCTCACCTCCACCAGAGTGGTATTGCCGATGGTGACGTTGAAGCCACGACGCATGGCAAGAAACTCGGGTCGGGTCCAAAGCTGTGTGTCACCAAGGAGGACTTTCGACATGAACGTGATTGTCCAGTCATCGTGCTCGGCTCATGTCCGTGGGCTGGAAATCATGGATGGCTAGAACACACGTGAACTTTGGCCGAGCTGCAGGGAATGGTAAAGGTACGAACCTGCATATCCATCGTCTCCATCAGGAATTGACAAAGGGGATGCATAAAACTGGTCGGAATCTCATCCTCCGGGGCAAGCGTGAGCCATGGCACAAGACGGTCAAATGCCACCGGGTCGAGCGCCGCCAAGTATTGCTGTGGAATGAGCATGCCATCCCGGCCAGCAATAAGGGCGAGCAGCAGCCACATGCTGATTGGACGGGGCCCCTGACTAAGGGTGTAAGCATGGACAGCAAGCAGGGTTCCGTGAGCACAGAAGGTCTGCGTGCGTGGAGACGATTCAAGCATGGAAGCGGAGAAAACGGGAATATAGAATGCTGACAATGGGGCTTGTTGCCAATAATTGTGGTCCTCAACCACATCGGCAATTGCCTTGCGGTAGACGGCGCGTGTGGGCCCAGGGCCGATTGCCGAGGCACCACTCCCTTGAGGACCTCTTTTAACCGAATGTGAGTGAAAGCGCCAACGTTCATGTATAATAAAACACTCACATTGCCAGCATCGGAAGTTCTTTGAAAAACGACTCCTTGGTGAGGACATCCTGGCACCGAAAAACGCCGGCCGGAAGCAAGAACGGCTCCGCAGGGCCTTCTCGTCGCTCCAAGTGGTGGAGGAGTGCAACGAGACCGCGAGCACCTGCTTCAACGCTCTCTGCATGGAATGAAAATCGGCCAACCTGCGGTGCACGCGAGCCCAGAACCTGGGCTCCTAGCCGGACGGTCCACAGGTATATCTCATGCGGATAGGCCATGTCAATATTGAGCTGTAGCGGGGGAACATCCTGGCGCTGGAGAATGTCGAAGGTAGGTAGGGGGGGGGTGCGTGGAGAGGGGAAGGAGCGAGAAGGGCATGTCGGGGGACGGTGATAGAGCTGGCAGAGACTCCAATGGCACGATAGGTGGGCTCTGTCCAGACATTGCATAATTAGCTCAGCCTGTGAAGATGATAAATATTGTACCCACGCTATTACTGGCCCGACGGAGCCATGGCGTGCACAGACGCGACGAGGAGGGGATTCGGCCTAAGGTACGAAGTTAAGCCAATGGTAATCAGACAATGCATGTTTCCTACCAATGCCAATGTTGTGCGAGCTCTCACCAGTGACTCACGTGGGGGTGGCAGCGGTGGTGGGGTTGGACTTCTTGTGGCCGACTGCAGCGTATACCATTAGCCATTGATGTCAGTGTTCTGGTTCAAGACGACCCACAGGACAAAGCCCATCATAGCACTCGCCATCGGGGCGATCCCGACTTCCAGACCATGGAAGATTTTGCAAAACACGAAGCCCAAAGCACGGGTGCAAGAGCTCGAGGCCAACCTCGGGGAGTGGCTGCGTCGCAAAAGCAGGACTGCTGATGGGTCCTGCTATGTTTCCGTAGCGAGGAGCTGAGTAGCTTTTCAGATAGCAAGAAAGAATGGGAGGGGCATGCACCAATGACAATGAGAGTGTTCACATTACCCATGGCTGGAGTAGGATTCAAAAACTTTTTGTTGAGTCGAGCGAACTCGGCGAAGGTGAAGAAGTTGGCATTGATTTTTGGATGAGGGATGAAGCGATGCGAAGTCCCGCGGCGATTAGGCGTGAGAAGCGCAAAAGGCTGATAATGCAGCTCGCTCGCCTGGCTTTCTGACAAAGGAGTGGGCGAGTCCGGAAGCGAAAGACCAGAGTGAGCCAAGCCAGAGCGGACCTTGCTCGTAAAATCGGTGGGGCTAACAGTACCAGCCTGGGGAACGCTGAAGGAGAGCAGAAGCCCGTGGCGCTGCATCTGCTGGACGTAGGTGAGGAGATGCTGATTATGTGCGGCCCACTCGTGCGTAGGGACGCCCGGGACTTCGTGGTCGCCCGGAATCTGGGCATACATGGATGAGCATTTGAGTACCAAGCCTGCGAGGAAACGTACGACCAGGGGATACACCAAAACATCAATCGACACGTTGGTGATGAAGTCAGAAATGGCGCCAGGGTGACCGCGCCGCGATGTGCGCCGGTTTCCGTTCGCGCTGCTGTGCTGCGGAAGCGAGTGAAGAGCACTGCTAGCTCGACGTGTCCCAGTGCTACCAGAAACAACGGCAGGAATGCCGTTGAAGGCAGCAATTGGCGGAACAGATGCCTGCAGGTAGGCTCTGCCGCTGGAGGTGCCAGCGGCGCGGGGGGTGTGCTATTAGGTGGCGTGTCAGCGTTGATCTTCTGAGCAACTGGAGCAATATATACCTCTCAGCACTCGCCACCCCAGCAGGAGGCAAGTGAATCATCCACTGCGCAAGACAGATACACTGAGTGAGTAGCGTCCAAGTGGTTGTTTCCTGTTCCCCAAGTGTCAGTAACTGAGGGACGAACACTGGCATCGTGGGGGGGGGAGACTTGCCGAGTAAAATCCACCACAGTATGTTGCCGGACACCCGCCTCTGCAAAAAGCAAAGTTAGGCTGAGTCGAATCAGTGGGGCCTTGCTCGTGTGAGATCCAGTCGTGCTGGCATGCAAAGCAGGGATCGGCGGTCGTCCGAGGATGCTGAAAAAAACGGTGACTTTCAATTCAAGCTGGTGCGGTGCAAACTTCGCTCACCAGGGTGGGGATAGTGGTCCCTGTCTGAGGATCGGCATGTCCTGCTACAAAAAGCGTGCAACGGCTTCCAGCTGGGCACCGAGTACACGAATATCGAGGAGGGAGAGGCATCAAGGTAAGAAAGAGGAGGAAGGCGGAAATCAAGGGTTTTTTTGTTATTCATTGAGTAGAGCCTAATAGATCCCCGCTTATTGCGAAGGCGCACAATTTCGCATCATGCCAAGGCCGCACCAGAGCGCACAGTGAGATAATACATCCTGTTTTGGACTAGAACGCGCCGTCCCTGAGAATTGACCATGAGGGCGTGTCGGTCCAGAAGGGGCAGTCCCGCATGTTATGCACATGGGCAGAACGGCCCTGAGTCCAGAAGATAAGGCACGATGGCCGCGGCAGAAGAAGCGAGCGTTGCTCCAGAAGGGTAATGAAATGTAATTTTTCATCCCAGAAAAATTTGCACGGGATCTTCAAAGATCTTCAAAGAGCCGGAACAAAAACCTGGCTTCAAATTGAGGCTAAGATCTTGCATGATCTCACGAGATTTAGCAAGATATCGCATCTTCAAAGATCTTCAAAGATCTCATTCAAATTGCACTTGAGGAAAAAACGAAAAATTGCCATCTCGTGAGATCTTTCAAGATCTTTCAAGATGTCGCACAAATTCTGATATCTTGCAAGATCTCGCGCAAAAAAATGGCTAAAAAAACTTAAAAAGTCTTTTGTCCAATAAGGTCCTTCATACCTGTGTGAGTTTGGCCTGGAGGGAGGTCAAGAACTCTGGCACTTTTGTGTAGGGCCAAGTCAGAGATGAACAAATTGGTGGACTGGCTGCAAGAGAGGGGACCTGATAACTAGGGAGTTGGACCATAAACTTGAGGTCCTCAATGAGGTGGGACTCGTGGCCAAACTGAATGCTTCCTGAGAGAAGGAGGAATTGCACAGCATGATTTGTCAGATTCTTAGTGTTCTTCCAAACTGGTCTCCAGTGGGCACACATAAGAACTCGTGGATCTCATCCACAACAATGCGGGTCAGTTCTGGATTGTAAAACAATCTGGGGAATGGATTGCATTAGATACAAGACATGGATGAGGACAGCAGAGTTAATACTCACTTTTCGAAACCCATCGTTTTGAGTGATTCCAAAGCAATAAAAATCAGTCAAGTGTGCAGGGGGATTTAGTCATTTGACGCGGTCTAGTGGAAACATGCTATGCGAAGATCTGTTCCACGCTGCATTTGATCCAACAGGAGTGTGCTGCAGGGACAGATCACAATGATCTTGCCAGTCTTGAGGAAAGCAAGCAGCTGGTAGAGGACACTTTTTCCTTCTCCCGGAAGAAGTAGAGCCAAAAATGAAATGTTGTTCTTGAGAGCCAGATGTACTCCATCATGCTGCTGGAACGATCTGAAGTGTGCAGTTTCACCCAGCATTAACTGTAGCTTGGCGAGAAGCGCTGCATCTGGCTCATGTGGCAGTGAAACAATCGGCACCTGACTCGAGCCAGGTGTTGGGGTGGCAGCTGGACACATCATGTTGGTATTGTCTGTTGGTTGCATGAATGGCAAGTCCAGTGGTTCCAGTGTCAGAGCATGCACCAAATATTGACGTGTGCAATCAAGGCCAACTGCAACCATAGCTGCAGCTACACCTTGGTGACCTCTTGCTTGACCATGTCCTGGGTATGTGCCAAAGTGTCCTGCACTATAACAAATAGAACAGCTGCAGTTTCCTGCGGTGAAGGGCTGCCGATACCAGGAACACCGGGCTGCAGTTCAGCCATCACACCATAATGTCGCCCCTGGAGCTTGTGCGGAATGGGCAGGATATTACCTGCCAGCCCCAGCCCCAGGAGATGGTGCAGCTCCAGTGAGGCCTCACAGAAGTTGAGGAGCTCGTCCGTGGCCATGTTCTTGCCCTTGCTTCCATAGTGGATGTGGGAAGTCTTCGACAAGCGCCCCATCTGAACATCATGAATGTTAAGTCGGTTTGTTCATCTGGCAACCGGTGTGTGGAGTACATGTGCATCATTTCAGCGACAATTTGACACCAAGACAAGCAGTTGATTTTGGCACCGCACTTGGCTTCCATGAAACTCTCGACGAGATGTCCCATCTCATTGCCAGTGAGAACATCCCCTTCAAAGGCCCATAAAAACTCAGCCTGATTAATGACTGCAGGACCGTCCCCGGAGTGGATACGAACTAATATATTGATGACTTGAAAAATAAAAAGTGTATATCAGTACCACTGCACTTATTGGACCAGAATTCTTACCAGGGTGGATTATAACCAGATATTTTAGCAGTATGTCCATCAATTTGGGCAAAATGAGTGAAGGAATGAACAAGATCTGTTTGGTGGTACCTCCAGTCTTGATGTGATGTGGCGACAATGTGCATTCACCATCAGGAGAAACGAAAATGCTCCACAGGTGATTGCCACTGACAGCTCAGAATTCAACAAACTCCTCACTCTGACTACCAGAACTTGTCAAAAAGCACAGGACCATCAGGAGCTGGAGGAATTCTGTATGTTTTGTGAAGATCGCATTGACAACCTCCAAGTTGAGCAAGATGTCACTGTCTTTATCATAACAAGGGGACCCATCACTGTGAAGAAGTACCAGGTTTGCTTCCTTGGAGGAAACTCACCTTCGAATTGGCCAGTGGAGCTTTTTCAGGTAGCACCTGATGATCTTGTGCAATCTGGTTGGGCCACCACAGCTCAATGAGCAAAATTTTTTGATGTGTGACTTGCCGCAAGAGTCACATTGGATGTGTCTGAGCCAGGCCCCCTCAAGTTTGAGGTGATATTGTATGATTTGTTCTGAGAAAAAGGCACGGTAAGTTGATTTCAAGAGGGAAGGGCAAAAAAACTCACCAAACTTGCTAGCATAGGGGACCCAGTAGGCATAAAGCCAGTCCTAGCACTGGCCGGGGCAGGAGCAGTGCCACTGTGTGCAATGGTGACAGAGATCCTCAGTTTACCTGAATTTGAGCAGAGGTGTTGATTAGGTTGCAATTCGATGTCTGTAGCAAAGATGTAGCAATAGCCAGGGCCATCTGAGCGGCAGGTGGGGCTGTTGAGCATGCCTCGCAAGTTTGCGAGCCAGTGCTGCCGTTGTTGGGGGGTGGGAATTGGCATGAAATGGGTGCAGGAGGTGGTGGTGGGCATATTGCAGTTACAATAAAGACGAAAGAGGGAGACTGGTGGAATATTTCTCTTAGCTGGTGATGCAGCCATGAGAAGGCGCGTGTGGTAGATAAGGCGATGGTGGTGTGAAGTATGAGTGGATGATGAAGCGGATTTGGCCAAGCAATGCAATGGGTGGGCAGAGAGTATCCCACAAGAAGTGGTGGTTGGTGGAATTGGCACATTGTGGTGCGGAGCCAGCACCTTGACGAGTGGGCGACACGAACTTCTTGGGCATATCCTGTGGGAAGTGGTGGTGGTTAGTAAGAGGTGAGTAGTGGTGAATGTAGTGAAGACTGAATCTCCCAAGTCAATCTCATTACAAGTACATAGATACACAACTTTATTGCGTGACAGAAAAAAAAAGACTCCAATTAAAAAATTGAAAAGATGAGACGCCGGCACGTGATCGTGGTCGAAGACATATCAACATTGTCCTCAGCAACTCGGTAGATTCAAATAAGTATATATTAGTTCATGAACTTCCATAGGCACCTCTGCTGGAATCCAGTGGAGATGTGTAATATTTTTTAAAAATGCTCGCAGAAAAAACATGTTCGGAGCCCAAGTCAAACAGGCAAAGTCGGCTGGATGATACTTTTCGATGCAACCAAATGATGCAGATGCACACCGCGAACACATTTGCAGTACATTGAACTTGAATAAAGATGTTTTTACAGAGGTCCATGGTTATAGAAAATGGCCTTTTTCATGCAAAAATGGTATGTACAGTATCATTAATCATCTACAAGTATCGTCTGAGGGTATAGGTAACTGAAAGCATATGTAATCTATGCGGGAATACAGACTCTGCCAAAATTCAGGTGAGCTGCGATAAAGAGTAACTAAACAAGAAACTTACCGGATAATAGGCCAGTTGAGGACCCTCAGATAATGCTCAATAATCTGTCACAAACCCTGTGGACCACCACAGGCCATCCATGAAAATTTCTCGATGTGAGACTTGGGCCAATGGTTGCATCGAAGGTGTCCAAGCCAGGCACCATGGATTTTTAGGTGCAATTGGACGATGGTCTCTGAAAAAATACAGAGTAAGTGGAATTATTGGAGCACAGAATAAAATTACAGACCGAATTGATGTGCGTGGTGGACTTTGTAGGCGTAGAACCAGGTCTGGCACTGACCAGGGCAAGAGCACGCCCATTGCACGTGATGCTGGCAAATGTCAATGGTGCACCTGGATTTCAAGGCGCCGCAGCGGCAACAACTGAGGCGGACAGTGGTCGCAAAGATGTATGTGTACCCACAGGGGTCATAGTCTCATTTTCTTTATCTTTTACTTAAATTCCATTCTTTTTTCCTGTGTTTGAGTTGAACTTGTGCATTTTCACCTAAATTGCTGAATTGGGATGAGAGCAGTTGTTTATTCGGTTCTGATAAGATGAACAAAATTGCCTAACTGAGATGAGAGCATTTGTTTATTTGGCTGCGATAAGATATGATATCGACTTCTTTGGGTGAGCAAGCTCAAAGAGGTGGCAGGGGCATAGATAAAAATAAGGTGAGTAGTTCATTATTAAGACACTGCTCCCAATTACTGACAGGGCTTTGTTTACTTACACACAAACTTGATCTTGAAGTTGGGGAAGCTGCTTAGCTTAGAGAGAACATGAATGAATATATTGCTTGTAGCTTTGTATGACTTGTAAGAAACAGAAGAAATAGTACTCTACAAAATTAAAATGGTGATTCTGGACTAGTCCAGACTAATAAAGATAAGGTGAGTGGGACTAGTCCAGGCACAGAAATACTGATGCAGGACTAGTCCAGGGTATATATGGTGAGTCATGGACTAGTCCACCCAAGAATATTCTGATCCACACTGAAAATAAGGAAGCTGGACTAGTCCCGAATGTGTCATTATAGTGGGTGCTGGAGCTGGACTGGTTGAACAAATAATGGGTGATTAAGAGTATTTGTGATGTATTATGCACAGCAGTTGTTCATGTAGCTTGCCTTGATATAATAAATGAAGTGTAATTGTGAAATGCTGGCCAAAAAAAAAATCACCATCCACACTGCGGGCAAGGTACAATGTATTCAGTGATTCTGTGAGAGAGATATGAGGATTTTATACAAAATAGACTCTCCATTAAGTGGAGGATACTGCAGTGATTTTGTAGTGAATTTATTAAAAATATCAGCACAATACATTCACAATAGAAGCACTGCTTCTATTTTGATGGTATTGTAGATATATTGTAAAAATAGATTTTATTGTAAACTTATTATGCTAACATCAAACTAGAAGCATTGCTGCTATTGTGAATGTATTGTGCTGATATTTTGAATAAATTCACTACAAAATCACCACAGTATTCTCCACTTAATAGAGAGTCAATTTTGTATAAAATCTTCATATCTCTCCCACAGAATTACTGAATACATTGTACCTTGCCCACAGTGCCATGAGCTGGAGAAGAAAAGGATGCATGAGTAAATAAAAATATACACACACACCTTTGGGAAACAATAAAAAAATCACAAGGGCAAATTCAGGTACACAAAACAATCCTTGATCCCTATTACAACAGGAATGGGAGCAGAAATTGTTTCCAAGCACACTGGAGACTGGGCTGGATCTTCTTGCCAACCTCGGGGACATGGCAGAAGGCAGCAAAAACCCAATCGGGGGAGGGAGGTCAGAAGGAAGATAAGAGGCATGCCACTCACTATGAAAGGGAGCACCCATCTATAGGCCTCCGTGGCTTCCATCTTATTGGCATTATCTGGCAGGTCAGGGTCAACAAGGTACTGGAGGAAGACTGTGAAATCCTGGGATCAGAGGGTGCTGACTGGATCCAAGAAAAAACTGTCCTTGTCACTGAATAGGGCCACCCAGGGTGAGGGAAGTGGAGAAGCACCCCCATTGTCAATCTTGGCAACGGAGGCATTGTCACAGTCGTCATCAGAGATATAACACTGCAGGCAATAAACTCAAAATAGACTGACTCAGTATATTTTGATCATATTAAGAACAAACAGAGTCTAAATAAGGCAAGGTTTGGACAATGCACAATAGGTAACAACAATAATACATAGACAAGACAGGACAAGCCAAGACAAGACAAGACAAGAAATGCAAAATAAGACACAACAAAGACAAAATAAGACAAGACAAGACAGACAAGATGAGACAAAGTCAGACAAGACAAGACCAAACAAGACAAGACAAGTCAGACAAGACAGACAGGACAGACAAATATGACAAAATACAACAAAACAGACAGACAAGAAGGACAAGATAGACAAGACAGACAAGGCAGACAAAGTGTAACAAGATATGCTGGGGGACTTCTGTAGCACATTTGGCATGTCCAGGGAGCAGTGTAAGGTCACATGTTTGTATGAATTGATTACCAAGCATAGAGAGAAATATGATAGTCTTGATTGACATCCACTGTGAGTTGTGGGGTGGCATGTAAAAATGCTGGGCAATTTGAAGGTGGTAGGGCATGCTGACAATATTAACATCAGGACTGGGAGGTGAGATCCTCTTTGCCTGTTCAGAGTGGGTAAAAAGTAATGTTGAGTTGATCAAGCAATAAACCTCAGCTTTTTCACAAGATGTACATCGTGGTGATGTGTGGAGTGCCACAGAAGTATTTGATTCTGACCAGCAGCCAGGAAAGGTTTGCAATTTGCTTGTCTGGCCGATAGGGGCAAAATAGGGTGATGGGCTCGAATTGGTGTGGTGGTAGTAGCAGCCTGGTTTGCAGAGGTTGTTGTGCAGGCAATGGCAATGCAGAGGGGATATGTGGGTTTGTTTCTACAACATTAATTTGATGGACCAGTTTTTCCAGGTAACAACCCCACCATCCAATCTTTCTCCTTGTTCACCAGAGCATGCTCAACCAGTTTGTCTCTGTTTTTGGCTGATCCGCAGTGCATACTGCTTCATTTCATTCATGCTCCCTGGTCAACCTTGCTCAGCGCCCTTCAGGGTGGCACCAGTGTGCACCGAGCCTCCAACCTCTTTTTTTTGAGAGGGGCTGGCAGTGCTGGAGATGAAGACCAGGGGAACACAGTGCAACAGTGCATGGGCATGCATTTTAATGTGAACTTGACTAACCAGAGGGGCACATTGAAATGTGTCACCAGGCTTCCCAGGCATGGGGCGCATTTTAATGTGAACTACCCTACAACGGTGCCACTACAGGTCAGGTTAGCAGGTTAGGTTGGTTAGGGGTTGGGCCTCAGTTAGGGGGTTAGGGTAGCAAGGGCATCAAAGAAAAAAAGGTTAGGTGGTTAGAGATTAGGTTTGATGCCATCAAAATTGATGCCCCATCAAAATCACGTGACCTATCACTGTATCCACAACCCTAGGTCTGGGTATCAGCTTTCCCAGTTAGGGTCAAAGGTTTGCTTGCAAGCCATACCCTAACTGGTGGTGTGCATGCAGGGATAAACCTTGTTTGGTGGTGGGGTGGCATGGTGGGGTACAGCAAAGTGGCAGTGATGGTGCCTGCCAGAGGTCTGAGGTTCAATCCTGCCAATAAACATTCTTTTCTTTTCTTTTAATTAAATAGGTCGCATTAAAATGCACCCTATGCCTGGGAGGCCTGGTGACACATTTCAATGTGCCGCTCTGGTTAGACAAGGTCGCATTAAAATGTATGTACATGGAGAGCTCCGCAGCATGACTGAGGTGGGACCGCACTGTGGAACGTTGGCTGCTGGACCTTGCAGGTAAGACAGTGCATTCTCATCGCCTGTATGGCTGGTAAGGTTGGGACGTGGTAAGTATGAGTGACAGCAGCCTATGCGTCTCCACTGCACCTACTGCTTCATTTTGTTCACACTCCCTGGTCACAACCTTGCTCAGTGCCCTTCAGGGTGGCACCAGTGTGCGCCAAGCCTCCAACCTCTTTCTTTTGAGAGGGGCTGGCAGTGCCAGAGACAAAGACTGGGGGACATAGTGTGACTGAGGTAGGACCACACTGTGGAATGTTGGCTGCTGGACCTTGCAGGTAAGACGGTGTGTTCTCGTTGCTTAAGGTTGGGGCACATGGACACTGTGGTAAGTATGAGTGACAACGCGCTGTGCATCTCTGCGGCACCTAATGTCGTGCCAGTAAAACCTGATTCTCGTATAGTGAAAGTCTCTGCACAGTACTACCTAGATATCGACTCTTGCTGCAGGAACATCGCCTGTACAGCTGGTAAGGTTGAGGCGCGCAACCAGTATGAGGCACAGCACACCCTGCATCTCCGCGGCACCTAACGTCACATCAGCAAAACCTGATTCTTGTATAGTGAAAGTCTCTGCACAGTACTACCTAGATATTGTATTGACTCTTGCTGCAGGAATGTCACCCATATGGTGTGAGGGGGACTGTAGCGTCGCTTTGGAAAATGAGGTTCCAAAAGTGACTTGTTCTTCCTCTGGGGGCTTTTTCGTTTAAGTTGGATTTGTATAGATTTTATGAGAGAAGATAGTTGAGCAGTGTTTGCCCGTGGGGATCTGTTGGGGGTCAAAAATGGGGGATAATGTGAAAAATACCTTGTTAAGATGTGCACACTGCATGCACTACTCCGAGACAATATCCAAGTCTCTGCTTTGTCTCTCTTCTACCGCCTTTCCCCTTTGAACCAGGTGATAGTTGATTCGACTGGCTTTCCTGAAGGTGGGACAACCGCAATGGTTTGACGAGGGCCTAACAGCTCAACGTGGGTACGGCTCGTGAAGGATGTGAGTGTGCCGGTTGTTGTCCAAGGTATCCGCGATTTGGTGTGAGACACCTTAATTTGTTCCTCTGTGTGAGCAGCGGTTTGCAAGGTCAAGGCGACGGATTAATGTGTTTAGACGTTCAGTATGAACTGTCTGGAGGATGTAGGGTCAAGTGTCTTGCAACAAGTTAGTGGGTTACTGGTGTGTGTGTGGATCAACAGTATATTGGGGGGGATTGGTTTACACTAGAGAACTAGTGGGGGAAAAACCACTCCAGAAATGACTGTCTACTGCTTTGAGACCCAGATCCTTTTATACTCTGCCAATAACCCCTTTGGACCTTCTCTACATGTCCACATTCCACTCCCTCGGCGTTCCATAACATTCTAGCCCCATGGCGGTGTGCTTGCACCATGTTTCATCCCACCAAGTTATGGTGCTCATTGGAGGAAGTTGTCTTTTCGGGCCCAAAGTTGTTGGGACGCGATGCCCAACGAACTGCTACCTTCCTAATCCGTCCAAAGTCCATGTGGATACAACGTCCTGAGGCTGAAAAGGGGTGAAATGTGTGTGTTATGCAGGCATGAGTGTGTTGGAAGTGCTGTGTGCTCTGGCAGTCGATCCTGTTATGGATGAAGGCGCTCCCATCTGCAAGATGTCGTTGGAGGTGCGCCGTCTGCGATGCAAGATGCAAGAACGGCATCCGAAATGTGTAGATGAGGGGAATGTGGGGTGTGGTGAGTGCAGGTGGTGAATCTGGGTGTTGTGGCTGTGTCGTTGTATATGCTGGGGTGGACACAGTGCATGTGGCAGCCCCACAATGGCTGGTGAGGTTGAGGGGTGCGACCAGTATGAGGCACAGCACACCCTGTGTGTCCACAGTACTAAATGTTGCATATAGTGAAAGTCTCTGCATAGTACTACCTAGATATTGACTCATGATGCAGGAATGATCCTATTGTCCCTCCCCAAGGCCAGGAGGAGCACAACTGCATGAGAACGCTGCACTCAACGACTGGGAAGCACGGAAGGGAGTTGGAAACAGGCCTTTTTGCTTCTATGGCCAATGATGCTGCCAATCACGAGTGAACTGGCTTTCCCACTGGGTTATATGCTGTTGCGCAACATTTCTATGTATCTTACCTATTTTACTTTTCTCTTTCTGGTTGCATTCAATGCTTACATATGCATGTTTACTTGTGACAACAGAGCCAACCACTACTCATCTCTCTCTTACATACATAGGTTTACTTACGACAACAGAACAGCTTGTTCTCTTTCTTACCTTACTTTCATTGCACCTCACTATAGTCTACATACTCTTTTGGCAGAAAGGGTCTTATTTGCAGTTTTGCGAAGGAGAAGGAGGCTATCAGGTGCATTAATTCATATCTCCATAATACAGCAAGCAAAGTCTTCCAAGGAGAATGCTTCGATGCAGACCAAGGCAGAAGGTAAAGGAATGTTAAATCCAAAAAAGAAGGCACGTCATCCAGTGCACAGACTTGCACAAGCTGCTTAGTGCATGAATGCAGCTCTACCTGGCTTAGGCCTGCACATTGTGATGACCAAAATCACTAAGCTGGCTTAAATTTAAGCCTGCTCAAGCCCAGTAAATAACAATGTATACTTAATGTGCTAATACAAAAGATGGTGCCAACTTAAGCCCAATGTAGCCACCCCAAGCTCACACCTCCACCCAGTCTAAGTCCAACTAGCGGCCTGAAAAAAGCCTGCCGTAAGCTGGCTCAATGAGATTCACAGCACTTGAAATATCTGGCTTATAAATACAAGCTTAAGCCAGTGGGGAATCCACTAATGTTGCCATAACTCCCGACTCTGACTCCCCGAGTCGATTCAAGTCGTCATTGAGCTGCTAGAAGCTCACATCAGTATGCGGGATTTTTGTAGTATGCAGATGAGATTCTCAAGATCTATCGAACTATGCACATTGACGAGTTTGGCTTAGGAAATAAGCATTTTCTCTTCTCAAAGACTTTTGAAAGTGCACAAAAATGTTGGATGAAGTGTTGCAAGCACTTGTGAGAATCACCTCGGCACGAGCATTCAAGACCTCTTCTGCTTGCCACAATTGTTTTGTGCTGTTATTAGGCCTCCTAGGCACTTTTTGGTTTCTAAGATGTATAGTACATGTATGCCCCGTATCCTGTAATTTATTTCGCATTTCTGAAGTAGGTTGATGTGATTATGGACTTCAACAACTCAAGCCGACTTGGATTGACTTCAAGTGACTTGCACGTGACCAAGTTGAGTTGAGTTGAGTCAAACATGGTTTGAAGTCGACTTTCCAAGTTGTGACTTGACTTTTTGAGTTGCAGCAACATTGGAATCCACGTGCTTAACTCGCAAAAAAAAATTGGATAAAGTCAAAACTCACGCTGCAATAGGATTGGAAGTTGAATTGGCCAGTATATGTGGGCCAATGGATGAAACAGAGCAAGATATGGCCTCCCTAACCAATTCCATGTGCTTCTGTGCCACCATGCGGTGCCATCACCGCCAACCCAGTCCGATTCGGAGCAGCTCGAGGACGGTAGTATGATGGAACCATCCATTGGAGGATGGAGTGGGAGATCAAGGCCTATCAGGTGCTCTGTTGGGAAATGTTTGTCATAAAGAACAAAAGAATTGATGGCCAAACACCCGCCAACCAACCAGCCATTGCTTTCTTCGCTCCTACACCCATGTCTGCCATTTTTGTGCCCTTGCGTCTTCGCATTCTGTCTGCTTTTACCCACCTTCTGCAAGCCGACTGGTGCATGCAGATAACATGTCAAAACCATCAGCCTTCTGCCACTTCAAAATGCCACTTGGGGCACTTGCGCTTTTTAGCCCATGACAGGATCCAATCACTTCAGTCAACCCCTCTAGGGTACCCCTATGGGGTAGTTAACGTCATGTTGAATAACTGCCCTAAGATGGTAGGGAGTCCCCAGGGAGCTTTTTGTGGGGAGAGTCCCGGGTTGTCTTGGCATTTTTTCGGGGGTGGTGGTTGGGGGGCTCCCAGATGTGCTGGGGAGACCCAGCATGCAATTTTTCTGGGGCTGGATGTGTCTAATTTTGTCACGTCACAGAGGTGTCTGGGGTCCTTTTTTGCGCATTGGGGCACGCCCACGACACATTTTTTCGCTGCTTTTGGGCCATTTTACACCATCCAGGGGACGCTGTGGTTCACACTATATCTACATTTCCTCTTAGGCTATTGCTCATTCCATGTGAGGGTCTTCCATGCTGCAGTTGGTGTTTTTTCTTCTCTATTCAAATTCTGCTTTGCGACCTTAAATCCATCCATGTTGCATTTCTGCAGCACTTTTTGATTGATTTCATATACTCTAATAGGGACCAAGCATCCTTCTACAATTATCTTTTTGCTTCAATACACTGTTTGTTTTAAACACTTGTTTGTTGCTTCTTTCATCTGGAAATACAACCCAGTCTTCTTCTTTGTTTTTGTTTTATCACTTTCTCACAACATTTCCGTCCATTTTAAACAATCCTTTGGATTGCCCTTTTGTGATTTTACTTCCATGCCTCCTCATAACGCACTTGTGATTTATTTATTTATTGGCCTTTTTGCCTACTTCTCCAGCACATTCACAGTAATATTTCATTTCAATCAAGGCACACAACAGCTGCAGATGACACATTCTAAACAAACCTGAATGACCGTTATTCTCAGCGTGGACCCGACCGACTGGGCAGACGACCATATTGATGTGGACGATGAAGAGCAAATAGTCTGCCTCCGCAACAACTTCGTGCGCGCTCCCACTCCCGACCTCGTTGTCAAGCTCGAGGAGGCCCAGAAGGCCCGATTGTTTCGTGAGGCGTGGCTTGCCAAGTGCCTACATCCACGCGCAGCAAGTCCTCCAGCTGAGGTGGGGGCCAACGAGGGCAGCGGAGAAGACTCCGACGACTTCGAGGCAACTTGCACCACTGAAGCCGCGACCTTGCCTGATCGGAAGCGGCTCGACCCTAAGTTGCGTACTGAGGAGGAGGAAGACGAGTCTGACGAGCGCGAGTTCGACGCCGAGTTCGCCACTTCAGAGAAACCCTGAGTGACCGTCAAACCTGCTGGCAAAGTAAACCCTGCTGGCAATGGCACAGGCCCCTCATGACAAAGTAAAAAACAAAATCAGTACTGCGCAAGCACAGGGGAAGAGCCTCAAGGCACTCGGTAAACAACGCACCGTCGTCGACGACGATGACAGGGCAACGGGGGCGGCCAATGAGAACGACAATGACAACAGCAGTGGCGATGAAATGGGTGACTTCAAGAGTGGGCCCGTTCCGAATGCTGCCAAGGCGGCCACGGCCGCAGCACTCGTGAAATATGAAGCCGAGATCGCAGAGATCACGGCCGAATACAAGGTTTCCCCCAAGACTCTACAGCGCGTCGTGGGCGACCGGAGCAAGGCCACCCGAAAGCGAAGCTTCTGGAACGATTACCAGGTGTATTATGCCCGGGAAGGGCCAGTGAAGAAGGCGGACTCGAACAGTATGTGGCTGGAGTTTTTTCTCTGTGCAGCAAGCTAACGTCTTAACGTTTGCAGTGACAATGCAGGAATGGGCGACATTCGTCCGCGGCGAATACAACGTGATGCTCAATACGCTCATGCCCGACCAACGCGCCGATCCCGCTGCGGTCTCTGCCCTCTTCGCAGATATTACCGCCTGGGTGACGGAAGCGATGGAGGCTTATATCACGGAGCTTAAGGGCAACGGCAAGTTCGTACATGTAGTGAAGAGGTACATAAAGGAATTGACGGCAATAGTGGGTACTTTTTAAAAAAATTGAATATTTAATCTGACGGATGGGCTGCCACACAGGCCAAGCACGCCTTTGAGGACACAGGCATCCACCTCTTTGGCTTTGCCATCGACATCGACGGATACGCAAGCGCGATGTGGGGCGGTTCCCCACAGTATATCCAAATGCGCCTCGACTATGCGACAAGTATCAGGATGCAGCTCAAGGATTACAAGACCATGCTCAGGTATGTTTTAGAGTAGGCTGTGAAAATGGATGCTTATCCAGGTGCCACCAGACATTACTGTCTCGAAGCACAAGGCATTGTGGAAGAGGCCAAGCCGGCCATCCAGTTCGAGCGGCTTGGGAAGGAGTCGAGAAAGGATCGCAACAGGCACGTTATGCGAGAATCGTTGGTGGCGGATCTAAGTAAGTGTCTCTGGCTGTTACTTGTCTCTTTGTTCTGAACGAATTGTTGCAGGTGAAGTGTTGCAGGAGCGCGGGCAAGACGTCGAGAAGAAGCCCACGATGATGTGGAACATCCCCCAGTTCGTCCACTTTGTCAACTGGCCCGACGTGCATGCGAAGGAGGCGGATGTGCCCAAAGAAAAATGCCATCCCCCGGATGCGGTATGTCAGACGATTGTGTGGGCGCTCGAACTCAAGCATGGTTACGAGAAGAAGATCGACCAGGCCGACAACAATGACGAGGACAAGGACGACGAAACATCGACGGGGACGACACAATCAGGCCGGAATCATGGACGGAGGGTGGGTTTATGTTTCTGAGAGAAGGTGCAACTGACTTTGTATTTGACAGAGGAGATGCAAATGCTGCTGGAGGAGCAAGCAAAGATTGTTGCCCTCAGCACCGTGAACGGCGTCGCACTCCAAATGGTCGGTGATGCGATGGGTTACAAGACCGCTCTTGAGGTGTCGAAAACTAAGAACTCGAAGAAGGCCGCCAGGAAGGGGAAAGGGAACGCGAAGGAGCCAGCTTTGGCGGCTGACGATCCGTTCATTGACGATGCTGCCATGGAGCAGAACACCAACGCCCACTTGTTCGCCGACGCCGATGGCAACTACGAAATCAAAGATTTAGATGCGCACAGGTACTTCGAGCTGTCTTCGCCAGCCAAGCCGGGACCTGCGTAACAGGTCGTATCTCGACTTCCGCCACCCCGCCCGATACAACCTCATGCCACCATGAAAGGCCCACCCCTACTCCAATCACGAGCCCCCGTGCCTGCCAGGGGACCTCAGCCAGCTCCCCAGCAGCGCCCTCCACCACCACCACCACAACACCGAGCCCCCTCGCCTGCCGCCGTCATTGGAGGACCTCAGCCAGTTCCCCAGTGGCGGCCACCACCTCCACCACCACAACACCGAGCCCCCACGCCTGCCGCCGTCACACAAGGGCCTCAGCAGCAGGGAGAGCAACCACCAGCCCAACGCCAAGGAGCCCCCGGTCCTGCGGCTGTCACGTGAGGACCTTCGCAGGTCTCGCAGCATCGACTTGCTGCTGCCACTGACGCACCACCAGCCCAACGCCAAGGAGCCCCCGGTCCTGCGGCTGTCGTGCGAGGACCTTCGCAGGTTTCCCGACTTACCACCGCCACTGACGCGCCCGACAAAGAACCTCCCCGCAAAAAGCAACGGGTTGGAGTGCCTCAAATGCAGCCTGAGGTCAGGGGCAGCTGGCAACCGCAGGCGGCTCCCCGCACACAGCTTAAGCGCAAATGCGGGGACTCTCATTTGATCCCAGAGAGGATCGGGGGGATTCCCTACGGCATTCCTGTGGGTGGATATCCGAACCCAGCCCTGGTGCCGAAGGGCCATTGGGCGACCTTTGCCCAATTTCCTGACATGCTGGGGGCGAGAAATGAGCGGAATAAGGAGTGGTATGCGTGTTATGTTATGCGCGTGGGGGGGAGGCGGTCTGCTCACCAGTGTTTTATCTCAACTCCCAACGCTGGGCGGTGCAGGACGGTGACAAGATAATACTGCCGCACCTGCGCGTTTGGGATCCAAAGGTGGGGAACTGGGTGGGATTCAAGGAAGGGGTCCGCGAGGTGTACGACCCTGTCGAACGGCACAAGGAGTATGCGGATTACATCTGGTATGAATTCAGTCAAATGATGGAAAGTTGATAGTTTCTTGTTCACTACTCTACTATGCACATCGGACTTCTTGTTGTACTACTATGTCGTTTACTATGATTATGCCTTATGCACCCTATGTATTATGCGCAGACAATGTTTGGATGCCGTGGATATTTGATAAAGTAGTATATCTTGTATTTTATACCATGCAAATTAGACACAGTCTCGGAGTGGAGGTCCCAGGCGAATCACCCGAGAGATGTAGTACTTTCTTCATCTATTACTTAAAATTCCACTTTTGTTTCTGTGTTTGAGTTGAACTTGAGTATTTTCGCTTAAATTGCTAAATTGGGACGAGAGCATTTGTTTATTTGGTTCTGATAAGATATGATAACGAAATTCCCTAAATGGGACGAGAGCGTTTGTTTATTTGGTTGCGATAAGATATGATAACGACTTGGAACTAAGTTCAAAGACGCCGTGGGGCGTAGATAAAAAATCAGGTGAGTAGTTCATTAATACGTTGCTTCCAGCAGGGAGGGGGTTTAGTTAGCTACAGGAACGTGAACTTGACCAAGTTCAAAGAGGCCATGGGGGAGGTGAAAAATGAGGCGAGTTGTGCGCTATCAAGACAGTGCTTCCTGTTCGAGTTGAACTTGAATAAGTTCAAAGAGGCCATGGGAGAGATGGAAAATAAGGTGAGTAGTTCATTACGGTGTTTCAGGTACTGACAGTGCATTTGTTTACTTACACAGGCTTGATCTTGAATTTGGGGAAGGTGCTTAGCTTAGAAGATAGGGTGAATGAATATATAGAATGAATGATTAATATATTACTTGTAGCGGCCTGAGATGACCTGCGAGAGAGAAAAAAATAGGCTGGACAAGTCTAGCTACGCAAGAATAAATCTAATTGTGCAGGACTAGTCCAGGCGCATAAAATACTGACACTGGACTAGTCCAGCTGGATAAAACGCGGACGCTGGACTAGTCCAGCGTCATATATACTAAGTACAGGACTAGTCCAGTATAATAAACAATATGCACGGGACTAGTCCATGCACCTAAGTACTGACACTGGACTAGTCCAGCTGTATAAGTCATGCGACCTGGGACTAGTCCAGGTTAATAATATAAGGTGAGCAGGACTAGTCCACACGCAGCATAACACTGGACTAGTCCAGCTGGATAAAATATGGATGCTGGACTAGTCCAGCGTCATATATAGTAAGTACAGGACTAGTCCAGCATAATAAACAATATGCATGGGACTAGTCCATGCACCTAAGTGCTGACACTGGACTAGTCCAGCCGTATAAGTAATGCGACCTGGGACTAGTCCAGGTTAATAATATAAGGTGAGTGGGACCAGTCCACACACAGCAATACTGATGCAGGACTAGTCCAGGGTATATTTGGTGAGTTGTGGACTAGTCCAGGCCAAAGAGAATCTGGGGCTGGACTAGTCCACACTGAGAATAGGAGGCATGACTATTTGCAAATATGTAAATATAGGTAGTGCTGGAATATAAATAAAGAGTAAAAGAAATAGTGGTCATTCAGGTTTGTTTAGAATGTGTCATCTGCAGCTGTTGTGTGCCTTGATTGAAATGAAATATTACTGTGAATGTGCTGGAGAAGTAGGCAAAAAGGCCAATAAATAAATAAATCACAAGTGCGTTATGAGGAGGCATGGAAGTAAAATCACAAAAGGGCAATCCAAAGGATTGTTTAAAATGGACGGAAATGTTGTGAGAAAGTGATAAAACAAAAACAAAGAAGAAGACTGGGTTGTATTTCCAGATGAAAGAAGCAACAAACAAGTGTTTAAAACAAACAGTGTATTGAAGCAAAAAGATAATTGTAGAAGGATGCTTGGTCCTTATTAGAGTATATGAAATCAATCAAAAAGTGCTGCAGAAATGCAACATGGATGGATTTAAGGTCGCAAAGCAGAATTTGAATAGAGAAGAAAAAACACCAACTGCAGCATGGAAGACCCTCACATGGAATGAGCAATAGCCCAAGAGGAAATGTAGATATAGTGCGAACCACAGCATCCCCTGGTGTTACATCCATACACTCCGGACCGGTCGAATCCGATCACTACTACTTCCGGACTCTTCCGGAGGATCTCGGATTGCCTTCCCGTGCCTCCCGGTGCTCTGTCCGGATTATTCTCCACTACTCCCATTCACCTCCTTCGTCTTGCTTGCTCTTACTCTTCCTCCAATCATCCCGCCTTGTGATCGACCCAGTCCCTTGTCCGGTTCTAGCCCTCCTCCGAGTCCGGATCACCCTCCAGGCCTTCCCACACTCTCCGGAGTACAATCCTGTACTTCTCTTAGCATTCGCGCATCCTCCGGCATTAATACGACTTGGTCCATCTTCTACCATTCCTCCGATCCCACGCATCTGTCCCCACTTCCTCCCTCCGTCCCGGAGCACCTTCCGGTGCCATCACCAAATCTCTGGTCCATCGTCCGGCTCATTCCTGTACGAGCCATCTCGGATGATGTCTCATTATGCTTCTCGCTCATCTTACATCCATGCTCACGTCTTGTCTTTATTCACCGACTTACCCAGTCCACTCCCGTCGCATCCTGTCACGCTCCGGTCACTCCGGCCATCAACCGGCTCCGTCACCGGTCTCCGGCCTCCGGATCGTACTCGGCATCATCCCGGACCATCAGGTATATTATGCTATCATCCATTACTCCTCACTCACACACTTGTCCATTTATCCGGACTTCTCTTATTGTCTTAAGACTTACTTCTCTTCTCCTTCCCCATTGGGACATACTCTTATTGTCTCTTATTGTTTCGCTCATTAGGTCACATTACATATCCACATTTAGGATTACAATAGCGGCCTTCCTTTATATACTTGTAGTTTACATCCTTGTACTTCATCTGGAAAATTAATGTTGTTTCATGTTTCCCTTCATGAACTGTCGCCTTCTCATCTGACACCTCTTTTGTCTCGACTCCGGCTCGCCTCCGGAGCTGTCCATTTAGCTCTCAGACATCTTCCCATGACATGTCATCCATGACTTCCTCTGGTGTCAGTGCCGGAGATATATCGCATCTCTGGAGTTCCTTCTTCTCCTTCGCTGTCGTTGCGGACTGACTCCTATCTTGACCGGACGCATCTCCGGCTCTCACCGGTCACGTATTACGTCATCCGGTCATCCGCACTTCCGGACGTCTTCCCTCAGTACTCTTGCTTTGTCTTCATCTTCGTTACTCAACTCCAGGTTATCCTCAGACGTCTTCTCTACACTCCGACGTCCTCGCAAAGCCAGCGCTTGTCACACCGCCGCTCCTCCGGACCCCCGGTCTTCCGGTCACACCGGTCACACGGTAACGCTGCGGCTTACGCTCATCGACCTCTCCCTCCTTGTTCTTCCTTCGGCTCGATAGCCAGGCAGTTCGCTCACCCTTCTGTGCTGTGGTGTTGCGAGAACAGCCGACTGACCACCGGTCCGACTCCGGCCTCTGGGGATGTTCCATACTGGAACCTCCGGATCTTAGCCGGGCTACTTCGGTCTTCTTCTTTTGGCACAGGATATAACACCTGGATGGTGTAAAATGGCCCAAAAAGCAGCGAAAAAATGTGTCGTGGGCGTGCCCCAATGTGCAAAAAAGGATCCCAGACACCTCTGTGACGTGACAAAATTGGACACGTCCAGCCCCAGAAAAATTGCATGCTGGGTCTCCCCAGCACATCTGGGAGCCCCCCAACCACCACCCCAGAAAAAATGCCAAGACACCCGGGACTCTCCCCACGAAAAGCTCCCTGGGGACTCCCTACCGTCTTAGGGCAGTTATTCAACATGACGTTAACTACCCCATAGGGGTACCCTAGAGGGGTTGACTGAAGTGATCCAATACCGTTCCTACTGACTCTGCTGGTGAGTATCCTTCTAAATCTTTGCCTGCTGACGTTTTACTTATTATTCATTATTTTGCTGAAGCTGCTTCAATCGCCTTTTGTGGGTCGATGTCGACCCGTCTATTCTGGGTATGTTTGCTTCAACTCTCAGGCAGGACTTTTCCTATTATTAAGGTGCATTTATCCTCATTGAAGCCATAGCTTCGTACACTTGAACAAACTTATGCTCAATAAATTCCAAGTGGGTTACTGGACTTGGCTCTGATGTTGGCTTAGGCAGTGGCTTAAGTCACTGCTTAAGCCCTTCAGTGTTTTTTCCGTATTAGTATGGGGGGTTATGTAGCCCTATATATGGTTATTTACTGCGCTCAAGTCCGCTTAAGTTTAGCCAGCTAAGTGATTTTTGGTCATCTCAATGAGGATCACTTAAGCCAGGTAGAGCTGGTGACAGTTAGTGCTCTGAATAGGGTTAGACTGTCACTTCCAATTTGGGCAGCGATGCGCTGAGGCTGGTCATGATCTCATCACTGATGGCCAATGTATCATGATGATGAGCTCAGAAAAACTCTGGCTTGAGCAACACCACATCCGCATTCTCACCCACCCCCTTCTCATGACCTGCTCATCTCAAGAGGTGGTCTGCCTTGGCCATCTGCTTCCCTGGTTTGTGGTGCAGTGTAAAGTGATATTCCTGCAACTCCACAATCCACCTTGCTTGTCGTCTGTTCAATTTCTGGGGTTTCTGGAAGTATTCGAGATTTTTGTGATCTGTAAGTCCTCCCTTTCTCCCAGCAGATACTGGCACCACTCTGACAAGGCAAACACGATTGCCAGCATTTCCTTGTCATAGATCTCATAGCTGCACTCAGTTTCATTAAGAGCATGAGAAATGAAAGCAACAGACTTCCATTTGCCTGAGTCAAAAAATCCCACCAGTTGCAAAATCAGACGAGTCCACCACTTGCCAACACTGTTTGGCATAGCAAGACAGGTTTGTCTATTTTCGAGTATTTATCATAATAGGTACAAGTAATGTATTTGATTGGATCATCATCGGCCTGTGAGGGCACATCAAGGTCTGCATCAGATGTGCTATCATGCACATCACTTATGCGCTCTGTTGACAGCTGTTCCCATGCTTGACAGCGCTCTCAGTCAGCACCTCATGGATGCCTCATTGCAGCCTCATGTTTTCCACATGTTCTTACTTATCCTTCTCATGGTTTTACTCAGCTTTCCCATGAAGCTGACTGATCATACTATATATGTACATGTAGTTCGCCTGATGCCAAGTCTAGTAGTAGTATTTATACCACATTGTAGTAGATAGTTCTCCAGTCTTGAGCTGGTCATATTGTCATGAAACAAGTTCACAACAGCCCCTGTTTGTTTTTTCCAATTTGCGGGATATATTTTGGCAACCCCAAAATATATCAGTGGGTGATGATAACGACGACAATGGGCAAAGGGACATAAAGGAGAAGGCTATTTGTCTTGAAACAGACAGGAACTATTGGTTTCCAGATGAACCGATCATAAGAGAGATGTTGAGATGGTGCACCTGAGTATAGTCGTGAAAATCACAATCCAATAGATGTGTACGAGACACACAAATCGAACCACAACCAACACACAACCAACAAACAAACTACACAAAGTGCTCTTCAATATTTAATGTACTTGGGTCCTGTCAATCAGAATTGACTGCAGATACACCGTTGACAATTGTGCAAATGAAAGAAGATAAATCAAACTGTATCTCAAGACTATCGCGAGTAGAACTCGTGAGTAACAACTAAAGCTTCTCGTGAGAGAAACACTAATCGCGGGGGTTTTGAAATGAAATGAAACTCAGTCGCAAACGCACGTAAGCTAATTCCGACAACTTGAAGCCACACTGGACTTGAACTTAGAGGTCTCACGGGACTCTCTTGTAACGTGGGACTGCGACCGAACTCACGGGAACGATTCCAACAGTGACTACGATCAGCCTCACTGGACTGATTCCAATAGTACCTTTTGATGTGGGACTGCGACCGAACTCACTGGAACGATTCCAACAGTGACTACAATCTTAGTAGTACCTTTGATTTAAAGGTTTGACATGTTGTTGCGACTTCAAACTGGATTACAAACTTATCGCGAGATGCTTCTCACAAGAGACTTTCTGGTTCAGCACTTAAGCTTATGACTTTGGGTTATCAATCACAACGTGTATTGACTATCTAACTGAGTTGGGGCTAAGTACAAACTTTGAAATGTATAAACAAATCTCCGCGTATAAATAGAACTCCAGACGTGCACTAAACTCGTGAGAAATCACTACTGTGACCAAAAATAGTCACGGCAATAATAACTATGAGGGAGATGCAGTCCAGAATGCGTTAAAACTACTCTGCTTTTATACTACTTTACAGTCCATTTTAGTACATGCTATATAAGGAAATTGAATAATAGGAATTATGTACAAGGCCACGAAAACGGCCGGCATTCTATTTTAAGGACTTTAAACCCATTTACAACATGCCGTAGCAGTCGCGTCTCTTTGGCGTGAGCCTTATTACTGTTTTAGCCTTAGTCACGAGAGGTCTAGAGCGTTTTCGACCTATCATGACACAATGACGCCTTATCGCGACATTGCATGTGACTGACTATTCCGATCAATTGGAGTTTCGGGTGACATCGGAGTCAGCGGACATTTCCGGGATTGACTTTCGAGTCACTTGTCTGTGCATGTGGCTGTGATCTGTCTCGGAGATCGACGGGATGTAGTCGCGAGTTATTCCGACTATCGTGACTTGTCTCGGTATATTCCTGAGAAGTTCTTCTTGTCGCGACTGTCTTGTTGCGACTGTAACTATTGTCACGACAAGGACCTTTTGGGCACAAATCCCCACCATTGAGGTTTGTCTTCGTGTAGCAGTGTTTTAAATAAATATGGATATTTGTACACTCTCCTTGGTATGGACTCTAGCAATCCTGCGTGATACCGCCCTCACATATGAGTTGTGGCCATTATCAGACGAGTTCTCGCGACAAGCTCTCGGGACACTATATTGACCTCACATTGTTTAAAGTATTGTATATAGTCACCGTATGGCTCATCGTTTGTACTCCATCGCATCTCTGAGACTCAGCCAGTAGCTCGGAGCTCACTCTGGCCCTAATTGTATACCACCGAGCAGTGAGATGATCGGTTTAGACTGAATTAGCATAATTGTAAGCTTGTTTTTATTTCAGCTGTCTCAACGTATAAAAGCCAGTAGATAGAATCATGTACAGTAGATTCAATCTCATCTATACTCCGGTCTTGCTTCGACCAGGGTGCTGCTCTATAGACCTACATCTTGATTCTCCCTTGCTGCGGGATTGCTCCATTTCATATTCCGCATTCTCTATCCCGCTTCCCCGACTTCAACATCACTCTTTCACTTGGCATAGTGAAGCATTATCAGTCTACGTCGGTATTACGGGCTAAGTGGGATACGATCCCGCTGTGCGTAAGGTCGTGGTTTATATTAGTCCCGGAGAGCTCGTCTTGCAATTACTTTGGCCAACTTAAGGACTGTCACTGACACATATCTCTACTAGCAATATAGTGCTCATTATCCTCTCTCCATCCCTTTCACTTTTCTGAGCTTGAGTGTGACCTTGGCTATTGCTGTTTGTGGTAGTGTATTGGCTATTGTGTCTGACAATGGGAAAAGAGTATGAATCCAAGCGGACTGGCAGGACTGAGCAGAACAAGGCAAAATTGGCCCCTGCTCATTTTAATCAGCCCAAGCCAATGGAGAGACCTGCTGATGCCATGGATGTGGATCAGCAGAGGAGACAACAGACTATGTGCTACAGCTGTAATCAGCATGGCCACATTGTGTGCTTTTGCCTCAATAACAAGCCCAGGTTCAATGTCAGAGAAATGAGCCAGGACAACTATGACAATCTCATCCAACAACTTCAGGATTTTCATGCACACCAGCAGTAAATAGCACAAACTCACTGGTGGACAATAGCACCTATTTACCTTCTACCCATGTACAGATTCCTGGACTTGAATCTATGCCCAATCCCCCCTCAGAAGCTACAAAAGTGCAAAGTGCTAGATTTCCTGAAAAGAAGGTCGAAGTGTTGAATGGACTGCCAGGCAACTCTGAATGGTGAAATCAGAGAGGTATCCTCTACATATGGGCAAACAGTCGGTGCAGAGAGGAGGTGACAATGGAGACAGTGTCAGGAGCTGAATGCCTTGAATGATGAGGATGTTGTGGAGGCATTGAATGAGTTGAAGGGAAGAAAACACTATATCTGAGGTTCTGGGAACTATACAGGTGGCCTATGCCATGTACCTGAGCAGTGTTCCCACTTGCAGAAATTGGGATATCCAGATCCAGACTGGCTGTAAAGAAGTGAGAAAAGAAAGCGATAGACAAGTTCATACATACGTGAACCAGTTTGGAATACCATGAAGTCTCTGAGAAGACATGCAGGGGATATTGCGCTGATGAAGCACAAAAAACATGCATGGCATTGGATGGATCTGCGATGCCCACAGCTCCATTTCCGATGAGCAGCTCCTTGTCGATGGTACTCAGTCTGAAGCCAAAAAATTGGAGGTCTGCCCTGGAAATTCTGTTGTTGTTGAGGTGCAGTCGAGAGGAAAGAGGGGCATGGCAAGGATGATAGGAAAGACGAAGAAGCGTCACTGACCCAACCTGGCACTTCTGAGTCCCACAGGATGGTCACGTTAAAATTTGTACTCATAAAACAAACTTGAATTGAATACAGCTTATGATCTGAAAATGTGAAGTGAACAGACTACAAGCCAAAATGGACAGTTAATAGGTAGACGATTTCAGCGAATGCAGATACATATTCTAAGAAATATGTATGCCGTAGGACTGGGGGGTTGAAAAGAGAACGAGTCACATTGGACTAGGACCACTCGGCTGTGGGTTGATTCTCAGGATGCACTGGAGGGTTTCACGGCACGCACATGAGATCCAGTGAGTTGGACCCATGGCTGAAATGTCATGGAGGTTGCTCAGGTGGTTGTGGATCCTGTTGATGTGGGCTGTGTGTGGGGCCCAGCCTCCGGCTTCATGAGGTTCGGGTGGAGCAGAAATGGCCCCGTTGAAATGGGTTGGACATTGTTTGTTTATGGTGGCGATGAGCACATCCACAGACACATACTCAGTCCAATTCTGAGAGTTAAATCAAGAACATTCGCAGGAATAGTCAGAAAAATTGCTCACAACGAGCAGGTTCGATTTTTGGGCCGTTGTCTTGTCATCAACCTCGATCACGGCAGGGTCCAAAGGATGAGCAGCATTTCCACCATCGCGATCGAAACATAGGTCAGCAGTCTGGCAATATTGATGATATCTTCACTTATGTCGAGTGAGCTGTGTTGACTCTGCCACTGGCTGCACCATCTCATCGCCATCAGCAGCTCCAAGCGGGTTCTTGCATAACACGTCACCGATGAGCAATATTTGTCAATTAGTTTGACTTGGTCGGCACACGCAATGTTACGAACAAGGTGGCCATTTCTCATACAAGATGCACAACGTGAGACGGTTTTACATTTTATTATATACAAAAAGTGTACAGTAATCAAATAGAGACGTGTAGAATACAGGCCTGCATTCGGCTGAGACTACATACAAAAATAATATCTACAGGGACATGTAATCTACGTGGGAATATGGACTCTGGCAAAATCCAGGTGAGGCACGATAAAGATTAAATAAACAAGAAACTTACTGGATAATAGGCCAGCCCAGCACCCGAAGATAGTGCTGGATGATTCACCACAAGCCCTGTGGGCCACCGCAGGCCACCCACGAAACTTCTTGATGTGGGACTTCAGGCAATAGCCGCATCGAACGCGTCCAAGCCAGGTGCCATGTATTTTCAGGTGGAGTTTTATTACAATCGCCTCTGAAATTTACAAAGTAAATGGAATGGAGTGCAGAATATAAGGATACTGACCGAATTTACGTGTGTGGGGGACTTGGTAGGCATATAACCAAGTCTGGCACTGACTGGGGCAGGAGCAGCACCATTGTGCGTGACAATGGTGAATATTTGATGTATGCTCGAATTTCAAGGTGCAGCGGTGGCAGTGATTAATGCGCACAGTCGTCACGAAGACGTATGCAAAGCTGTGGGGGTTGGAGCGGCTGGCAGGCACATGGAGAAGAGCTTGGAGTCTGGCCTCCCACTGGCGCAATTGGCAGGGAGACAGCATTGCACTGGGCGGTGGCGGCAGTGGTGGTGGTGAGTGTCAAGGCGGATGGCGGCGGCGAGGTGAACATGCCAGGTGGCAATGCACTGTGGAACGTGTGGTGGTGGTGAGTGGTGGTGAGTGGTGGTGAGTAGTGGTGGTGGTGGTGGTGGTGGTGAGTGGTAGGGTGGGCGGCGGCGCCAAGGTGGACGTTTGTGGTGGTGGTGAGCGATGGTAGTGAGTGGTAGTGGTGGTGGTGAGCGGTGGTGAGCAGTGAGCAGTGAGCAGTGGTAAGCAGTGGTGGTGGTGGTGGTAGTGAGCAGTGATGGTGGTGGTGGTGGTGAGTAGTGGTGAGTGGTGGTGAGTAGTGGTGAGTGGTGGTGAGTAGTGGTGGTGAGCAGTGGGGCGGGCAGCGGACTTGCACATTTTCACCTCAATTGCCCAATTGGGATGAGAGCAGTTGTTTGTTTGGTTCTGATAAGATAAGATGAACAAGATTGCCTAACTGAGATAAGATATGACACTGACTTCTTGGGTGAGCAAGTTCAAAGAGGCGGCAGGAGCATAGGTAAAAATAAGGTGAGTAGTTCATTATTAAGATGCTGCTCCCGGGGCTTTGTTTACTTACATTTTGTATGCACAGTTGCGCCAGTATATAGTGAGATGTACCAACATTGTCCCTCAGCAACTCTGTAGATTCAAATAAGTATATATTAGTTCATGAACTTCCACAGGCACTTCCGCTGGAATCCAGTGGAGGTGTGTAAATATTAAAAAAAATGCTTGCAGAAAAAACATGTTTGGGGCCTGAGTCGAATGGGCAAAGTCGGCTGGTAAATAGAATGCTTGGGCTGACCAAGTGCCAATGCGCACCGTGTGCCACCCAAACACACTCTGCTAGATCTTCAGAAAATACAAGCAAAGCCCAAGTTGAGGAGTTGAAGCTTTGAAGAACCCTGTTGGATGCTCACCATTTGAACCACAAGGCTCTTTAAACAGAACACCAGATCACATTGCAAACTCTCAAGTACAGACTCTACTTGAATGTTTTGTTGATTTCTGCTGATCAAAAAAAAAATGTTAGATTGTTGGAGAACAAAGTAGTCTTATGGGAGATAGAGAAACTGCTGGCTCAGACTCAGATACTAGACAAAGCTTGAAGAAAGTAGAAATACAGTGGACTAAGAAAGGGGAGCTGCAACAGGTATGTGATAAAAAATAAAAATCCATCTTTGTCTGAGTGCATCCAGCTAAGGAATCGCTGGTGCTCTTTGGAGATCAACTGTAGTGGCTGGCAATATTTCTTGTGAATCTGAACTAGTGATCAGCAGAAGAGATGCTGTTTGAGAAGAAAAAAAGTATACAGTCCAATGCTTTCTCAGGCATTCCATTGAGCAATACCTGGCATCTACCATGTCAGTACAACCTACACTGCATAACTAAAAACCTACTGCACAGACTTGCAGAAACTGCATTTCTTCATATGGGTTATCCCCACAGTTGCAGGCAGTGCAAAGCAGGTATCACAGCAGAATCCACCAACATCACTCTGGTGAGGGGTTGGTGGGCCGAGGCCCGTATGATTGGTGCCACTGGTTGCAATTGGATATAAAGACAAGAAGGGACTGTAAATATAGCCCCTGATCATGATCAGAAGTTGTTTTCCATCAATGTTTCATAATTAAAATGACACACTGTCATCAAAATTTGATGGACATGTCCAGCAATTCCTGTTTTCAGCTACTTGTTTCCAGGCATGGCGCCAAGCACGAGTAAACATACATTACTATGGATGTATTCACCACTAACTACATGCAACATCCTAGGATGGAAAACAATTCAGCTAGGTGTTACTCAAGATATTCCATGGTACACCTTTCACAGGGGAACATTCAAGGCATTCAAGTATTCACATCCTTTTCTGATAGGTGAGGTTCAGAAAGATGGTATCATGCTCTGGTCTTCCCTTCTTTCCCAGGACCAGAATCTCACTCTTTGAATCCATGGGCATTGTGAGATGAAATTCACAGCAAAGCAATGCTAATCATGGGTTAGTCTAGTCATAAATTGAAAAAACAATAGGTAATACTTTGAACACATAGTTCCAGTGATCCACCTGTGCAGCAAGCAGCTTCACAACAAAATCAATTCATTTTGCCTGTACAAGATAACCTTAACAACAATGAAATTTATGCAAGACATCAACAGCAAAACCCGAACTCTGAAGGCCTGCATATTTAGTTTAGTGAAAACAAAGAAATTCCTCCATTTAATGTTTTGCAGCTATACATCAAAACCCAGCTACAGCTCCCCGACCAGAACAGGGTCCAAGTATGGAAAACAATCCTGGTCCAGAACAGCGAAACACCCAAGTATTTTGTGTTTTCTTTTTTTTTTGGCAGCCTGGAGCCTAATCTAATATCTATACAAGTTTGTTCCTGTGTCCCATGATGATGTTCAAGATCTCTTGCAAGAAATGAGAAAAGAAATACAGGAACTCAGGAAACATAGAACATCCCCACCAGCAGATAATGCACCAGGATTGGATCAGTCAGGTCCTTTTGTTGGTCTTCATAAAGCCTGCACAGGAAATCCCAAGTGAAGAACAGCAGCTGAACTGGAATTGGCAGTATGAATTTATTCCAGTAAATCAGAGAACAAGACTCAAAGTTTTCTTTCAGAGAATGGTTCATACACATCTGGAAACCTTTATTCCATGGGAAGCACAGATTGTGCCAAATGTTTCACCAGAGGAGTGCCATGTTTATAAACATAAAATCATACAGCCACAAAATATTCATCCAGAAGCTGTCAATCAGGACAGGACTTCAGATTTGATGTTTTGGGAACCACCAGCTTGCTGTGAAACAAGTCAGCAGCTAGGGTCCTTGCTAATCTAGTTATCCAGCAATTGTGTCTGCCCGACACTGTTGAAATGTTCTTAGAATAAGGTCGGTTGAAATGTGGAGCAGGTCGTTAAAGTTTTGGTTTTGGCATAGCATTGATCGCAATAACCATTTGCCGGCCCATAGGGCAGTTTTCATCTTGGCTCAGTATTCCGGCTTCGTCCAAGCTTCCTTGGCCTGCCAGGACATTTGGTGTAACACGGACACCCGCCTCAGGCTTGGTTACCCAATTAGGTTACTTAACACGTGATGTTTGTATTAGTTATAAGTAGTGGATCGTGACGTACCTGGGGGTCAACTGACACTCACCTACTTGACGATCCTCGTTTCTATCTAATAGATCTTGGGTTGATTTAGCTGGTGACTGTTTAAGTTAAAACCATTCACCACTATTACACTTTTTTAAATCCTATTGGCTCCTAACTCTGGAGCACTTCTCTTAAATTAAAAACGCTTCTGAAAAACTCTTACAATCATATTCATGACTACTGGTGGAACTCAACGGGACCCTCCCCCGCACCTTGACTCGGCTGGGAAAACCCCGGCCCTGCTTAGTACGGGGACCACGGGAGCCTCCCCGTTCGTATCGGCCAAGTCGTCGCTGAGCACGGCTCGGCCGTTGAGCGACTCCGCTGAATCAGCATCCACCGGCGAGAAAACAGGCCCAATCTATGAACCTGGCCTCCGTGTGAAGCTACATGTGGACCCTGACAGGCGACACTTCATAGTACAACCCGATACCGGTGTCCGATTTGACTTTTCTGATGACAAGAACATCCCGGTGGACACCCCGTTCTACGCCCCCACAGGACCGGGTGCTTATCAGCACCCCAATTCCCGTAGACTGAGCACGCTTCGAGGCGCGGCTACCGCGTCCCGATCTCCCCCCTCGTCTACCTCAGACATGGTGCTTACACCGTCTGGGGCCTCCGGGACCAAAGTGCTCGATGATGGGATTACTCCATCCGCCCCCGAGGAATTGCTAGAGACTCTGGTGCACGAGCTCGGTCCTGAATTGACGAAGGATCAACAACAAAAATACTCTACTATTAGGGGCATGCTAGCTATGGGAAGGACGGTGTTGCTCGCAACCACGTCCTTCGTCGCGCAGCAGCGCCACAATATTAGTAGTAATCTAGACGCTATCGAGCAGGTCAGGGATGAGACGGCTGTAAAACTACATGGACTATACCTCCGGGTCAATGATCAGGAGGACCGCATTGAACAATGTCTGAGCGACAACATGCGCATCCTACGTAGCTTTGGGTCTACTGAGGCCCAGCTAGAGCAGTCGATGGCATCCTACAACGCCCGTCCGCACAAGACAGAACTCCCTCAATTCTCCCGCCCTAAATCACGAGTGTCGACCCCACTGGACAGGTACGAGAGTCAGCTCGACACTGCGCTTCCTCGCCCCGGGCCTCAGGAAGGCCCTGAGGACTACCATCGTCGCGCCACAGCCGAGATAGCTCGACGTGAACGCACCGCGGCCTCGTTTGGCGCCGTAGGAGAGCCCCGCGCTCCCTCGGCCTCGGCGGCACACTTCGCCAAAACCGCAAGGTTCGAGGACGTGGGTAGCATTTCCACCGCACATCAACCATTCGCGCCATTTGAGCCATCCCCTCAACGCACTACAGGATTTGGAGGTACTCACCATAATACCTCCGCCTTCACTGCGCCGGCTACGGCTCGTACTACGGGGAGCGTATTTGAAACGTTCCACCGCGACAAGGAAATGCTGATCAGGACGGTAGTCGCCCGAGAGCTAGGCGAAAAGCTCTCCTTCCCCAAGGAGTACGTCCCCCAAAAACGGACGCCCCCCCCAAATATAGGGGCGAGGATGACCTTGACCTCTTCATGAAGTGGGTTGAGATGCTCTGCACCTGGCTCCAGTCAATGTTACTATGCAGCTATGAGACTGGCGTGGACCGTTTCCGTACCATCATGGTTAAAAGTAACCTGGACGGGTACGCATTAGAATGGTATATTCAAAACATCCACAACTCACCATCGAGCTTCACCGATGTACTCTGCGCGCTGCACCGCCGGTTCGTCACCTCGGCTAACGCTCAGCGCGCCACTCGCGCGTTCGATGCAGTCCGATACGACAACGGAAAGGGGCCTGACGCGTTTGCAGAGCTATTAATCAAACGGGCGAATCAGATGCACCATGTACCATCCGAGTTCGCTGTCAACCTGAGATTTCTCTCAGGACTACCAACCACCATCAGGTACAAGATGAAAGTAGATCGAGAACTCACCGCGGAGTACACGCCATTCGACGAGCTTAGGACCAGTGCTCGACAACTTTGGTCCTCCATCGGTGAAGAAGGAAACTCGGCGGTAGCCCCAGCGCGAGTAACGAACTCTACGCCCAAGGCTCCCGCCCCGGTCCCTGCGAGACGACCGGTTGCCCCCGCTGAGAGCCACGCTCACCGCGTTAACCCCGTTACTGGCGAGGACACCCGTACTTGCTTCAAGTGCAGCAAAACCGGACACATAGGCAACAACCCCATGTGCCCCTGATTCTCCGATCCGGCGGTTCCTCGCCCAAGAGTAGGAGCCCAGAGGGTGCTCGAAAGTTACGCTGAGGGAGAAGATCCCGAGGATGAGTACTTCGAAGACCTCGACGGGGTGGAAGCTGGCAGTTGGGGCGGGGAGCAGTACGACCCAGAAGATGAGGCCGACCCGAATATATCGCCTGATCTGGAGGTGCTGCTAGGCAACGACGCGACCGCTACGGATTTGAGAACCAGAGCCATGAGAGCTCGGTACTACTCGATGCGTATCGCGGAGCCGGCGGCTGATGATGCCGAGATTGTCCCAGGCATAGCCACCCTCCGCTTGGAAGCCACCTATGTCGACGCGAATACTTTGGAAATGCGCGACCCCAGCGCCTCACTCACTGAGTGTAGCGCTGAAACGGAAACATCCGAACACCCCGAGTCGCCCACCGTACCAACCGCCCCTGGATTCCGTCAACTATTAGAGGACTTCGAGGCACTTCACGGTACAGGCCCGTTCTTGGCGGAGCAATCTCTTGAGCTCGAATCTGTCAATACAGTTGGAGCTGAGGAACATGCTCGCACGTTGTGGCGTAGCATGATCCCCTTGCAGCCGTCCCGCCTCATTGGATTCTCGGCCACCGTTATTCGGTCCACTGCGCTCGACTTGGAACTGCAGTCGGCGAACTTCGCTACGAACGCCGACGCTATTGACGTAGCGCGCCAGGATCTGGTTAGGCTACTCTCGCAGCGACTGGTAGCTCAGGACAAGCTTCGCCGCCTATCGCTACTGTCTACCGGCAGTTCCTCTAGGGTGACTAACAACCTGGCTATCGCTATGCGCCGTAATCAGCGCCTATGCATTGTGCTGGACCACCATGTACGTTACCTGGAGCAGCAATTGGAGCAAGTCCGGGCCACCCAGCGCTCGCTGGCCGAGGAAATGACGCGCAGGATGTTAGAGCGGGAAATCTACGCGCTAACCTGCACGAGTTCCCAGCCTACCGCCCTCGGGCATCCGACTTCTCCGGCCACTCCGCCCGCACCTCGCCCTGCACTCGTGCCTCTACCACCTATGATTCAGGAGACAACCTCCATCAACGACTCACCTGGCCCCTCGCCTCCCCCTAGTTACCCTGGTACTCCGGAGTCATTGGCGAGGGGATCGGACGACGAGATTTGGGCTGCGGTGTCCAACAACGAGGCACAGATGTCCTCAGTGTATACGCTTGATGACGGCGGCAACACTACCATGTGGATTAGCGACTCTGAGGACGACGAGCCCGCAGGAGTTCGTGCACTACGCGTCGCCTCCACGACTAAGTCCGGCCCGACTGGATGCTCACCCCCTGGAGAGCATAGGGTGCTTGAGTCCTATGACTCGGGCCCTGGCGTGGATATGGAATTGGCCTCCGCTGAGGCTCAGGCCGTTGATCGCCCCCAGTGTATACTTCGCTCGGTCATCACGACGTCTGAAGGGAGACTACTCCTAATACTGACATTTTTAGATGCCCAAGGAGAGCTCGTCACGACCACCACTCCCGTGGAGAAGTTCTCGTACCCCAGCACTGCACTACAGTCCGAGCACGAAAAGGCGTTGGACACCGCAATGATGACGTGCGCGAACGAGCTTGGTATCCCCCAGGATGATATGCGCTGTCTCTTCACTTGTGAAGATGGCGTGCGTCATGACTTCACGGACGATCACTCCAGTAGCCCTCTGAGCAACAGCCATCCTGCCGGCAATGGAGGCGATACGCTATACCTCCTTGCCCATAACGTCGAAGTACCCGCGCGCATCGAGCACCTGTCCAATGTCCGACGCCCGGAGGCGCCTACCACCATCAGACTGCGGGATCAGCCTAGGCGGATCAAGTCCAATATGGCTTGCCTGTCCGCGCTGGTTAGTATTGGTTCTTCGCAGGCGTACGTACTCTTCGATTCAGGAAGCAATACCGACTCTATCACTCCTGAGTACGCGCACGCCACCGGCTCGCCCCGCATTAAGCTGGATGAGCAGGTTACGTTGCAACTTGGGTGCGTAGGGAGTCGTTCCCGGATCAACTACGGAATGCGGGTGCCGGTGGACCTTGGCGGCATTAAAGGATACGTCTACCTCGACCAGGTGAACCCGGATAGGTACGACGGCATAATAGGTACGCCTTTTATGAACCGCCACTCTATAATACTCGATTTTGGTAAGCAGGAGATCCGTTTTCCTAATGGGAAAGCGGTGCCTGCTCTATCCGCTCTCAATGAGGCTTCGGTGCTAGCGACTCGTCGGGCTGATCCAGCCCCCCGCGGACGCGCACCCCTTCCTCCCACTATCTGACGGCACGTGGCGGGGCAGCTGGCTGCTCCTGATTGCCGGCGGGCCCGGATCGAGGATGTAGATGATGAGGAGGAATACTTCCTTCCTGTATTACCACTAAACCACAAATATACCTTGGTTCCCGAGTCGGACTTCGTTCTTGGGTCTTCGTGCCCCGACGATGAACCCCACACTCAGGAATCCCGATTTACACAGCACACGGCCGAGGGACTAGATACCTCCCCGAGCCCTGATCCCTCCCCCAAGATAACCGTGGATGACCTAAATGAGCTTGAGGAGGTATCCGAGCCTGAGCCTCGCATATTCACACCCTCCATCCACTTCTCCGTGCGCCAGTCAGCGCGTGGGTCGTTCCGGGAGGATAGACGCAACCCTTTTCATAAACACATGCCGGGGCTTTTAGGCGTCAACATAATCTCGCAACACTCGTCCACCAACAAAATATATTGGACGGGCGAGGACGACCCGCATGATCTGTGTGAGGGAGCCATGGAGTCGGCCATCAAAGTCATCGCGCTCCGCAGCGCGATGATTGAGACAGTACCCATCAAGGTACCTGACCGCGCCGATGCACTTCGGGCCAAATGGTTTGCTGCATGCAGTGACCTAATGGGCCCCATTCCATTAAGGCTGCCCCCTATGCGAGCTATTAACCATGAGATTAATCTCATAGATGATCGTGCCGTGTATAATAACCACCCCTCCCGTTGCCCTGACGCGCTCCGACCATTGCTTCGTGAAAAGATCAACCGGTACATCAGTGCTGGCTGGTGGGAACTGAAGCCAGTTCCCCAAGCCGCCCCACTCCTGTGCCTTCCGAAGAAGGACAATGGACTGCGTACAGTCGTAGACGCTCGACAGCACAATGAGAACACTGTAAAAGATGTAACCCCATTTCCGGACCAGGATACGATTCGTATGGGCATGGCGCGCGCACCTCACCGCTCAAAGATTGATATGTCAGATGCCTATGAGCAGATTTGGATAGTCGACGGCGACGTCTGGAAAACCGCATTTGCCACTCCCTTCGGCACTGGTGTATCTCACGTCATGCAACAAGGGGATTGCAACGCGCCCGCTACTTTCCAGCGTCTCATGACGTGGATATTTCGGGACGTCATTGGAGCATTCGTACACGTATACCTCGATGATATATTCATTTTCTCAAATTCTGTGGAGGAACATGAGCAGCACTTGCAGCTCGTATTCGACCGAATCAGAAAGGAGGAATTGTATTTAAGTCGTAAAAAATGTGACTTATATTCAAAAGATATGGACTGCCTTGGGCATCGTATCGATGACCGCGGACTACACGCAGACGAGGACAAAATGACCAAGGTGCTAGACTGGAGGTCCCCACGGTCGCACACTGAAGTGCTACGACTACTGGGACTCATCCAGTACTTAGCCCACTTCCTCCCTGACGTCGCCCACTACACCTCCCCGTTAGAAGGCATATGTAGAGGTGGGCAGCCATTTGTGTGGCGCCCGTTTCACCAACATTGCCTCGAACAAATTAAAACTATAGTGCGTAAAACACCCATTCTCTGGCCTATAGACCCGAATAACCCCGATCATATCTGGGTTATTTGCGACGCGTCCTCGGTCGGAGTGGGTGTGGTATACGGTCAAGGTCCCAACTGGCGCACTTGCCGTCCCGCCGGATTCCTGTCCAAGAAATTCACGTCAGCTCAGCACTCGTACAAAACGTACGAGCAAGAGGCACTGGCTGTGATAGAAGGACTTATGAAATGGGAAGATAAACTATTAGGGCGTACCATCAAGATAGCCTCAGACCACAAGGCTCTTGAAGCAGTCAAAACCGCTGCCAGGAATAGTGTTAGTGGTCGCCTCATACGATGGGATGAGTACCTCTCCCGATTTAACTTTGAGGTAGTCCACGTACCTGGAGTAGAGAACAACGTTGCGGATTGTCTTTCTCGTTACTACGAGAACGACACTCCCGACGATAAATACGGCCCATATGACTACGTCCGCGCCGACGTACGATTAGATCCCGAACTTGAAGATATGACTCGCATCCGGGCGGAAGAACTGCCTCTTCACCCTGGGGAAGTAAGCATACTTGCAAGACGAGTATCCGATCCTCTAGAGGATAGGATCATTGAGGCCGCGGAGATGGAAGCTCACAGTGAGGAGCTGGCGGCCCAGGGATTTGATCAGACGGCCATCACCCTGGAAGAAGCCCTGAAGTCGAGGGAGTCCCTGCGCGTCCGCGTGGAAGGAAAAACCTCCTTCCTAAACGACGTTCGCGCTGGGTACACCCAAGACCCAGTATTTTCCAAGATCCTTGCTGCCCCCACTGCTTATGAGCAATTTAAAGTGGAGGGGGAACTAATATACGCACAAAACCTCGCTGGCACCTGGTGTCTCGGGATACCTAGGATGACCCTTATGAGTGACCGTCGCGCACTCACGGAAATCGCCTTAGACAAGGCTCACAATACCATCGGACATCTTGGCGAGCAGAAAACCGCCGAGTATGTCCACCGATGGTATTGGTGGCCGAAGCTAGGAAAGGACGTCGAACGGTTTTGCCGTAGCTGCGGCGCCTGCGCCATGGCAAAAACCCGAAATATCGCTCCCATAGGGATGATGCACTCGCTACCCATCCCTGAACACCCCTGGGACTCGGTAGGGACCGACTTTGTCGGCCCATTTCCTCCGTGCTTGGGTTATAACTATATGCAAATTGTGATATGCAGACTCACTAGTATGATCGCACTCATCCCTATGAAGGTAACGGACACGTCGTCGGACGTAGCCTGGCATTACGTCCGCGACATAGTCCAGCTGCATGGGGTCCCGCGATCTATCGTATCCGACCAAGACTCGAAGTTTACTGCTAAGTTTTGGCGGGAACTTCACAGACTCACCGGGACTAAATTATTAATGTCGACATCGTTCCATCCACAAACCAACAGCGCGTCCGAACGCGCCATTCGGAATGTGACCCAGATTCTCCGGAGCATGGTGGACCCTACCCAGAAGGACTGGGTTTACCTCCTCCCAATGGTTGAATTTGCTATAAACTCCAGCATCAGCACGTCCACTGGATTCGCACCCTTTGAATTGAATTATGGATACGTACCTCGAATGTCTAACATGGAGGACACCCCCACTGATTACCCAGGAGTCCGTGACTTTGTCGACAAGGCGCTAGCTAATATCGCCGTCGCTCATGACTCCATAATCGAGGCCCGCGTCCGCGCTACCCACCAGGCGAACAAAGGCCGGTCCACGGAAATCCCCTACAAAGTCGGGGACTTAGTGTACCTTTCCACTAAGAACCTCAACCTACCAAAAGGGAGGGCGCGAAAGTTAGCCCCTAAATTCATTGGCCCTTACCGAGTTATCAAAGCCAATCCAGAGACGTCCAACTATACCTTGGAACTCTCGGATGACTTGAGCAGACGGCGGATCCACCCTAAATTCCATGCCTCCGTACTTCGCACTCACCAGCCGAATGACGACACAATATTCCCGAGCCGGGAGGCTCAGCGCTTCTACGATTTCGGCCAACCCGATGAGCAGGAATGGCTTATCGACGAGATTGTAATGCACGGATGGACGGGGAAATCCGTCAAGTTCCGCGTAAAATGGACCGCTGGGGACTTTTCGTGGGAGACCCCGAAGGCGCTGGACGCCACCACCGCACTGGACGAGTATTTTGAAGCGCACAGAGTTAAACGTTGGCAAGATCTGCCAAAAGTTTGATCCGTGTAGCCATCAAAAAGCAGTGCAAAAATTTCTTCTCTTGCTACTTCAAACACCGAAAAAATGGCCGCACCTACTGGCGCTCCTTGGCCCCCTCCTGCAGAACAGTACACCCAGAGCCGGACCACCTTCAACGCTTTCTACTACTGCGACCCAATCATGCCTGCGCTTGGCCCCGACAATACGACATTTATCGCCCCCCAAGCGGCACCGACGACGCCTCATGACCTCAATCTGGTCTTGGTGCCCTGACTCGATGGTGTGGCCGTCGTGCAACCCGCGCACACGCCCGCGCACGTCCGTCCCGGCGCCGCTCACACGACAGTACACGCCGTGCTGCTGACAGTGGCGCCGATCGCTACGTCAACGGCGCCGGCGACATACGCAACAGCGGCAGCGGTCCCTGGATACCAAGCCCATTCGGCCTATGTACCAGCACCGCTCCCGCGTGACTCATACGTTCCCCCTCATCGCCGGGATGAGGTATCCCACGACCGTGACGCCTGGCGTGGAGGATCACAAGGGCCCCCGAACGCTGTGTCCGCGCGTTATAACGCATGCTACAACACGGGCGGGGCTCCTCGTGAGTCCGCGGCCCACCCACACGCGCAATACTCGCGTAACAATACGCAGTATGCCACGAATGGGTCGTACGGCGACTCTGAGCGTCGGGAGGCTGAACGCCGGTGTACCGACGTGAATCAGAGCCGCGCGCGCGAGAAGGAGGTAAGCCGCCACCGCAGCCAGCATCCTCCCACGCCAACCGCTGCTGTGCTAATGACCCCGGAACCACCCAAAGCCCCAAGGCCGCCAAAGGCCCCGAAGCCCATGTACCCACACGAGCCCTCGGTGGACTTCGTGCCAGTACCACCACCTAGCATCGTCACGGCAACACGGGGCCCGAACGGTCATCCGTTGTGTCCGGGAGTCACGCGCGTCGCACTAAACGCTACCGCTACGGGTGCCGCCGATGCGGCGGCGGCTAGATTTGACGTGGGTGAGACACACCGCGTCGCGAAGGTGCTTCGCCGCCCGCCTCCCACAGTAGCGCCCCGCGAGCCAACGGAGCTCAACCTGGCGCTCGTGAGCGTGTGGGGTGCACTGCGGATCGTCCGAAACAACGATGCCGACAACATCGTCGAATGGGTGATCGTTGGTCATCACCCGTCCTTCGCGAAAATCCAGCACATAGCGCAATGGTATTCGCTGAAGCCGGGGAGAGACGCGAACAGAAGGGGAATTCTGCCTGTTACAGCGATACGAAGACGTGTGGGCGTTATTCCACATGGCTACAATCGGGTACGTCCCCGAATCAGCGCATAGCATACTATGTGCAAGACGCGCTGGCCGGGAGACCACCATAGAACTTGGGGAGCTCCTGGACGATGCGGCGCACGACACAGATGTAGCACAAAGCACCGACGTGGATATGACGCCGGCACCGCACCCACTCAACGCGGTGCTGCCCTCATACCTCGGATTGTTGCCGCCGGCGGCATTAGACGAACACGTCCCGCCCAGCGCATCTATTGAAGAAGCGTGCGCGTGGTTCGAGATGACGCCCACAAAGGAGTGGCCTGGTGGAATATGCGCCGCAGATGGACGATACCCCACCACCGAATTTGCCATCCCGTTGGCCGATCACGTACGCGCATATAGGACGGAGTCATTCCTCGGTCCTATGCGCGATGGATCCACCGACGCAGCAGAAGCGTGGGCAGTCTGGGTCAAGACCTCGCGCGCGATGATGTCTATAAAAGGACTATTCCGCCGATTTGTCGTTGACGGCGGATACCCGTTCTGTACAGGCGAAATGGGGCAACGCTACCCATTCGGCATCTGCAGCCTCGAAATGTCGCACGTCGCGTCATGGTATTGTGGCCATGGCGTGGCAATTGACTCAACCGATGCCCAGATAATGATGGACTACAGTCGTTCTGCCAGGAATCGCGACGAAGGGTGTGACAACCCGTTGAATGATGTATTTACGGAGCATCCTCGTAACGATGAAACTACGCAGAGACTGCATTCTTGGGAAATTACTCTGTGGCATAACCTCTCGCATGATAATATTCGCGCAGGAGTAGAGTCATCATACCCACAATATCCCGTCGCTGCGCAGCACATCCCGCCTTCACTGACCCTGGATACGGAGCCTGAGGAAATCTCCATGTCCATTGATGGGTTGGAGAAAGTGGACCGGGCAGATGCGCCCGGTGGACTCCCATCTCTCGATAGCATGTTTAGGACGCCCGTGTCTAGCTAAAATAGATACACACAGGCTTTGGCTTGGATTCGGACTCAGGGAATCGTCCTGGGGGGAGGGGTGTAACACGGACACCCGCCTCAGGCTTGGTTACCCAATTAGGTTACTTAACACGTGATGTTTGTATTAGTTATAAGTAGTGGATCGTGACGTACCTGGGGGTCAACTGACACTCACCTACTTGACGATCCTCGTTTCTATCTAATAGATCTTGGGTTGATTTAGCTGGTGACTGTTTAAGTTAAAACCATTCACCACTATTACATTTGGGCATAGTCTGCATGCTTGCCCACCACTTCTGCCATAATGCAGGATCGTTGGACCATCTTGCATTGAGCTCCTGCCGCAGATTGCGAAGGAACGTGCGATCTTCCAGCATTCCGGCATCCGGTCAACATTGTAGTGCCACATACACAATGGATGCAGCAATATGGTTGTGGACCACCGATGCTGCAAGTTGGTCCTGAGCATCCATATGGCCGCATGTGCCTGCGTGGAACATTCCAGCCATAGGTACGAGACTGGCAGTGCCTGCGTCGACATTGATGACAGGGCGAGTGTGTTGACGACATTTTGGCTTGAGAAAATGGGTTTGCCATGTCACATCACTCGCCCTCATCGCAATGTCGCCCAGAAGGACTCATCCCTCTAAAGTGGGGTCTTGCCTGACCACCAAGACATGCACCATTTCCGCTGCCGCAATGTCTTTCCAATTTGATCCCTGGATGAAGTGGATGTTGTCAAGCCGACAAGTCCCGGCGAATCCAGGGCCGTTGTTATATCCATGCACCTTGTGCGACCAGCTGGGTCGTTGTCATGTTTCCAACTGGTTTGGAGACAGAGTGGATTTGTCCTTCCAATCGCGATCCTAGAAAAATAATGTTTAACAACCAACTTCTGGAATTAACACCTAATTCATGTGCTACTAAATCTTTCCACTATCCAGGAATTCTGAAGAAGCTTCTAGAACACTCAGCACCCTGACTCATGTTCTAGAGATTGGACATGACTTCTTCTGACTCACCAAGAGTCGTAATGACTGGATCAGAGTCATAAAGAAAAATGACTCACTTGCTCTGTATTATATATAAACCCCATAGTTTACCATGTTTAATTAATTAACCCACTTTCTTACACTCTATTTGTGTGCCTCAAGCCGCTTACTGTTTGCTGCTGTTTGCTCCTGCTTCGACCTACAAAGTCTTGCTGCTCGAATCGACCTACAAAGTCTATTCATTGGAAACGACCTATAAAGTCCTTTCTGGGATAACGACCTACAAAGTCTTATCGGTTGATGACCTACAAAGTCTCGCCCTCTGCCACCTTCTTGTTGCTTGCTGGACCTGCACTGCTGAGACTCGGTGATCTCAGACTCTTGAACTAGCTTGTGACTCACTCGTATTACTGGAACTGTACTGCTACGATCAGGTACTCGTAGATTCTTTTCCTTCGTACAAACTCCCCTATTGCTTATTTGGACTTGCATTGCTGAGACTTGGTGATCTCAGATTCCTGTCCTTATATGCTACCTCTTGACTTGTATTGCTGTGATCAGGTACTCATAGATTCTTGTCACTCGAAAACTTACTTTGCTTATTGGGCTTGAATTGCTGCGACTCGGTGCTCTCAGATTTATTGCTCTTATACGCTACCTCTAGCTTGCTGCGACCTGGTGATTGTAGATTCTAGTCATACACAAATTGATCTCTGCTTATTGAACTTGTATTGCTGTGACTCGGTGATCACAGATTCTTGTTTCTATACGCTACCTCTAGTCTATTGCAACCTGGTGATTGTAGACTCTAGTCTCATACGAATTTACTACCGCTTATTGGGGTTTGCATTGCTGCGACTTGGCGATCTCAGACTCACTCCCTTATACACAACCATTCTCTTAATTATTATTCTTCCCTAGATCCTCCTATCAATCCTATAACTCCGATTTGCAGTCTCACGGCCCAAATTCTTAATCCACCTAGATTGTAAAGAATCCGAGTTTACAGAACATTTTATATTTAGTGAGAAACGCTCGAACAAAGTCAACTCCAGCGGACCTTGCGTATACCAACTTATACGCCCGACACCGTCTGGTACTTCCAGTGACCGTCTCGACCGGTCAACCTGGTACCGGCCGGCTGGACATCTGCACCTCGGGACCATTGGGCTTTTATCCAATGAAGGATTACTGAGCATTTCCCGTTTATCCGCTGGCCTCTATTGTCTTCAACGTCGGACTTGTCTTTCCCCGACGTTTCCGATCCTCCTTCCTTATCGGAAAATTAAGTCTTATTGTCTTTATTGTCTTGCCTTATGCCACATTCCCTTTAGGATACTATTAAATCTACATCTTAAATACTCATCCTGTACATCTTGAACTTCAGTTTGATTATAAATGTTTCCTATGCATTATCCTGTCTAAGTCACTCGACCGGTTCTCTCGGTCTTGTCGGTTCTCCCTTGGACTTGTCTTGAATCAGCCTAGCTAGTACACTCACCCTTATCCTCTGTGGTGTTGCATTTGCTATACCTCCCAGTCGTCACTGGTCAGCTCCGACCTTCTGAACTACCGGTCTCGAACATACTGGTCAGATTCCTGAAGGTGTCGTCTGAGAGTAAGCCACACAGTCGGGGTTGGAGGAGTCCATAGCGTCCACGACCATGAAAGGCAATGTTAGTGTTATGGCCCCAGGTTGGCGCCATTGTGATACGCTCTGCAAAATCTCTCCATCTACATCAAGGAGATCGATCGTGAGGATACAGAACTGAATTATGGAAAATCCGCCATGTTCCACGACCTCGCCATTGCTGTGCTCAGGCATGGTTTCACACAGTATCTTGACACCATCATCTGGCGATACAAGGTTTCTCTCAAGTCCTCTTTTGAAATCGAAGCACTCCACACTGCAAAGGCATAGCACACTTGAAAATATCAGGTTTTATCTCTTCACCTGGACAACAAATATTCATCTAATCATTTGCAAGCTTTACCATAGAAGATGCTTCCTTGCTTATACCTTTTGCAACACCACATTGATATGCTTGAATATTTTGGTGTTGATAGCATGTCCAGCGATGAGTCTGATGAGAACACCAGTCATCATAGCCAATACAAGATCCTCATCCTGGTTTGGAAGGCTAGTGAAGCAACTGCCAGGTTGCGAATGTTTGCTACCCTCTACCACATTCTCCGAAGGTCTGGAGATGTGCAGGTGCCCTTCCTCATAAGTGTATCATGACTCACCAGAAGAGCAGTCAGAGAACATTTGTCGTTGGTTTGCTCATAAATGTGACGCCTAGATTATATAGTACATACTTACAGCACAGCCAAGTGCCCTACTCGCATATATTTCTATTTACTACCTCGTACTTACTATTTACTTTACTTTCTATTCCTAATACATGTACATAGATTAGTAATCAGCTTACCTTTTGACCTCTACTGGATATGTGAACAACTCATCTATCGGCTACTACCTCACCCAGACCCAACAGATGCCTGAGCACGCGTATTAACTGCTCCCCTAGCCTCCTGGGTTACAGAGGCCCCGGGCTCAGGTGACAGGTTCCCTGGTACAGGGTTACAGGCCCGTGGTGCGCTCCAGTAGCTGCACCGCATACTCAATGTCAGGATCTCCTCTCGAGATCCTGACTGTCTTATCTCTTTCAACTACTGCTTAAGCTCCCTTAAGACACCCACATCACAATAAATGTCTATGACACCACCTGGCTCACAAGTGATGCAAGGAGGCAATATGTCCTTTACCCACTAGCTGAGCCTTATAACTTTAGCCATGATCCAGACATTATTCAGTAAGTGCTTATTTAACTTAAAAGAATCTCAGAAGGCTAATTATGCCTAGGTTGGCTTTGCAATATGCCATCTATATCTATCTCAGAACCTATAATCATCATCATGCCGGATTAAATGAACTTCAGCTGCTGCCATTCCTTTAGAACCCAGGACTTCCACAATGGCTGCAGCACCTTCCTATGTGCCAAAATTGATGCAATTTCATCAATTGATGAAGTTGTATATCCATGGGCATGCAGATAATAGCTGGCATGCCATCCAATTTAGTGTTGGGGGTATTCAGGGATCTTATTTGTACCATAAATTGTGTCAATAATTCCACTCAAATCCTGGATATGTGAAAAGATAGGCTGTGTGCCGGATCAGTGTAGCTTTGACTTCTCCTGCATAGTATGGTTTTCCCATACTTAGAATATAATATTATCAGCTATAGTATTGACCAACTAAGGTCACCCACAAAATCCATGAGTGTTGTTGCTTGGAACCAAGGCAAGGGCTTTCATTTTGTTCATGTCTCCCTGGAGAATCATATACACCAATGCATCCTTGATACTCCCAAACCAATGAGCATTTGCATGAGGGTAATCAAGGACTTGTTTCTCTGCATCAGAACTGTATTGTAAGGCTCGGTTGTTAGTAGTCTTGTATTAAGTATAGTTACACAGTCTAACTCTATGAGTCCAGATGAGAACAGAATGTCTCTGTTCTCATATACTGGCTCAAGGCTCTCCAACTTTCATGAGAAGCCCGAGGTTCAACAGGTAATATGTATCAAGGTCGACGTAGTATCCCGGTTTATCCTCTGCAGAAGCGATCAGCTTCAGTGAGAAAAAGGATACGTACTATAGATGGTCCAAAGCACCTACCGCCTAAGATCTGTACCTCAGAGAGGACTCAACAAGTATAAGATTCAGGCAAGGCGTGAGTTGTTTGATAGTAAAAGTAAGTTATTAGTCATCTTGTGCTGGCACGCTACTTGTCTACATGCTACGCAATCTAATCTAATCTTATCTTATCGCTCGATCGGAGAGTAAAAGTAGTAAGTATCGTGAAAAGAAGTATGAGTATTTAGAGTGATAAAATGCATTCCTTACATGTATGGCCAGCAATAATTCAAGTCAAAATCTGAAGTTAAACAATGAGCATAGACAGACAGGTTTTGCACATATATTGCACTCTCTGTTTTCCCATTACATACAGCTTAGAATGGACTTGCTGTAGCAAATAGATCTGTCACTTGAGCTGAAGCAGTTATGGCTTTAGCAAAAGTCTCTAGCTGCTGGGTATGCTTGTGGTATTGTAAGACTTTATGTAAATCCAATGCAGCATTTGCCTCAGCTCTGCTGGTGCCTTTATTATGATTGGCTGGACTGAGGATATTGCAGTCCTCAGCAGGGCTGGTCTGCCTTATAGTTAATAGAATGTGGTGTACACAGATATAACAGACTCATGGTTTGTCAACAACTTCTGGGACTGAACCCCCAATAATGGTGTAGAATGCAGTCATGCCAGTGAAGTAGATGTTGAGGTAGCAGGACAAGTTGAGGGGAGAGTTTGTCACCTAATCATCCCTGATTGGATGATAGTGAACAGCTAAAATTAGGCACAATTACCTGCCCAGGGTATATCAGATGACCGACTTTATTTCCAATTACAGGCAGGTGTTGGGGCCAATCTATTTCCTTTCTCGTTGTTTGGTCAAAATTGGTTCACGATATACCGAGCATATACCAGGCCAGTATATTTAGAATATACCGGGCCAGTATATTGCAGGGATATGTCAAGTACATTAGCCAATATACCAGTGATATACCGGACATGTATATTTCAGGTACATTGTGGGTAAATTCAAAATATACCCTGTATATACCACACTGGTATATGTTGGGTCTTTTGGCAGTACTTTTAAAATATACCAGCCATATACCACCAAAATACTGGCCTGTTATATTGGCCATTGTCCACAGTGTGATGGTCCTCCACAGAAAGGGGAAGATAAGATGGAGGTGTATTGGGTGATAGCAGTGGAAAGAGCAGAGATTGGTGAACGGGGAGCCATCAATTCCCAAGCTCAGCGCCATCCTCTCAGAGGTGCCCTCAGGCAGGTGATGTAGATTGAATAGGAGGTAGCAGATACGGGCTGCGTAGAATCTAGGTCGCTCCCAGTCACTGGGTGCTATGTCACGACGGAACGACTGGAGGGAAGAGTTAGCCCCATGGGGCAAGGCTATGGTGGACAACTGACCAGCTGTGCATGGGCTTCAACTTGGATCAAGTCCGGTGGCATGCACCTGAGGTGGTCAAGGCTGTACTGGTTTGACCAGAGGGAGTCGAGCGCAGGGTCGAGGAAATGCCTGCTGGTCCTCACCAGTGATGCCAAGGAAGACTCCGGAAGCTCAGAACAGACCTCAAGCAGAAGCTCGGGAACACATAGGCAGCGATGCATCAGCAGATTGTGGAGGGAGAGGAGAAGAAGACGAGAAGGGTCATGGGCGTAACATCACAGTTAAAAAAACCCGCCATGTGAACTCCCACGTTGTGATCTCGCGGAGCCAGGCAGTAGGCCAGGGTGCAGCTATGTTGGGATGGAGGAAATGCAGGTGGACTGGCCAAACTTCGGGAGTTTTCGGTCTCCACGCTCTGGTCTTGCTGAAAACGGGGCAAGACCATGTTGCTTCATCACCACGCATCATCGTTTTGGTGCTGAAATCCACATGACCTTCAAATGCTTGTGCAGACTGAGGTTTGTTAGGGGTGCTCAATGTAATCTCCACATCGCTCAGGTCGCATTTTTCATTAAATATTTTCCTCGTTGATTAGCATGGTATTGCTGTTGGCTTGATTCCCGAACTGGCATGTCTCTGGGCCTGATTCCCACGCAATTCTGTATTCCGCGACTCAGGGGGACTTGAGTTTCTGAGTCTGAAAACAGTTCATTCGTAATGTTGATGTTGTTCAAATGTGTTTGCGCCGAGGAGGGAAGTGTTCTGTAAGGAATCAGATCTGAATCAGGCCAAGAGGGATGTCATGATGATCAATGAGTATAATACTTAATAAAATTGCGCACTGAGCAGTTTCGGATTTTACATTCTGTGCCCCTATTACTTCTTTGCCCCCCACCGGCCCCCAAAGAATAAAATAAAAATAAAAATAAAAATACAAAGGCTTGCATCAGTTGGCTTGAAACTACAATCGCTTCTGTTTGTTTCAATTTGATACTTTTGGCTTTCAAGGCAAGCTCCGGCAGTCGGTGATAGCCTAGGAAGACTGATGGCACCTTATGTCAGCAAGACTTCAGTCGCCATGATGATGCAGGCCGACTTCCGATGAATGTTATTTTGAGGCAGACTTTCGATTGCTGAAACTCAGTGGTATGCTTCCCTATAGACACCTTTCTTTTGGCAAAGAATGTGTGGTGAATGCGGGAAACAAAACGGAGAGTGCGCAGGAGCCGGAAGAGTTGGGGGTGGTCCCCAATGCTACCTCCACACCGAGTCTCAGAGGTCATATGGATGGCTGAAGAAAATTTCAGAGGTAACGCAAGAAGGCCAGAAGATTACCCCTTCATTCTTTTGTCCAAAAATGTACAAACATAAAAACATTATACATGATGACTGGGTCCCATTGGCTCCCGTCAGGATCAAAAGCGGTTGAAGTGATTACCACCTAATGGCTGCAGCTCAAAACTCTCTAATCTGAGGTCAATTTTTCCGAGAGGCCTATTAAAGAATATTCGAAGCCTAGGAGTGTTCATTGTTGCCTACTTTTGTGACGGCTAGGCCTGGGATGTCAATTACGATGTTGATGTGCGGCTTCTAACAGGTTGGGGCCAAGGTGTCTCACTGTGAAGCTTGATCACGACCTGGCCCATCAGGCAGTCGTTGCCCCCCCTTATGGTGGTGTTGAATCTCCGACTCTGCTCTCCCTCAAGGTTAAGCATCATCTCAGTTTTACCTTAGCTCGACGTGAGGCACGCGAGGCTGAAAAAATACATGAAGAATCCCATGCCGTAGGATTAAACAACCCTCGGGATTAATGTCGGATGAGCACGATTATGATTCTTGAAATATCCACAAATACATAGGGAAAAAAGTGTGGGAGCGAAGGGCCTCAGCGCCTGCTTCTGCTCGATGGCACTGAAGACCTGTTAAAGTATCGTTGACGATAGTATGCATCAAACATACAAGTACCTATAGATTTGCGAAAGACACATTTAATGTTATAGCTGAAGTCCATGATAAGGGGGTATGAAGGTTCAGACGTGGTTGGTGATATAAGACTGCAAACACTATCAGCCAGACATTACTGTGAAGAGAACATGGAATTAATTACCTGCACTTGACCAATGATGGTATGATAGGTGTGATTTGGTACGATGAGGTAGTGCCATGACAAGCTTCTGTAAAAATTAGTATACACACATCTCGCTGTGTACAGATAGAAGGTACAGTACCTCTTGCTTTTCTGAGAGCTTGCAAGTCTCGTTCATGAGGCTCTTGACACCGTCAATAGTGGTGTTCGCTGCGGTGAGGCCTGTATGTAGAAAGGGCCTTGAGCTTTTGTTGCTTTTCAACACTTTGCACAAAAAGAGTGGTGAGCATGTCGGTGCTGTTGAGCTCAGATGGTCTGGAGTGAGATAAGATATTGGAAAATTAGATGAGCTATTCCCGTGCTGAGCGCATGAAGTGCACGCTGGTTTCCCAAGCTGAGATGTGCCTCACACGGACATCAAAGCTGGCATCCAGTATGGCGAGGGCAGGAAAGGAAAGGTCTCGTTGCTCCGTAAAACACTCCTGCTGTGGTGTGGAAAGCGCAGGCCCACTTCTTGTGAACTGGGTGGCATATTTTCCGATTCAAAGTGGTGGTGGCTGGAAAGCGGTGTGCAGGTGGAATGTCAGTGATGGCCTTTGGGTCAGCTTAAGTCGGTTGTGAATGTAGCCTGCCAGGACTGAGTAAATCACAGTAGAAGTGTACATGAAGTATATCCCACCTATCCCGCAGTGTAGACCAATAGCGGGTCATCACTATGCATAGGGAAATAGTCGGAGGTGCAGGATAACAAATGTGGGATGTAGTCAATGCGAACCCCGCAATAGATGAGAAGCGAATATCAAGTCTACAGACAGTGCTCTAACCAAAGCAAAGTGGAGTTGAGATGAGATAGAATCTGCTGTACATGATTCTATCTAGTGGCTTTTATACAGCTATCTTACGATGAGTTCATCTGGAAACCAATTGTCCCTGTCTCAAGACAAATACCCTGTCCTATCTGCCCGTTGCCATTGTTCTCGTCGTCTGCTGATATATCTTCAGGTTACCAAAATATATCCCGCAATGTTATATCCTGTGCCAAAAGAAGAAGACCGAAGTAGCCCGGCTAAGATCCGGAGGTTCCAGTATGGAACACCCCTGGAGGGCGTCCGGAGGAAGCCCGGAGGCCGGAGTCGGACCGGTGGTCAGTCGGCTGTTCTCGCAACACCACAGCACAGAAGGGTGAGCGAACTGCCTGGCTATCGAGCCGAAGGAAGAACAAGGAGGGAGAGGTCGACGAGCATAAGCCGCAGCGTTACCGTGTGACCGGTGTGACCGGAAGACCGGGGGTCCGGAGGAGCAGCGGTGTGACAAGCGCTGGCTTTGCGAGGACGTCGGAGTGTAGAGAAGACGTCTGAGGATAACCTGGAGTTGAGTAACGAAGATGAAGACAAAGCAAGAGTACTGAGGGAAGACGTCCGGAAGTGCGGATGACCGGATGACGTAATACGTGACCGGTGAGAGCCGGAGATGCGTCCGGTCAAGATAGGAGTCAGTCCGCAACGACAGCGAAGGAGAAGAAGGAACTCCAGAGATGCGATATATCTCCGGCGCTGACACCAGAGGAAGTCATGGATGACACGTCGTGGGAAGATGTCCGAGAGCTAAATGGACAGCTCCGGACGTGAGCCGGAGTCGAGACAAAGGAGGTGTCAGATGAGAAGGCGACAGTTCATGAAGGGAAACATGAAACAACATTAATTTTCCAGATGAAGTACAAGGATGTAAACTACAAGTATATAAAGGAAGGCCGCTATTGTAATCCTAAATGTGGATATGTAATGTGACCTAATGAGCGAAACAATAAGAGACAATAAGAGTATGTCCCAATGGGGAAGGAGAAGAGAAGTAAGTCTTAAGACAATAAGAGAAGTCCGGATAAATGGACAAGTGTGTGAGTGAGGAGTAATGGATGATAGCATAATATACCCGATGGTCCGGGATGATGCCGAGTACGATCCGGAGGCCGTAGACCAGTGACGGAGCCGGTTGATGGCCGGAGTGACCGGAGCGTGACAGGATGCGATGGGAGTGGACTGGGTAAGTCGGTGAATAAAGACAAGACGTGAGCATGGATGTAAGATGAGCGAGAAGCATAATGAGACATCATCCGAGATGGCTCGTACAGGAATGAGCCGGACGATGGACCAGAGATTTGGTGATGGCACCGGAAGGTGCTCCGGGACGGAGGGAGGAAGTGGGGACAGATGCGCGGGATCGGAGGAATGGTAGAAGATGGACCAAGTCGTATTAATGCCGGAGGATGCGCGAATGCTAAGAGAAGTACAGGATTGTACTCCGGAGAGTGTGGGAAGGCCTGGAGGGTGATCCGGACTCGGAGGAGGGCTAGAACCGGACAAGGGACTGGGTCGATCGCAAGGCAGGATGATTGGAGGAAGAGTAAGAGCAAGCAAGACGAAGGAGGTGAATGGGAGTAGTGGAGAATAATCTGGACAGAGCACCGGGAGGCACAGGAAGGCAATCCGAGATCCTCCGGAAGAGTCCGGAAGTAGTAGTGATCGGATTTGACCGGTCCGGAGTGTATGGATGTAACACGCAATTGAAAAATGAAATAGGGACCATCGTGAACTTGTTTCATGACACATTATCCCCCCCCATCAAGGTCGTCGTCCTGATGACCTGCGACCAATCCCACCTCTCTTCTTCAAATTTCTCCATGCCCGTTACCCGCAATTCCTAACCTGAATATCCCGAAACACGGGTAATCGCGCCCTTATCCCCCTTCATTGTTTGAATAGTGGTCCTCGAGACTTATTCACCCCTCGTATCCAACCCCGCATTTTGTAATATGTTAAATCTGTGTCAGAAATATTGAAGAATCAACCAAGGACAGTTGAAATATGTTCCCTGTGGATATTAGCCTCCCATCAAAATGTGAGCTGAACATTGAATAATTCATCACATTCATACAATAACATTGAGATCAACAGATCAACTGGGAAAGGAATAACAAAGTTCACTTGCCTAATCAGGAGGAGTCAATTCAATTCAGTACAATTTTTCAGCATTAGTATTTGAAACAAATCCCAGTGATTCTTAATGCTTGTCATGAACACATCTATTTTGAGTATTTATCATAGTTAGAGTAGGTACTATATTTGGGTATGTTCCCAGAGTTGTCAAGGGCTGTCCAATCTCTTTGCTCCACTTCCACATGTCCAGACTCTTGTTTCCCAAGCTCTTACATATACTCAGCTTTCCCTGAAGCTGACTGAGCATACTGTATATGTCCATGTAGTTCACCCAATGCCGAGTTTTGTAGTACTATTTATACACTGTTGTAGTCAGTAGTTCTCCAGTCTTGAGCTGGTCATATCTCCACTAGCAATACAGTGCTTATTGTCCTCCCTCCATCCTTTTTCTTGTTCCAGAGCTTGAGTGTGACCTTGGCTATTGCTGTTTGCACCATTGTCTTTTGCTTCTCTCTGCTGCAACAAAAAATTCAAGTTCAACTTTTAGAGTTCACCACACCCATCATGGCCAGAATCACATTCCCTAGCCCAGACCCTTGGCACATACCAAATTTGGTGAGGGTCAATAGGGTTTCCGAGGCATAGGAGCTGCCCAGTTGAGGATCAGATCACACAGCCAATCAGACAAATTCAGGGTGTTTATATATATATTAAACTTCTCAATACTTTTTTTTGCTCCCCTCTCTAATGTCAGCCCTGCCCACAAGAACTTAAAAGCCTGCTCCTTCCTAGGATTGCTCCCCATCTATTTCAAAGCTGGGCCCCTGCCCACTTCCAGCCATGACACAAAATGTGGGTTAAGGACTTCTCCATGGGTCCTGTCATCGGCCATCCATGCACGCTGTCCAGGTGGCTTTCAGATCCTGGAGGCAGCTGTTTAACTATAAGGGTGGAAATTTGGTGGCTTTCAGAGCAATCCCATATTTCCCTTTCCTCTCCCTCTACACTCTTGAACATGGGCATATACACAGCACAATTGCAATTTGAAGGACAAATGCGAGTGCCTTAGGGGTGGTGAAGTGACGAAGGTGAAGGAAAGATGGAGGGTAGACTTGAACAAACACTGAGTGCAGACAAAAATCAGTTAGGCTTATCAAGAGCAATGTCAACCCACTGCAATGCATGGATGCAAGAGCTAGGTGGCACCACACAATCAGGGTCACAAGAAAGAATTCAGTGCCATCACACAGACACAAAAGCAAGACAGTTGTCACAAGGGTTGCAACACTGCAGCAAGGAGCTAGAGGTGACTGTGCACTTCTTCCTAACTAGGAAGGATGTGGTAGCTGGTCAAGGGACCCTGAGTGCTGCCACCTCCCATGAGCCTCCCATAGACCTCGAGGCTTGCCCCATGGTACAGTCTGGTACAGTATGGTATTGTTTTTTCAAGTCTAAAGCTAATTTTAGCACACAGACATGAATTCCTCTGAGTCTCTTGTAAAGAAAGTTTAAACATGATATTCTATGGGGGAAATGTTGTGCAACCTTGCCTTGACTCTTGACTACACCTATGAGCGCCCCCAAATACAGGATCCCAGCATGCCTCTGGGTCCTTCACCCAGCATAGTGCCAATAACTTGACTGCACCTCCACCACAACTTGAATTCCCTCACACACAACTTTGAGCCTTTGAGCCACTCGACATGTTTTACACTGTAAGTCTTGCTTGGTTCTTTTCTAGGAGGTGTTCTGTAAAGTCGCTGGCTCCCCAGCATTCAGCACCTGGATCTGGGAAGCCCAGCTGGCAATTTTACAGACCTCTCTCTCCATTCCACCAGGCATTTGCTCATCTTTTTTGTTTTTCAGATGGTTTGGGTCCCTCTCTAATGCATGGCAAGCTTCCCATATTTTCTTTTCTTTTCTTTACTCATGCAGATCCTCAGACATGGAGTGGCAAGGAATTTTCCCCCTACAGCTCACCACACACCAACACCACACTCCCACCCTCAATTACCATGCTCCAACAGTGCGACTTTGACTACTTGATCCTGATTACAAGGAAGACAATGATCTTGACAGCATAGATGATGAGCTTCAAGTTCATGCTGAAGAACAGCCCCCCATTCAGCCAATGATGTCAATGAGGAATGGCTGCCACTGGACCCAATGAACAATGTTGACGACATCCCCTCAGCTCCATGCCAAAACATAAATGGCAATGCATTGTGTCTGACAGACAGCCTCTGACAACTCTGGAACGGCTCCAGAAGTCCGCTCTCAGGTATGATCAGAGCGCACCTGATAGCGGATCTGATGCACTCATGTGATGCAACATCAGACCGTCGGTGATGGCACAGTCATGGTGGTCAGAGAAGAGATACACACAACAGCAGTGATGCAACAGAATTTATCTCACCTCAGTGTGAGGTAACATCCATGTCATCACTAATGTTTTCTTCTTTAGTTCATGGTGTTGCATGCCGGGGGGCAGAGAAACCATGATGGGTACCTCATGTTCAACACCTCACTCTTGAATGGGTATGTTTTTCTCTATTATTTTCTACTTCTGCTTACTCCTATTTTTTGTAGGAACATTCTACATTTGCCTGGCCACAAAGACCAATTCCTTGTTCTAGTTATCACCAACCTCACAATGGTCCTTCCTCATCTCAATGTGTCTTCAGTAGACCAGATCTCAGCTCTTATGAGAGGAGCTTTGTTCTCGGACAATTCCAATTGTGCTGACTTCAAGTTTCTGGCCTGGCACTGCTCCCTCTACAATTGGTATGCAGAACAGGTGTGTTGGCCATCCCATTTCCCATTCTCTGAATTCTAAACAACACAATTCAGGGCAATGGTGCACCGAAAGATACACACCCCTACTTCCTTCAGAAGAAGAACACCAGCAAAGTAAACCACAGCCAATGTGTCCCCTTATACTCCCAGGAAGTATGTGATGATCCTAACAAGGCCACCCTTCTCGCTGAGATGATCCAGCTCATCACAATTATTGTGGAATTCCATGTGCAAACAGCTTTGTACCATTAATAATTGTATTTTCTACTTTATTCTGTCTACTCCTTTCACAAAAAATTTGGGTGATATTTTGTAGCTCTTATGGCTTGTTTTCACTTGAAATGTTTGTCTGAGACCATCAGGCATGCCTGCCCAGGATGGCAGACAGAGTCACAGAGTTGAAAACGAGATGTCAGCTTACCTAAGCTTAGTTCGATAGCACTCTTCCCCCATGCCGGTCCTTCTGACTTTCTCTCACTGTCACTTGTGACGGTGTCGGTCAGATTGGTGTGTTTTTTCAAGCAGTAGCACTCTTGGTCTTGCTACCACCATGCCGGTCCTTCTGACTTTCTCTCACTGTCACTTGTGACCTTGTGACAGTGTTGCTCTGCCAATGAGCACAGTCGAGCTCTTGCTCCTGTGCCATATTCTGGTGTCGAGCGTGTGTTTTCGAGCTGCTCTGCCAATGAGCGCAGTCGAGCTCTTGTTCCTGTATCATATTCTGGTGTCTTTGAGCACTCAGCCCTCAAAGGCTCCTGGGGAAGGGCGAATCTTCGTCCTCATGCTTCCTTGGCAATGGACCCCAGGCTTACGGCCCTCCAAAAAGGTGTATCACTTTACTGGGACCAACCAAAGCACGTAAACCAGATTCCTTGAGCATGGAGACAAACAGGCCTTCCCTAGGGCACCTCATGGGTCTGTGCCTGCAACATGTATCTCATGCCGTGTTTCTGGTCTTTCAAGGTTCATAAATATGGCATATATATACCCATCTCACCATTTTTTTCTGCTCCTGCCATGTTGACCACCCACCTTCCCTCCCTCTTTTCCATGTCGCCATTCACAGCCCTCCTCCCTCCCCCACTTCCTGTCCCCATTGCACACCCCTCTCACTTATCCTTTTCATCTCGCCTTTTGCAGCGCCCCTCCTCCCCACTTCCTTTCCCCATCACACATCCTCTTGCCTTTTTTCATTTTGCTGTTCACGGCCCTCCTACCTCCCCCACTTCCTGTTCCCTCTCCCCTTTTCGACCAACACGTCAAGCCATGCATAGACCTTGCATAGTCAGTTCCATCTCCACACGCCCATAAACATGTAATAACTCTGTGTTTTCTGAACCTAGGACCTGGATCTTTCTTTCCTCTTCTTCCACTGTGTGGCACCGGTCCACCTATGAGCTTTCAGTACATCTATGAGTCAAGTTCAGTACGCTTGTTTTCATTTGAATTTCTGGTGTTCTCATGCGAACTATTGTAGATTTTTTCTCTGCAGCACAGTGCCAGCCAAACCTACGCACTTGACACATCTTTCTCCTGTAGCAACCCCTGCCACGTTACTTCCCGCACTAGCTAACAAGCATATTGCAGACCGTAATTTACTGGGTTGTGTGCTCCAAGTTCATTAGAAGTATTTGTATTGTAGCACATTCCCATTTTGCCGGATGGTGGTGTGCGACAGGGCTATGGGGAATTATGTGCTCTGTATGAGTGTTATACCATTTAAATACAATAATGAGATGGGGTCTGTGATCGCTCACAAGTATGATAGATAAAGTATGAAGCAACATGACAACATATGGGTATTCATATGTTGAGCCCTAAAGAATCTACTTGGTCAACGGGGCTGTGCTGAAGACCTCGAGGTGGTCTGCCTCTAACTCATCGTATTTGGAAAACAAACTGAGAGCCCACTCCCATTGTGCACCTGGGACTCCATTGTATGTCTCATGAAGCTCCTGCCCACCCAGCGTTGACAGCAATGATTTTGCAGATCAGTAGCCATATGCTGCCCAGCGAAAAGCCCTGCTGCTGCATACTGGGTGAGAGAGTAACATGTCTCGTGGTCCACCAGGCTTGATGGGATGAGGAGGAATGAGCCAGAGGGGAACTCAACAACAAGCTCAAACTGCTTCATGTAGAAGTGCATGCTCTTTGTGGAATCAAAATCTCCTGCGCAAGAAATGCCGCAAGAGCAATTAATGAGATTGAGGAAATTGTGGTGCATGTAGGTCACTGCATGTGTAAGGTACTCTACTTACTTATTCTCTCTTTTCATTTATTCTTCACCGTGAGCTATATTCAGTACCACAATTCTCTTGATTAGTAATCTGTATCATGTGATGTATGTCATCAGGTGTGGAATTAATCAATTCTTTACCCAAAACTCTCGCCTCCTTCTTTTAGCTTAGCTCGTCGAGGAATCTCCGAGGCCAAAGCCTGAAGGAACTAGGCTACATTCAATACATCCTTCTTCTGGGATTCTCGTGGATCTTAAGCTACACCTACTCCAACAGATATCTGTAGAGAAGGGACGTGAACACCAGAGCTAGATATCTACTCTCGTTCACACTCCGTTGAGCTGTAAACTAAGAATCACAAGCCTTAGGACTTCATTGGGCTCTTAACTCACCAGGGTATTCATCTGACGGAACACCCTTAGTAAAACTCTGCAAGAGTCTTACAGCGTGAGGCCCACAGTTAGCTGTTGCCGTGGATGGGAGCATCCATTTTGACACATTTTGCAGGAGTATCAAGAGGGGGAGTGGAAATACGGGCAATTTTTGCTTTTCGGGGCAGAGTAGCACAAGTGGACATGGCAGAAAGTGAAGGCACAAAGGTGATTTTCAGTCTGGGGAAAGTGCCACTTTTAAACAAGAGGAGCACCATAGTTGCTGTTGTTGTTGTTTCATTAGGCCCTGCATCAATGTTCTTTGTTTTCTGGCCATATTGGAAATCTAGGCCATTGTTTGACTCAGCCACCAAAGCGTATAGCATAATTTGTTAGGCAAGGATGTTGGTTCAGTGGTTTGGCCAATCCCAAAGCAGATTGCATTAGTGGAACGGCATTTGTGGCCACATAATTATCCTGCTCCACTTTGCAGCTATCATTATTCAGAGGCATTGTGCCAATTAAGCGACTAAAATGGTGAATGAGCATTTTGGCCAAGCCAAAAATAGTGATCATTGTACATTCTCAAAGTGGCCACTCTGGGTTGCCTTATTCGGACTTAAATTGATAACAAAGCCGATTTCAATCCATTGTGGCCACTGGATTGTAGTATAAAGGCAGTGAAGCAATGGCAGTTTAATTCAGCCCCCCTCCTCTGCGCTTACGCATGCTCGGGGTTCACTGGCTAAACACTTGCATGGAAAGTTGATTACTTCGGACCACCCATGAATGGGCCGCTGCCTTTGCCCCATCCCTCTGTGATTACACATGGATGGCGGCATACAACCCAAACTCCCATGCTTGATGTTGATTACTTCGGATTGCATGGGAGCCAAGTCATTGATCAAATTGTCCCTTTATTATATCCACATCCCTCTGTGATTACCCATGGACAGTGGAAAGTGATGGACACTCCTGGGCACAACATTGCTTACTCCTGACTGCATAGGAGCCAAATCAGCCATTCTCGTGTCCCATTATTTATTTTTATTTTTGTGCATGCCCTCAGTAAATACAGAGAATCTACAACTAAGTACAGTACATAAGCTTCGCAAATTGGAACAATGCTGTACAGACACCAACCCAAGCACGCGTGTTTGAGTAGCACCACAATGCTGTGAGTTTAGTCAGTGGTCCTCAGTGTTTTTAGAACAACAAGTAATGTATTGTGGCTTGAGACATCTAAGTGACCTTGTCCCATAAGTTTCTTGTACACTGGCCATCAGCTTTGACGACAACAGACAACACTTGAGCAACCTCCACTGGATTCCAGCAGAGGTTGCACAGCCATTCATTTCACACCGATCGCAATATAATAGTAGAAAGAAAGATGGCCCAGAACACTTTTCTATAACACTATTCAAACCACTTTATTCAAGTTCAATGTACTGCAAATGTGTCTTGCAGTTTGTCCATCAATAATTGGATTTCCTTTTCCTTAGTGTCAAGTTGGATCCTGATCTCCTTGTATGGCTGGTCTGTGAGCTTGGCTTGCCCTGCTGTCCTGGTAAGAGTGTTTATTTCCTCCTCCATACCCTTTACCTTCATTTCAACTTCCTAGATCCAGATGTCTATTAGATCACTAACTTCCTTTTGTGCATGCTATTACCTGATTTACTGCCTCCAGTTGTGAATATTCTTCTCCATTTTGCTCAATTATTTTCTTGTAGTCATGGTCTTTACTTTTTTGTGATCCAGAAGTCTGATTCTGGAATATGCAAGGTAAGTGCAACCCTTGCCTATAAATGATGTGCTTACTCTTCTCTCCAGGAACATTCCAGTTCCTCCATTTTCAGTCCTAGATCCTTGCTGTGGGCTCTACATTTTTCAAGAACCTTTGCTGTAGAGCAAGGTATAACTCCCCTTGGCTCTCAAAATCTTTTAGAAGTTTTCTATAGTTAACCTCAAGTCTTACTCTAAATTGACATAAATCAGAATCTGGTGTTCCAGTGTTCCATTACTCACATCTCTGCTTCTAGCTTTATGAAATCCTTTTTAACTTCCTCATTTTGCTGATACACCTCTTCCAACTTCAGCACTGATTGTTCCTTGTCTGTTAGGGCTTTTGACAGATCTGCTTGGAGAAGATGCAGCTCTTGTTGAGTATCTTGCAACATATCTTGACTTGAGTTGATATCCTCCTTGAGTGTCTCACTTTGCTTGTAGTAGTGAAATCAGAGATAATAGTATTGCTCATTCCTGTACCACGGGTTGAATAGTGAATGCTGAGTAAATGGATACACATACTGAGTGTAAGTGTTCTCCCACACAGACACTGGGTGATGAGCACCAACATCTTCCATGTCAGCACTGAGTTGGTTATCATCCTCTTCTGTGAGTTTTCGAAATTGTGCCAGTCCTTCTGGAAAATGAATGTATGCCCCTAGAACAAAGACATTCATTTGAACAATAGCCTTTTCTGTTTCAGTTCCTGTGTCCTTGTTGGCAATCAAATTCAACAAGGGAACTTTGAACTCCACAGTGGGAGCACAAACTTGATCTCAAAGTGTGCCATTAGCTGCATGTATATGCTGAGCAGATTTTTCCATCTGCTCTCCCTGGCATGTCTTGTCAGTGTTGGCAATAGCTGATCATCTGCAACTTCAGATTGGAATCCACTAATAGAATTCTTCATCTTTGGATCTCGATAGATTCAGTGAGCCACTTGCAACTGGGACAAGACTTTTTAAACCAGAATGAGCCATCATACAGATTGTCCTGGCTATATCCAATTGGAGGATCAAGGGAGTTGATGGAAGAGATACATTTCCTCAGGCACCTTCATAGGGATGATCAGATGTGCTCTGTTATTCAATTGGAAGTTATTTTGAGATGCAAATTTTTATTGCTCCTTAAATTGCCTTTTGTACCTTGTCAGATAATCATGACCTAAATAGATGCAGTCAGATGACCGACTTTATTTCCTTTACAGGCAGGTGTTGGGGCCAATTTATTTCCTTTTCTGGTTGTTTGGTCAAAATTTTTTCACAATATACCGAGCATATACCAAGGCCAGTATATTTAAAATATACCAGGCCAGTATATTGCAGGTATATGTCAGGTACATTAGCTAATATACCAGTGATATACCGGACATGTTGTTAGAATCAGGCAAGCACAGTGGTCTGGAGTCAACAGTGAGAAACTCTTATTGAAGAGATAGAAGACTACTTACCTGGAGTCAACAGTGAGAAACTGAGGACTCCAGGTTTACATGCCTGGTATATATACTAACTACAAATAGCTGAGTAATGGAAATGAGTAATATGAATAAGCTGCTCAATAAGCAGCTGAGTAAGGGCTCATGTGATGTGCTCAGTAAGCGGGTGAGTAAGGTGATCAGTAAGCAGATGAGTAAGTAATCATGTGACCACAAGGCGAAATCATGTGAGACAAATGAGGGTGCTGGAAGTCCCACACTTCAACACTCCCCCTGAATGAGAGCAGTCTCATTTTCTCCCCCTCAATCCCATCATGTCTCTCAGCCGTTCCACAGCTGGCTTGGGAAGTGCTTTGGTCATGATATCTGCAAGTTGATCCTGAGTTGGAACATACTTTACATCAATCACACCGCTTTCAACAGTTCCACGAAGCCAGGAATGTGCCATGTCAAGGTGCCTGATACGACCATGGTGTTCAGGGTTCCGAGCCACAACAATCGCAGACTGATTGTCCATCAGTAAAGTGGAAGCACCAGTCAATCCATACTCCAACTCCTGCAGCAAATTCCGCATCCACACAATCTCCTTGCCAGCATCTACTCCAGCAACATATTCTGCCTCTGTAGTGGACAGAGAGACAGTAGTCTGTCGCTTGCTTCTCCAGCTCACTGGTCCACCAGCCATCATCACCACAAATCCACCAGTGCTTTTCATGGTGTCCTTGTCACCAGCAAGATCAGCATCAGTGTAAGTGAAGAAGGTTTCATCTGGGTCGATGTAGGCAATGAATTTATAGAGGGATGGTGATTTCTTGGAGTAGATGATGCAATAGTCAAGAGTGCCTTGGATATAGCGGAACAAATGCTTCAGAGCCTTGTTATGCTCTTCACCAGGATTGCTGTTGAAGCGTGCCAGAACACCAACTGTGTAGGAGATATCAGGACGGGTTTGGATAGCCAAGTACATCAGAGAGCCAACAGCACTGATATAAGTGCCTTTGATGAGTTTGGACTCTTCTTCAGACTTGGCTCCCATCTCTTTGGTCAAGGTAAGACCAGGCAGCATTGGGGTTGAGACAGGCTTGCAATCAGCCATTCCATACTGCTCAAGCATGTTCACAGCATATTGGCGCTGCGAAATTGAAATGTCTCCAGTCTTGGAGTCACGCTGTACCTTGATCCCAAGAAGCCACTCTGTGGGACCAAGATCCTTGACTCTGAATGCAGAGCCAAGTTCAGCAATAACTCTGTCAATATCAGCATCATTCTTGGAGGCAATGACACCATCATCAACATAGATAGGGAGGATGATCCGAACAGCTCCATCTGAATAGATAAAGCATGAACGATCAGACTGGAGACACTTGAAGCCCATTTGGTGGAGCTTCTCTCTCAGCTTCTTGTGCCATTGCCTGCCAGCCTGCTTGAGCCCATAAAGGGATTTTCGCAGTTTGAGGAGCTGGCCAGGTCTGCCCTGGGGAAACCCCTCAGGTTGAGTCATGTAGACGTCCTCATCGAGGTCCCCATTGAGATAGGCAGAGGAGAAATCAATGGATCGAAGTTGGAGATCATGCTGAGCAGCAAGAGCAAAAATCGTGCGCAGGGTGGCTGGTTTGATGGTGGGAGAGAAGATTTCGTTGTAGTCAACCCCATAGCGCTGACCACGACCGTCTGCAACTAGTCTGGCCTTGTAGCGCTCAATAGTTCCATCAGACTTGTGTTTGATCACAAACACCCACTGAGAGCGAATTGGCTTCACTCCATGAGGTGGATCAACAACATCCCAAGTGCAGTTCTCAAGGAGAGCATTAATCTCTGAGACGGCTGCATCCTCCCACAAATGAGCATCAGAGCGTTTCATTGCCTCATAGAAGGTGCGAGGATGACCAGACTGAACAGCAGCCTGAGCTGACTGAACAGCTGCAATGTTAGCTTGCTGAAGTGCTTCATCAGATGGATCTCCCTGGTGAGCAACAATGAGAACACTGCCTGGTTTCAGCAGGAGCTCATCCTCAGATTCTGAGTCTATGGCAGGGGTAGGCTCCCTGTGTGCTTTCCACCAGTCCCCTGCTGGTCTGTGCTCTGTGGTTTGACCATGGTAGCGACGACGTGCAGCAACACCAACAGGTGAAGCTGGAGGTGGAGGATCTGGCTGTGGTGAAGGAGACCTTGAAGCAGGTTGGGAAGGTGGAGGGGATGGTTGGGGTGCTGGAGGAGCTGGATGAATGCGCTGTTTGGGTCTGTCCTCTTCATCATCAAAGTCAATCAATGGTGGAGGTGGTTTGGACAGCAAAGGCAGACTGTGAAGTGCAGATGGATCCAGTCTTGGACATTTCTTCATCTGCTCAGCACTGCACCCTGGGAAGAAGCGCTCATCAAATACAGCTCTCTCCGAGATCACCATCTTGCGAGTCACTGGGTTATAGAATTCCCATGCCTTGTACTCTGTAGGATATCCCACAAAGATACATTTCTCAATATGGGAGCCAGAGGCATCCCTTTTATCTTTCTGCACATGCACATAGGCAAGGCAGCCCCACACCTTAAGATGAGACACATCTGGTTTGCGCTTATGCCACAGCTCAAAAGGAGTGGTGTTCCCACCAATGCGAGCAGAAGGGTGCATATTAGCCACATGATTGTATGCAGCAACAGCAAGAGCCCTGAATGAAGCAGGAAGATTGGCTTCATGTAGCATTGCAGTAGAGTGTTCATCTATAGTGCGATTGGCACGTTCTGCTGTCCCATTCTGTTGTGGCCTGTTCCTGGTTGAGTGGCGATGAGCAATGCCTTCTGCAGCTAAGAAGCTTCTGAATGCATTAGACATGTACTCTCCACCCTTATCATCCTGAAATGCTTTGATTTTGCGCTCAAAGTGGTTCTCAGCATAAGCTTTGAACAATTTGAATGCAGCAAATGCATCGCTCTTGCGTCTCATGTGATAGCTCACTTTGAAGCTAGTATGATCATCAATGAAGGTCACTCTATGCTTCCATCCCTCACGGGTGTGCACTTTGTATTCCTTCAAATCAGAGTGAATGAGATCAAGAGGATGTTCAGAACGATGACCAGTAGATGGAAAAGGACCAGCATTCAGCTTTCCTGCTAAGCAGGGTTCACAAAGGGGATCTGGTTTGTGGTTTGAAGTGATCTTTGCACCAATGACCAGATCCTTGCTTAGGATGTTCTTGGTATCAGCATAAGAATGATGGCCAAGTCGACGATGCAACAAGTGCAAATCCATAGGCAAAGTCCCAGAAGTGAACAAGGCTGAACCAGAAGAGGGGAAACCGACTTCTCTCACATATGCCTGGTTCCTCTCATTGATATCTGCCTCAAATAATAGCTCATTGTTCCTGGTGAAAGAGACAATGTTCCCTTTGAAGGAAACCACGTAGTTATGGTGCTTTGAGAGATAGGTAATAGATATCAGATTATGAGATAGTAGAGGAACAAACAAGGCATTGGTAAGAATAATATGTCGGCCACTGCGTCCATTTAGAAGTGGCTCAAGTTCTATCTCCCCAATCAGCTCAGAATAAACTATAACTCCGTTGGCAACTTCAATGGCTACCCTGTAAGGTCTAGGGTTTTTGAGGCGGTTTTTACAGTTGGTCATGTGCGAAGTGGCCCCTGAATCCCCATTCCATTGAAAGAAGTTAGCCACAGAAAAAGCAGACTGGGTGAGAAGACTTGCATTGTAAGCCACTTCTTTGGACTTTTCATCTGCATCTTTGCCTTTGGCTTTCCCTTTGCTTTTGTTTCCATTCCCCTTGATTAGGTCAAGGAACTTAAAGCAGTTGAAGAGGGTGTGGCCAGATTGAAGGCAGCCAGGACAAGTGACTGGAGATGCAGCTGGCAGTGCAACAGAGGGTGTGGGGACAGTGGATGCAGTGGCCATGGCTGCTCCAGAGAGAGGGTTCATCCCACTAGAGTCTCCTTCCTGACCAGAAGACTTGAAAGACTGATAATGAGCATAGGCTCTTTCAATGTCATCTGGGTCAAGAGTGCCATGTGACTGCTCAAAAGGTGCTTTCAGAGCGTCAAAACCAGCCTGATCAGGAAGGGCCATAAGAAGGACCACTGCTTGGAGCTCTGCATCGGCCATATCAATGTCAAAGCCAGTGGATCTAGAGTCCTTTAAGGATCTCATAGCAGCAGAGACTCTCCCTGTGAGAGACAGAAGTGACTCTCCCTCCTTGAGTTTAATGGAGGTGAGTGTTCTATAGGCATTGAAGCGAGCTCCAGCCTTCCTTGGAGCAAAGATGGTCTCCAAAGCATCCCACATATCTTTAGGATTGTCCTCATGCTGTTGTACAAGTTGCTGGCAGTCCTGTGAAAGCATGTTCCACAGGATGCCTGCACACTTGTCCATCTCCACTTCTGAATGCTTAGCATTAGAAGAGTCAAAAGCGGTGGTGCAATAGAAGAAGCACTCTTTGGCTTTGAGATAGGCCTTTGCATTGCTCCTCCACTGAGTGAAAAGAGAATGCTTATCAAGGATAGGCAGAGTGACTGCAGAGGAAGCCATGATGGAAGGGAATGGATGGATGCCCAAAGGAAATGAATGCTAGAACCACCAGATACTGATGGTGCCCTCAGGAGTGTGTGTGGAGAAGAAAAGGTAGGTAAGCTAAACTAATGAACACCCAGTTGTGAGGCACTTAGGCCCTAATCCCAGAATCAACGGATTGACTACCGTTTGTTGTCTGGTGAACTAAAGACTACCTCTCAGAGAGGATTTGTCCCAACAGTTGGTGTTCCTAATTCTAAAAGTCACACACACTATAAGGGCAGAAGTCTCTGGCACAAAGTGGCAGAGAGAAGATAGGGCAGAGAGGGAGAGCAGAGGCAGGAATGGATGGAATCTCAAATTGACTGACTCTGATAGACCTAGAAGCCGGGGCCCATAACCTGTTAGAATCAGGCAAGCACAGTGGTCTGGAGTCAACAGTGAGAAACTCTTATTGAAGAGATAGAAGACTACTTACCTGGAGTCAACAGTGAGAAACTGAGGACTCCAGGTTTACATGCCTGGTATATATACTAACTACAAATAGCTGAGTAATGGAAATGAATAATATGAATAAGCTGCTCAATAAGCAGCTGAGTAAGGGGTCATGTGATGTGCTCAGTAAGCGGGTGAGTAAGGTGATCAGTAAGCAGATGAGTAAGTAATCATGTGACCACAAGGCGAAATCATGTGAGACAAATGAGGGTGCTGGAAGTCCCACACTTCAACACATGTATATTTCGGGTACATTGTGGGTAAATTCAAAATATACCCTGTATATACTGCACTGGTATATGTTGGGTCTTTTGGCAGTACTTTTAAGATATACTGGCCATATACCACCAAAATACCAGCCTGTTATATTGGCCATTGTCCGCAGTGTCACCGCCTTCTCAATTCTTCTGCCCTCGGTCACTGACCTCTCTCTTCTCTCCTCTTTGCCAAGCAGACTCCCTGACTTGAGGGAGATAGGTGTTTCATACAAACACCCATGAGGTCCTGACAGCCAACCGACGGCCTCCGCTTTTCCATGTTTTTCCTTCCCGTCAAATGTGTTCGCCGCCTCCATTTACCCGTGCTTGACATGGGGTTTTGGGCAGACGTCGGCGCACTTCCAGAGCTCCAGGACCTCATCATTCATCACCTTACCGGTGCCCCTTCTGTGTCGTCTCCGGGCCAACCCCTCTTCTTGAGCTTGGGCAGATGTGTGCTCTTGTCGGACGACTTGGGCCTCATCACCCATTTCATTGCCTGCTGGTCAGGGCATCCCCTCAGCAGCCTGACTTCAGCTTTCAATGCAAGATGACCGCAGAGACCGTCCAAACATTTTATTCCCGCCTTTCCACCGCCTTCACGCCGGCTTCCGTCACTTACCTCGGGCTTTCCCATTCGGCCCAGAGCATCCCTCACAACCGGCAGGATGACTACATCCTAGGCATGCCATTGCTGAGGGTGCTCTGCTGCTTCCAGAACCTGCAAGAATTTTGACTCAAGTCACCCTTCAGCTTCCACCTCTGCGACACAGACATCTCCGCTCTCGCTCCTTCCTGGCCTCGTCTGAAATGGTTCACCCTGGAAAGTGGCACGCCACCTGGCTCCTCTCTGGAGCCACAGCTGACACTTGCTTGCCTTCATTTGTTCGCTAGGCACTGCCCATTGCTCATCGCACTTGAATTGTCTTTGATGGCCCTCGTTGTACCGCCAACTCACGTGGAGGAAACCTTTACCCCCTTCACCCATCTCCTCAATTTAGGAGTTGTGTTTTCACCCATCCATTCTCCCCATGAGGTGGCCACCTTTCTTGCTGCCCTCTGTCCCCACCTTTACAGTATAGCCATCGGCACGCTGCCTAACCCCGAGGAAGGCGACGAGGCCGACATGAATCACTTTTGTCTACTGTGGCAGGCGGCTCCACACCGGAGCACCGAGCTTTTTTTGCAACTACATTTGAACTGGGTACCGGGGGCCACCTCCCAAGCCTCTAGCAGCGTCGCTGCTTTTGCCTAAATGTTTTGAGTCTCTGATTTGGACACCTGACAATTTAGTACTTTCTAATACGATCAAGCGATGTGCAAGCACGTGTAAACCATCTAGCTACTTGCTTACAACTGGTGTAGTGGGTTGCAATAAACTCTGTGCATTGCTTCAAATCCACTTCAGTGGTGGTATTGAGTACACAGAGATGGCATGATTTACAGCCTTCATGTAATGCCTGGGTATGCGTGAGGTCAAAGGACCGGATCTAACTCATGGATACGCATTGATGATCCTGTTCCTTGATTGAGGAGTGGAGGTACGCCGGTCTGATTGAATCCCACACGCAGTCAGAAGTCCGGTGTCTCTCTCAGATGTGCTTTCTACGTTCAACCAGGTGGCCTGACTGCTGCAGCAATCGGGAGACGATGTGATAGCAGAAAGAGAGATAACGGCCTCGCTCGTGGGATCTATGATTGAAATACCCACGTCGAGATCATCCCGACATACCCCTGCCACCGGGGTCTTCTCCCGAGTCCTTGCATCAACCTCCTCATCGATATCCCAGGGTCAATCATCGCGAATGTAGGCAACAAAGATTGCTCTTAGGCTCTGAATATCCTCTAATTTTAAATGGTCATCTACGCTATCGCGAATAACCCCACTCTGCTGATTTTAACGATACGCCCACATCACTAATGTTTTTCTGGTTGCATTATGCTTATTTTGGCTTCCAGTGCTCAGCCGCAACCCAAAAAGCCATCAGATGCATCTGAGCACCAACTGAGGTTAAAACCACTATTTCGGTTGGCATAGGATTTCAACCTCGGACAAGGACCGCCCTCCTTTTTGTTGCCAGCATTCAGGACACATTGCTGCAATCAAGTCTCCAGGGGGCTGCTCATCAGAAATCAGTTTCTTGCATCATCACAATGGCTGAGGTCTTGATGACATAAGGTGCCATCAGTCTTCCTCAGCTATCACCAGCTGACAGCCCACTTAAGATTGCCTCGAAAACAGTATCGAATTGAAATATCATCAGGCTAAGGATACACACCTTCGTTACTTTTATTATTATTGTTGTCTTTATTATTATATTATTATTATTTGGGGGGGAATCTCAGTCTGCACAATCACATTAAAGAGCAGCAGACCCTTGATTTCACAGTGATGAAGCAACTTGGTGGAGACCGAAAACTCCCAAAATTTGGCCGCCCCAGCTGCGTTTTCTCCATCTCAACACAGCTCCACCCCGGCCTACTGCCTGGCTCCGCAAGATCACAATGTGGGAGTTCACATGGCGGGTTTTTTCAACTGTGATGTTACACCCGTGATCCTTCTCATCTTCTTCTCCTCTCCCTCCACAATCTGCCAATGCATCGCTGCCTACATGTTCCCGAGCTTCTGCTTGAGGTCTGTTCTGAGCTTCTGTCAGACACAATAGCCAATACACTGCCACAAGCAGGATTAGCCAAGGTCGCACTCAAGCTCAGGAAAGAGGAGAGAATAGAGAGAGGATAATGAGCACTGTATTGCTAGTGGAGATATGACCAGCTCAAGATTGGGGAACTGCCTACTACAATGCGGTATAAATACTACTACTGGACTCGGCATCGGGTGAACTACAAGTACATATATAGTATGATCAGTCAGCTTCATGGGAAAGCTGAGTAAAAGCATGAGAAAGATAAGTAAGAACATGTGGAAAACATGAGGCTGCAATGAGGCATCCATGAGTTGCTGACTGAGAGCGCTGTCAAGCATGGGAACAGCTGTCAACGGAGCGCATCAGTGATGCGCATGATAGCGCATCTGATGCGGACCCTGATGGGCTCTCACAGGCCGATGATCCGATCAACTACACTACTTGTACCTACTGTGATAAATACTCGAAAATAGACATGTTTATGACAGCTTCCAGAGTCTTCCTTGGCAACACTGGTGAGGACCAGTAGGCATTTCCTCGACCCTGCACTCGACTCCCTCTGGTCAAACCAGTTCAGCCTCAATCCCTTCCTCAGGTGCATGCTGCCCGACTTGATCCAGGTTGAAGCAGATGGGCAGCTGGTCAGTGGCCCACCATATCCTCACCCCATCCGGCTAACTGTTCCCTCCAGTCGTTCCGTCATGACGTAGCACTCAGCGATTGGGAGCGACCTAGATTCTACGCAGCCTGTATCCACCAGCTCCTGCTCAGATACGATCTACGTCAGCTGCCTGACCCCCTTGAGAGGTTGGCACCGAGCTTGGCCAATGATGGCTCAAGGTCCCCCGTTCACCAATCTCTGCTCTCTCCACTTCTGTTACACAACACACCTCAATCATGTCTTCCCCTTTCTATGGAGAACCATCACCCGCCTTCACATTTCGTCTGCCCTCGTCCCCTGACCTCTCTCTCCTCTCCTCTCTGCCAAGCAGCCTCCCTGACTTGAAGGAGATGGGCTTTTCATTATGTGAGCGCCCAGCGGCCAACGGCTCTTGTCCACATTTTTCCTTCCCCTACAGCACATTTTCAGCTTCCATTTGCCCGTGCTTGATATGGGGGCTTGGGCAAACATCGGTGCACTCCCAGAGCTCTGGGACCTCGTCGTTCATCGCCTTACCAGTGCCCCTTCGGTGTTGTCTCCGGGCCAACCCCTCTTCTTGAGCTTGCTCAGATGTGTTCTCTGGTCAGACAACTTGGGCCTCATCACCCATTTCATCTCCTCCTGGTCAGGGCATCCCCTCAGAAGCCTGTCTGTTAGATTTCAATGCGAGATGACCGTGGTGACCGTCCAAATGTTTTATTCCCGCCTTCGTGCCAGCTTCCGTCACTTACCTCAATCTTGACCATTCGGTCCAGGGCATCCCTCACGACCGGCAGGATGACTACATCCTTGACGCACCATCGCTGAGGCTGCTCTCCTCCTTTGAGAACCTGCAAGAATTGCAACTCACATGCTGCCCAGCTCCTCTCTGGAGCCGCAGCTGACACTTGCATGCCTTCATTCGTTTGCTAGGCACTGCCCATCGCTCGCCCGCCTCAAAGTGTCTTTGACGGCCCTCGTCGTACCGCCGACTCACATGGGGGAAAATCTTGCTCCCCTGATCTCCTCACTTTAGGCATTGAGTTTTCACCCATCCATTCTCCCCTTGAGATGGCCGCTTTCCTCACCGTCCTCTGTCCCCACCTTTATTACATCCCAGATGATGCCGACGGGAATTGGTATTGCTGACTGTGTGACGCGGTGGGGGAAAAGCTCTCCACAGCACAAAGCTTTTTCGAGACCGATTTTCTCCCATGTTCCGCGGGTGACTTCCCAGGCCTCTAGCAGTGTTGCTGCTTTCGCGTAATTGTTTGAGCTCAATCTGTTTTACTCGCTGATTTAGACATATGCATAAACCCTCTAACTACACTCTGTCCGTTACTTCGAATTCACTTGATTCACGCAGTGCTGGCTTTGAGTAAAGATAGGATGCCCCATAATTTACAGCCCTGGGGCATTACCTGTTCTTCGATTGAGGGCCCACATAGTGTATATCCATCACCACCTCCTGGGTTACTGTCAGGCTTGAGATGTGTGCCCTCTGCATCCAGGAAAACATCAGGAGAAACGGCTAGGAGAACCCCTTAAAGGCTGTTGGCCCCCCTGAATATTCTAAAAATAGTCCTCTGCCCCCCCATAACCTATTCAGTTTTCAGGCAATGAATGAAGTGAAAAAGAAAAAGAAACCTTCAAACAAACAAGTGTGCACAGCTCCCAGTGTTTTTTTTTTTTGCAAGCAAACCAAACATTCAGATGGATAAGGGACTGTTTCTGGTTGTTTTTGTTTACATTCGCACAGCATGTTACAGATCGATGCAGAGTGGCACTAATTTACAACAGCTTGCTCTTCACTGGCCTTCAATCCCACATTTTTCATCTCCTCTGCCACAATCTCGATCTCCAGCGGCGACAGGCTCCGTAATCCTTGCCCAGCAGTAAGCGGTGGAGGATCTGCATCAGGTCGTCCTTCGACCACGCTTTCATGGATTGGAGGTAATGTATTGTGACTCCCTTTTGGACGAACAGTTGGTGGTGGTGGCCGAGGTCTGATGCGCCCATGTGATGCAACACCAGACCATTGGTGATGGAACTGATCCCATCACTACATACCTAAATATGGAACCTCCTCTAACTATGATAAAATATGTGGTTTGGTTCAGACAATCACATGATTCCTTATTGTGCTGATACAGATCTTATTGTTGTAATACTGAGCTTCTGCAATGTGGGCTTTTCACCTCCCATCTAAGATCGACCTGCCTTTTTGCAATCAATATAAGCTTCTATATTCAACAAAATACTCAAAAATAGATGTGTTTATGACAAAGTATAGGGGAACTCAGTAGTGAAGTTTTAGTAACAAAGTCCCTCCACTTTTATATGCTTCTTGTACTATGTGGGAAATCCGAGCTGTCAGTCTGTGAAGCTTCACGTGCCTTTCTGCAGCCTGCTGTACTCCTTTTCCTAGTGCAGACTTCTCTCCCTCTTCCTGGAGATGCAGTAGACGATTTTTAGAAAACTCTCCTGTGTCTACCTGTGCATTGCAGCATTCCAATACACCTATGAGAACCTTGACCTTCACTAAGGAATGGCCAAGGTTGCATTGAAACTCTGGAGAGAGGAAAAGATGGAGGGAGGATAATGAGCACTGTATTGTTAGTGGAGATACGGTAAGAGCTTGGGAAACAAGAGTCTGGAAATGGGAAATTGGACCAAAGAGCAAAGAGATTGGACAGTCCTTGACATCTCTGGGAATGACTCCAGAAGTCTGCTCTCAGATATGACCAGACGGTGCGTGATGGCAGATCTGATGTGCCCATGTGATGCGACATGGCACAGATCCCATCACTATGTACCCAAATATAGCACCTACTCTAACTATCATAAATACTTGAAATAAGATGTGTTCATGACAAAGACTCAATCTTACCATTCTCCCAGCTGTGCAAATGGCCTGGCAAGTGTGGGGTGGCTGTAAAGTTCTCCAAACACTTGTAGATGAAACAAGCATTCTGTGGAAGATGGCAGGGTGCAGAGGGGTGTTTTTTGTGGGGTCCAGTGTGTGAACACGTTCTGGATGCAGATACAGTTGTATGTGTCATTCTCCATTCGTCAAGACCCAAGGTTATCGCAGGATTGGTGAAGAGTTCAGTGAACTCTCAGAGCTCCTTCCTGATTTGATAACTAGGATTATTTTGGGCAAGGAAGTCAACAAGTTTTGTGGAGGTATTGCGTAGCTAATGTTATGCAGTGGAATCGAGAGCTATGACTGCTACAGGTTTCTCAGGTGTTATATACCGAGCCGAGAGACAAATAGGACAACACCTGGGTGATCCAGTAAAGCCCAACATTCTGCTTCCGACATAGGGCGGAGGGGTGTTCTCGGTAAGTGGGACACTACACCACAGAGGATAAGGGTGAGTGAACTACCTAGGCTGACAGGAAGTATAAGGAAGTAAGAGCAGAGTTTCCACTAGAAGGCAGAAGACAACTCAGTGCAGAGTGGAAAGCAAAGCAACGTTAATTAACACACTGAAGTACAAGTTGTAACTAGAGCATATTTATCTAAGTAGTCTAATTGTTAACACTAATGCAGTTAGATGCCTACGCTCTGGATGGAAGACAATAAGAACAATAAGGACGTAGTTCCAAAGGAGATGAAGAAGTGATAAGTATATAAGACAATAAGAGAGAAGACAGATAAATGGGAAACACTCAGTAATCCTTCATTGCATAAAAACCCGATGATTGGATGATAGGACAAAGTCCTGTGATCAGTAAGTTTCGCTCAAGCAGAAGGCAGAAGGCAGAAGGTGGAACGATAGGTAGGGCAAGGTAGAGTGCATGGATATAACAGTATCCCCCTCTTGCATTCCTTGCCCACAAGGAACTAAGTTCCTATTAGTCCAATAGACTTCATATCCGCTCATAACAGCGGAAGGCTGTCACAGCTGCGGATTACCTGCATTTTGAATTTTGTGACATGTCACAGAATCCGCTACGTAGCAGGGCAGAATTTGTGACTTGTGACTTTTCCGCTCTTGAACCTCTACCACCACCATCTCCATGGAACACTTCCTCGCCACCACCCACAATGATGACCACCTCCCTGACAACGATAACAGCGAGGAGGAGACCCACACCATCCTCAATGTGCTCGAGGATGACAGTGACGATGAGCGCAGAAGTGAGGGTGGAAAGGCAGGCAGAATTTCTAGCTCAAATGAAGAGAGCGAAAGTGAGGATTGTGAAATTTGCTGTTTAAGCAAGGGAAAGGAGCGGAAAACTTGGGCAGAATTGAGGGCGGAATTGAGGCGGAAAGGCGCAAGCAGGTCGAAGCAGAACAAGCGGAGCTCAGGGAGGAGTAGGAGGCTGCCGTGAGTGCACCTGACTCTGACTCAAAGGCCGGAATGGAGTGATTCCACCTTGCATTGGAGGCAGTGGAAGAATTCGAGGAGTTTGGAGAAGGAAAAATGCAGAAAGCGGAAAGAGCAGGCTTTGTCTTGCCCATTGTCACCCAGACACGGACACCGACGGAACGGATGCAGCCAACCTGGCTGAAGAAATAGAGGCCGAACTCCAAGAACATGAAATGCTCAAGTTCCAGACAGTTTTTGGTGTTCTGCCGTTGGAATGGGCAGAGCGTGTTGGAACCAATGATTGGGCTGTGCTATTCTTGCTTCTCTGATCACTATCTTATTGTTCTGATATCGATCTTATTGTTCTTATTGTCATGATACAGATCTTATTGTTCTATTGTGTTGGTACACATCTTATTGTTTAGATAGAGATCTTATTGTCTGGCCTCCTTATTGTTCTAGTAGCTATATAAGTAGGCTAGTAGGCTAGTGTAGTCCTGAGCGTTGACTTCAGACCTCTGTGCTTGCCTGGTTTTATCACTTGCAAGTCCCTTTGCGAGGTTGTGGGAAACAAGGCCTGCGAGGGTTGCATACATTGTAAGAAACGGTACTCCCAGTTCCGGAGATGACCCGTACTCTATGTGCTGACTTGAAAAGGCGGCGGATTGAGTCCCCAGTGGTGAGCGGAAGTGGTGTGGTGGAACAGATTCTGCTGGGCAGAAAATGAAATGCCAGAAAACTGGGGCCACCTCTAGGACTTTGTCAACTAGTCCTGTGCCTCAAGACAACAACAAGCAGTTGAAGACGTTAGCGTGAAAAGTGAAAGCACTTGAAAAACAAGTGGCCGATCTGACACAGAGAGTCAGGGAGTTGGAGGAGGGGAGTTCCTCTAGTGGAGGTTTAGATGTGATGGATATTAGCTAGAAAATGGCCTTTGTAGATAGAAATTTCGTGGGCCTGATGAATTGTATAAGATTTTCTTTTGCTGATTTGTTGGTGTGAGGGAAAATTTTGATAAGTTGAGTTCTGCCCCAAGAAAAGCGGAAAAAAAGCGGAAAAAAGGCGGAAAAAAGGCGGAATTCAAGGGGTAATGTCATGAACATGTCTATTTTTGAGTATTTATCACAGTAGGTACAAGTAGTGTAGTTGATCGGATCATCGGCCTGTGAGGGCACATCAGGGTCCACATCAGATGCGCTATCATGCGCATCATTGATGCGCTCCATTGACAGCTGTTCCCATGCTTGACAGGGCTCTCAGTCAGCAACTCATGGATGCCTCATTGCAGCCTCATTGCAGCCTCATGTTTTCCACATGTTCTTACATATCTTTCTCATGCTTTTACTCAGCTTTCCCATGAAGCTGACTGATCATACTATATATGTACTTGTAGTTCGCTCAATGCCGAGTCTAATAGTAGTATTTATACCCCATTTTAGTACGTAGTTCCCCAGTCTTGAGCTGGTCATATCTCCATTAGCAATATAGTGCTCATTATCCTCTCTCCATCCCTTTCCTTGTTCTAGAGCTTGGGTGCGACCTTAGCTATTGCTGTTTGTGGCAGTGTATTGGCTATTGTGTCTGACACAAAAGTTCTGGGGGTTAGTTGACCTGGCTGCCCTATCCCCCAGGTTTTCTGCCAAGTCAGCCAGGGCAGAATGTCGTGAACATGTCTATTTTCGAGTATTTATCACAGTAGGTACAAGTAGTGTATCTGATCAGATCATTGGCAGATGCGCTGTCATGCACATCACTGATGCGCTCCATTGACAGCTGTTACCATGCTTGACAGCACTCTCAGTCAGCACCTCATGGATGCCTCATTGCAGCCTCATGTTTTCCACATGTTCTTACTTGTCTTTCTCATGCTTTTACTCAGCTTTCCCATGAACCTGACTGATCATACTATATATGTACTTGTAGTTCTCCCAATGCTGGGTCTAGTAGTAGTATTTATACCGCATTGTAATAGGTAGTTCTCCGGTCTTGAGCAATACAGTGCTCATTATCCTCTCTCCATCCTTTCCCCTTTCTAGCTAGAGCTTGAGTGTGACCTTGGCTATTCCTGCTTGTGGCAGTGTATTGGCTATTGTGTCTGACATAAGCTCAAGACTCCCCATCACCATCCTCGCACTCACATTCCCACGCTACCGCATTCTTCATCACCTCTCCCAAATCACTCTAAAACACTTTTACATACATTCTTCCTTTACCTTTGCACTTTTGCACTCCTACCTTCTTCAATATATCACTGAGCCCATTAGTCAGTAGACAGGTAGTCAATAGGGACAAAGGGATCCTTCCTAGGGGATTCTCTAAAGTCGAACATTTGGGACTGTGTTCTTCATTGGGCCAGTTTTAATTTCTCCAGGAAATAAGCGGTAGTCAACCCGGTGATTCTGGGAGTGTCACAATTGCGACTTTAGTTCCAAGTGGTGTTGACTTGCACCCACTAGTGGCCAAAGAAGACACCGGACTAGAGCTTGAGTGCGACCTTGGCTATTCCTGCTTGTGGCAGTGTATTGGCTATTGTGTCTGACACGGAAGCGGATTACCATATTGAAATGGCAGAGGAATTCAGACCACCGAACTTGGCGACAGGTAAGGACTTTAGTAGTCGCAAAGTATTTGAGGTTCTTGTGGTCTGCCACAACATCGATAGGGAGTGGAGCACCTTCAAGGTAATGGCTGTTGGACGTGGGAATCCAGTTCGGTGTATTAGTTAGTTTCCACTCACATGATTATCTCGGACCACTATATATATGGATATTATTGTATCGTGACCCATGACCTATTAGTCTGCCCGTAGATACCTATTAGTAGTACCGGCATCCTCGGCCGGGTAAACGGCCTCAGATAGGTCTCTGCTTACTCATTTAGTACTACGTATTACCGGCCTGGTCATCTTGTATAAGTAGCACCTCTCGATAGCACATTTGCTTTCGAGAAGAACCTCAAATACAATGGTTTAACTTTTATTAACTCGAGCTAGACGCTCTCTCTTAGTCGTCCTCTCGAGCGGGCTTGTCCCCACCGAACGTTCTCTAACAATGGCGCCAAGTTTTGAGGGCATCGAAAATAGCTAGCAACTCCTTGTCATGAGTGTCATAGTTGAGTTCTGATGGTCCTAGAGAGCGGGAGCGGAACGCAACTGGGTGAATATCACCGTTGTCCCCGATTATTAAAAGGATAGCAGCTCTCATCAAATACTGCATCTCTGCAATCACAATCTTCCTAGTCACAGGATTATGGAACGACCATCCCTTGTGTTCTGTACAAAGATACACTGCTGGAAATGAATCCCAAAATCTTGTCCTTCTGCACATGCACATAAGCAAGGCAGCCCCACACCTGAAGGCATGACATCCGGGTTGAGCTCACCCAAGTTGTAGGCCTGTTTGGGTACATGCCAGCCTATTCGGTGTGAGGTGCATATAAAGGACAGGGAGAAGGTGTGCCTACGGAGTGAAACAATGGGGCACCGGGCCTCAGGTGTAGCACATTCTTTTTCAGTCAAGAGCATGTTTATACAGTGGTCCCTGATGGAGTTGGTGTCCTCTACTGGAAAAACTCAGGAAGATCAGAAGAGAGGGCAGAACAAGTGAAAACAGACAGATCTTATAGAATCTGAGCACGATTTGGTGGACCTTGGCACATTCTGATTTGCTGTACAAGCTCGAGTTGAAGTTGGGGAATTGTCAGACACAATAGCCAATACACACACTGATAGAATCAGGCAAGCACAGAGGTCTGAAGTCAACAGTAAGAAACTCTGTATTGGTGAATGAGTGAACTACTTGCCTGAAGTCAACAGTAAGAAACTGAGGACTCAGGACTACACTAGCCTACTTATATAGCTACTAGAACAATAAGGAGGCTAGACAATAAGATCTCTATCTAAACAATAAGATGTGTACTAACACAATAGAACAATAGGATCTGTATCAACACAATAGAACAATAAGATCTGTATCATGACAATAAGAACAATAAGATCGATATCACAACAATAAGATAGCGATCAGAGAAGCAAGAATAGCACAGCCCAATCACTGGTTCCAACACACACTGCCACAAACAGCGATAGCCAAGGTCACACTCAAGCTCTAGAATAAGGAAAGGGATGGAGAGAGGATAATGAGCACTATATTGCTAGTGGAGATATGACCAGCTCAAGACTGGAGAACTACCTACTACAATGCAGTATAAATACTACTACTAGACTCGGCATTGGGCAAACTACTGCAATGAGGCAAACATGAGTTGCTGACTGAGAGCGCTGTCAAGCATGGGAACAGCCGTCAACGGAGCGTATCTGATGTGGACCCTGATGCGCCCTCACAGGCCGATGATACGATCAACTGCACTACTTGTACCTACTGTGATAAATACTCGAAAATAGACATGTTCATGACAAGAATCCTTCAATGAACCGGTGGCAGAAGTTCATGATGAAACCAAGGAACTGCTGCACATCACATTTCTGAAGCAGAACGGGCCACTCAACAATGGCTTCCACCTTGTGAGGGTCCATTCTAACTTCGTTGTGGGAAACTGTCAGACACAATAGCCAATACACTGCCACAAACAGCGATAGCCAAGGCCGCACTCAAGCTCTAGAAAGGGGAAAGGGATGGAGAGACAATAATGAGCATGTCAGACACAATAGCCAATACACTGCCACAAACAGCAATGACCAAGGTCGCACTCAAGCTCTGGAGAGGGGAAAGGATGGAAAGAGGATAATGAGCACTATATTGCTAGTGGAGATATGACCAGCTCAAGACTGGAGAACTACCTACTACAATGCGGTATAAATACTACTACTAGACTCGGCATCGGGCGAACTACAAGTACATATATAGTATGATTAGTCAGCTTCATGGGAAAGCTGAGTAAAAGCATGAGAAAGATATGTAAGAACATGTGGAAAACATGAGGCTGCAATGAGGCTGCAATGAGGCATCCATGAGTTGCTGACTGAGAGCGCTGTCAAGCATGGGAACAGCTGTCAACGGAGCGCATCAGTGATGCGCATGATAGCGCATGATAGCGCATCTGATGCGGACCCTGATGCGCCCTCATAGGCCGATGATGCAATCAACTACACTACTTGTACCTACTGTCATAAATACTCGAAAATAGACATGTTCATGACATTACCCCCCTTCTCTAGGGTTGTGTCCTCACAACAGCACGACAAGACTCAATCTTGCCATTCTCCCAGTTGTACAAATGACCAGGCAGACAAGGGGTGGTGGTAAAGTTCTCCAAACACTTGTAGATGAATCAAGTATTCTGTGGAAGAGGGTGGGGTGCAGAGGGGTGTTTTTTGTGAAAATCATTGATTAGATGGTCAGCTGCAGTGAAATCCGATGCAGGGACCCAACTATCATGCTCTTTTCCATAAGTCTTCCAGTGGACAAAGTACTGCAACTTGCCCCTGTAAAGTCTGGAATCAAGGATCTCTTCCACTTCATACTCTTCATGATCATCAACGAGGTCAGGGGGAGGAGGGGGCGGAGTTTTCTGAGAGGGGAACACAGGTGCAACATAGGGGGAGAGGAGTGCTTCATTGAAGACTGGGTATTTAGCCTTCCAAGAAGCAGGGAGTGTGAGACGATAGGAGGAAGTGCCGATCTTTTTGAGCACTTTGAAGGGGCCATAGCGCTTGTCATCGAGTTTCTTAGCAGGCCGGACCGTGTTTATGTCGGTTCCTTCAACATAGACCATGTCTCCTGGCTTGTACTCCCTAGCATCATTGCGCTTTCGATCATAGAACCGTTTCATCGTTTCAGCTGCTGCTTTTAAAGATGATTCGGCCTCTTCTCGAGTTGTCCTCATAGTCTCTGCAAACTCCTGGGCAGCTGGAGTCCCTTTGGGCTCAATTCCCTTCCATGGATGTTATCCATAGTTGAGATAGAACGGAGAGAAGCCTGTAGCAGTGTGGACCTTGTCATTGTATGAAAACTCGGCAATGGCAAGCCATTCGGACCAGTCATCCTGATGGTGATTGATAAAGATCCTCAAGTACTGCTCCAGGTCCTGGTTAACTCTCTCTGTCTGCCCATCGCTCTGAGGATGATATGCTGTGGAGATGTTCTGTTTGATGCCCAAAAGTTTGCACAGATCCCTTGTGAAGTCTGATGCAAACTGTGTGCCCCTATCATGAATCAACCGCTCTGGCATTCCATGGTTCTTGAAGATGTGATCTCGGAAAAGCTTAGCAACACCCATTGAGTTTATTTCTTGGTTGCATGGGATGAACTTTGCTGCTTTGCTAAACCAATCCACAAACACCAGAATCATGTCATAACCATGTGACATTGGAAGAGGACCAATGAAGTCAAGGGAAATGATCTGCCAAGGCCGAGTTGGGACAGTGTTTGGAGACAGAGGTGCAGGAGGGGTGTCATGAACATGTCTATTTTCGAGTATTTATCACAGTAGGTACAAGTAGTGTATTTGATCGGATCATCGGCCTGTGAGGGCGCATCAAGGTCCGCATCAGATGCGCTATCTGTTGGAACCAGTGATTGGGCTGTGCTATTCTTGCTTCTCTGATCGCTATCTCATTGTTGTGATATCAATCTTATTGTTCTTATTGTCATGATACAGATCTTATTGTTCTATTGTGTTGATACAGATCCTATTGTTCTATTGTGTTGGTACACATCTTATTGTTTAGATAGAGATCTTATTGTCTAGCCTCCTTATTGTTCTAGTAGCTATATAAGTAGGCTAGTGTAGTCCTGAGTCCTCAGTTTCTTACTGTTGACTTCAGGCAAGTAGTTCACTCATTCACCAATACAGAGTTTCTTACTGTTGACTTCAGACCTCTGTGCTTGCCTGATTCTATCAGGTTATGGGCCCCGGCTTCTAAGTGTCTGTTGTCTGAGATCCTCATCCACCGCATTTTTGCACTGCTTTTGTCCTTGTTGTGTGTGTGTGCCCCTTTGTGTTAGAATCAGGCAAGCACAGTGGTCTGGAGTCAACAGTGAGAAACTCTTATTGAAGAGATAGAAGACTACTTACCTGGAGTCAACAGTGAGAAACTGAGGACTCCAGGTTTACATGCCTGGTATATATACTAACTACAAATAGCTGAGTAATGGAAATGAGTAATATGAATAAGCTGCTCAATAAGCAGCTGAGTAAGGGGTCATGTGATGTGCTCAGTAAGCGGGTGAGTAAGGTGATCAGTAAGCAGATGAGTAAGTAATCATGTGACCACAGAGCGAAATCATGTGAGACAAATGAGGGTGCTGGAAGTCCCACACTTCAACACTGCCTCCGCCGTCCACCTCACACGCTCACCACCACTTACCTCACCACCACCACCACTTGTTACATCCCACGGCAACTTGCCCAGGACATTCACCTCCTCCTACCTCACTGTTCACCACCACCACCACTCACCACCACCGCATGTCCCGTGGCACAATGCCTGCCTTGGTGCTGCCGCCTGCCCCGCCGCTCACCACCACTCACCACCATTGCTCACCACCACTGCTCACCACCACCTCAGTGCCACTGCCGGCCCCACCGCTCACCACCACCACTGCTGCTGCTGCCCCACACGATGCCCTCTCCCTGTCAACTGCACCAGTGGAAGGCCAAACTCCAAGGTCTCCTCTATATGCCTGCCAGCCGCTCTGACCCCCACCAGTAGGCATACATCTTCACGACCACTGTCCACCTCAATCATCACTGCTACCACCCCTTGAAATTCGGGCGCACCATCGACATTTGCCAGTGTTGCGTGCAATGGGCACGCTCTTGCCCCAGTCAGTGCCAGACCTGGTTGTACACCTACAAAGTCCGTCACGCACATCAATTTGGTCAGTAATTTTATTCTGTGCTCCAATAATTCCACTTACTCTGTATTTTTTCAGAGGCCATTGTCCAATTGCACCTAAATATCCATGGCACCTGGCTTGGAATGAGGTGCTGACTGAGAGCGCTGTCAAGCATGGGAACAGCTGTCAAAGGGGCACATCAGTGATGCGCATGATAGCGCATCTGATGCGGACCCTGATGCGCCCTCACAGGCCGATGATCCGATCAAATACACTACTTGTACCTACTATGATAAATACTCCAAGTAGTGTATTTGATCGGATCATCGGCCTGTGAGGGTGCATCAGGGTCCGCATCAGATGCGCTATCATGCACATAACTGATGCGCCCCTTTGACAGCTGTTCCCATGCTTGAAAATAGACATGTTCATGACACTATTTCACCTGCCTTCCTTTCACTTGTACCGCTCTCATCCAATTTTTTTCAGTAATTTGCGACGTCAGCAAACCTGAAGAATCATGCCATTGATTGATGCAGACTGAGTTATGTTATGCTCTCTTTAATGCTCATTCATTGCAGCTTCAGGGTGTCCTTGGCGCCAGAGTACTGTGTCAGAAACTATGCCTGTCATCATCCAAGTAAGATTCTTGTTCTTACTCACTCTTTTATATCAGGACTATGCACAGTCCGGGCAAAGCAGGCGAGTTTTTCAGTTTTATCTGCGCAACGGTACACTTTTATCCCTAACCACTGACCTTTCATTCATTTATCCAGTGATTTTCGAGCTTGGAAATGCAGAATGACCCACTGCCATTCAAGGACGACTCCATATCGCATATATGCAATCCTATGTCCTTGGTCACCCCCTCCATTAAAGGGATGCACCCACACCATCTTCATTTTGTTCATACTTGTGACTTCCCCATCCTAACCCTACTATTCCAGTTACATATTGTCGGCATTTGTTTTTAGCTACTCGGTTCTGGTGGTACGGCCCCTCTCCACTTCTAGGAGACTAGGGTTCACAAATATATCGGTCGCCTCATCTGACCCGACCGCATATTACACGTCCAGCAGTTTAGCATCGGCAGAAAGTGGCCTTGGAGGGGATTTAGCACTGTGGAAGATGAATGAATTGAGTCAAAAACCAGCAGTCAATTGTAATTTTGGGCACAGGCTTATGAGTCCACTCAGGAATTTTTTCAGCCTCGAGATCGGTGATTCAGTGTTGCGCACATGTAAACTGACTTACTACCAATGGAAAGTACAGAGGGAGATTATATATTCCAGGACTTGAGGCAATGTCGGGTTGTGGTGGGATCTGCTTGGAAGGCCTAACAGAGAATATTATACAAGACACCTTGAGCATCATGAACATGAAGGAGCCAGAGTCACTTATACGAGATGCATCCAGTCATTTCGAGGACCTTGCAAGCATGTATTCATCTTGCGCTTTGTGAGCAAGCAATTCCACTTAGCACCATGCTTCTCCATGCCGGGGAGCGAGATATTTTCCGTGACCAAATCTGGTGTCGTTGCATGAACAAAATTGATCCATACGAAGTACGCCGCGTGAATGGTCGTGTTCAACGAGCTCTAGAGGGAATACATCACAACAGAGCACTGAAACGAAAAAGACCCCGTCAATTTAACGTATATTTTGCAAGCCTGTGTACACTGAGTTGCGGTAGTCAATGGTCAAGAAGAAAAAGAACAGAACGACGAGTGGGTACTCCCCCAGAATATCTGCGGAGGGGCAGAAAGCCCTTCTACACCTCGCAACTACGAGGGGAACAGGCTCCATACTTCTTCCAAGTTGACCGTTATGCGTTTGCTGCAAGTCGAGTACTCGTGTACCCTGCGTACTGCGAACTCTGCTACGCGACTCATTCAAATCGAAATTCAACTATGATTGATTATACTTATGTGCCAAGTACAATTCAGGAAGCAAGTGGCACACATCACCCATGCTTATATTTTTCAAAACCTATGTGGGCCATCTCCTAACCTCCCACCCAGTCGCGCCCTTTAATTGACTCTTGCCACTCTGCGCAAGCCGAAGGTCCCCTGCATTCCAAATGTTTTCAAAAACCTCCAACAACCCCAATCAAACCATCTCAGTCCTGATCCGGCACATCCAATATTCAGCACATTCCCTGTTGTGCCTCCTGCCTTTAATCCCTTTAATCCCGAGTCTCACTATGCCTCTGTCCTGCCCACCTCGTCTAACCTGGTATAAAAACCTCGTCAGAGCTGATGTCATCCATCGCTCTTCTCTCTCGTACCACCACCACTGCCACCTTTTTCCTTCTCTACCTCACCATGTCCCTCCCCACCCACAACCCCCACCAGCCCTTCGATGGAACCCGCACTATCTTCAGTGGCTATGTTAGGCGGGCCCTCATCGACACCTACAGTTCGTTGCCCACCACCCCGCCTCCCCTCCCTCTATTAATCCCTTTGCAGTCGGCCTGGGTGGCTCTCTCTCTACTGACGCCGCGGCTTATGACATCGACTTTTTCTTCTGTGCGTCTGCCAACGAAATAGGGTTCATCCGAGCATACATGTTCCCCTCTATCCACACCCCACCCAACTAACCACTGGCCACAGTTTTTTCAAACATACTCTTAACGTACGCCCCCATCCGAACCGTCACACCTCACTCACCCCCTCTTTCAGGTGTTGCATGCATCATATATCAGCCACTCGGACTCTCTCTACGGCCCCCATCCCCTTATTCATTATGTGTTTGCCCGTAAATCTCCGTTTTCCCATTCCATCATCAACCCCTGACATTCCCTCAGTGGACTACAATGCCAAAGTCGTCCTGGCTGACCACTTCTACGATGCCGAAGACCCCGAGTGGTACGACAAGGTGTTTCCCATCGAGCGTGAGGGCCTAGGGTACCTTGCTATCAACCGCTGCCAGCACCGCCCTGACCGCAACAAACCTACCTCCACTCCCTCCGACAAGGTCCCTTGGGTGTACTACACAGACGGCCTCACGATCTCCAAGCGTCATTTCATGACGCTTGGCTACGTTCAACCCCGCCCCCTCCACCCCCTTCCCAGACCTGTCCGCAACTACCGGATGTGGCGCAACACCAGTACATTGTCCCTGCTACCCTGTAATCCCCTCTTATACCCCCCCAGCCGCCTTCTTTAGCGGTCATGTCCCGGAGCATGTCGTGGACTTCTTTCGTAAGTTCCTCTCTACTCCAACCCTTTTTTTGCTCAAAGCTTGTGCTAGTTGAGCATGGCGGCACCCTCGCCCCCGATGCCTCCCAGAACGTTGATCTGTACATACATGGCCGATTCTGCGCTGGACCGTGGGTTTATTAGACAGTGAGTCTTGTATCCCCACTCGTTTGCGCAACCTCACACTACATTACAGATTTTATACCAATGACCTCCGTGTAAGTCCTCTTCCCTTTCAGCATTGTCCCCACTCATTGTTCTCTCCAGGTCGTCTGGAAGGACATAATCTATGACTGGCCCAACCGCCTTGAACATTATGCATTGGCTGGTGCGTTATTCCTTCCTGCTTTTCCCTCCTCACCCTAACTTGATTCCAGTGGGCGTGGACAATTCAATTGTACCGTCAACGAGTATTGCAACTGCAAATTACGAGGAAACTAGCATCTCCTTCCTGGAGCAACCTTACCCCCCTCCAACGGACCCTACCGTGTGTTTCCTTACGATCGATGGTGTATGACACCAGATTTCAGAAGCTCCGAGTCCATCTGGCACGCGCTGTGGATTTACTATACCCAACCATGGGCCCCCCCATTGGAAGCATTTCATGACTAGATGAATACACCTTTCTTACTTTGTTCAACTCGTCTTTTAATCCTGACGTTCCCTCCTGCCCCTTCCATATCCTCAAACTTTTATACATATGGAGAGGTCAATACTTATTCTAATTGCACTGCCTGTAACTTTTGAACCTGAAATTGTAACACCTGTCGTTCTCTGACCCCTCATCCATAACATTCAAAAATAATCAATAAAATCACTAGCATTATATTCCTCAACATTGAGAGGTTACAAGCCACCATTGACGAGGCACGTTGTCCTCTGCCTATTCCTTGAAGCAGTTTATAGTCTGAGGGTTCGAATCTCCCTGGTCGCATCAATTTATAGTCTCAAATCTTTTTCCCAAACGGAGTCCATAATTCACAACTTGCCGGTCATCACAGCCATCATCGCCAATAACTGCACCGCACACCAATGTTACCATTGTGTTCTACTTCTGTGGTGCAAAGCGCCCAAGGAATTTCATGGTGTTCCATCAAAAATGATGGCAACATGTCCACATGTCGAGGTGACGCGACGCGATATGCACGTGGTTATGCAACAAATACAAATAAGCCCAACCCACCCGCAATGGCCCCTCCGTTTGGGCCCCACTTTCTCTATTTCAGACTCCATACATACTCAACAGACATGCTCTGCAATGCCTGCGCCCGTTCACACCTTTGGAAGATCACCTCTGGGTATGTCCATTCCCACCCATACCCCTCCACCCTCATCCCCAGCCCTGGCTGCACTCGCCTTGGGAGCGCCGGTATGAAGTCTGAGGGCCACCCCCACGCCACATACCCAGTCACGGCTGCACTCGCCTTGGGAGCACTGTTATAAAATCTGCGGATTATATTCTTCGCAAACCTTTATCTACCCCAGTTATGGCTGCACTCGCCTTAGGAGTGCCGTTATAAAATCTGAGGGCTACTGTCTTTGTCTTGTTTCTTTCCCAACCCCAGTTATGGCCGCACTCGCCTTGGGAGCACCGTTATAAAATCTGCGGGGATTCATTGATTGAGCATATTTCAAAAAAAAAAGGCAAGCATTTCTCGGTAAACTCCTTCACTCATTAATTTTGCATTCTAATAAATTCCTCAACCCCGAATTTACAAGACGAGGAACGGTGAGTCGAGGCGAAAAAAAAAGGTACATTGCTTTTTGCCTCAGCCATACACCCACCCCAACTTGAATGGGGGAACCTTCTGCATGCAGATACAACATCCAGATTAAGCTGGCACACATTATGCACCATGGGCTGTTGCCAGTACAATTTGGGTTCACAAGAAACAGTAAATCACCACTTCACGGGTGAGGCGCGCTGATGGGTAGACTACAACATGTGCAAACGTGGGTGTCAACATCATAATTTCGGAGAGCATTGTACTTCAATATATATTCCTCATAGAGTCTTGCTCCTCAGGCTCACTCAGTCCACATTACATTCATGGTACTTTGCGCAATATTTTGTTTCTTGATGCCCAGATCACAGATCTTTGATTGACAGCGGAAAATAACTAAGACCACATGTCTCTTGCTCCTTGCCACATCGCCACTCATCCAGATGGTTTATCACCCCCTGCTGCATCTCTACGCGTTACTAATGGAACATGCAGGTGATTACTCGCGCTGCAACCAAGAAGCTCCAGCTCCAGCTGGATACTGCCACACTCATCTCTAATGCTCATGTGCACGAAAATCGCGCAGCTATTTCAGGCCAATCAGACAACAACTGGCCACTTTCATTTCCCCCTCCTGTTGTCCCGCCTCCTTGTGATACAATTTCCCCCACAAGTATTATTCCAGGTGCTCCCCCCTCGTCAAAGCGCCTAAGTCGTAGCCATCAACAATGAGCAAATAAGTGTTCCAAGGAGGACCTCAGGCACAGGTCAAAGCGTGCCTGTCCACTGCTGCTCACCATCCCAACCCAGTTCTTCCCCAAAAAGTCACTGTTGCAGCAAATGCCACCAACTCAATCACGCAAAGCCTGGCTTCACAGGCAATGCACAGGCCACGAGCTCTGGTCGCATTGGTGACATGCATTACTGGGTCGAGGAGAAGGGATTTACAGTCTTCAAATGGGATGGAAGGTGAGCCCCTCTTGCATTTCAAGTTTGCTGGACCTGATCCAATCCTGGTGACAGCATGTCTTTTGTTCTGGTCGATACATCTGGCTGCATCATCGCTGCCCTCCCAGGAAAGTCCACCAATAGTGGCTGGGATGAAGATATTGAGTGGATGGCTGAGGTGTTTAAACGAGAACGTGTCAGCACTGTGACTGCTTTCACGTCCAAAGATCTCCATCACCGGCACGGTAATTTCGTGTGCATCAACTCCGGCTGCTCACATGGTTCCGGGCAACTCGTAAGCCAAAGTCTGCTATAAATTAATATTGTGTCTGACTCCTTCAGCATCCTGGGATGCTCCACCAGAGCCATGTCTGCAAGGCTCAAGCGGCAGAGCGTTTGTGCGCAGATCCGGCGGTAAACCGTGTCGCTGTTTTCCAATCAAGTGAGTTAATTCTCACTTGCGGGGTTTGTCAATTCTAATTAAGCAGACTGATTCAGACAATACTTTCCTAAGCAATATCGCCACTACAACGAAAAATTAGGCCAAATATTCGGAAGAAATTCGCACCTGAAGTGGCAGTTCAGTAAGAGCATATATCTGCTGTACATTCAACCTCGGACCCGGAACCTGCTGCGAGGGTCACCTGGACTCTGGAAACAATGCCAGTGGCATCTGTGCCATCACGTCGGTGGGAAATTTCGACCACACACGCAGTGGCCATCTAGTGCTTGAGGAATTTAAACTAGTAATTGAGTTTCCTTCCAGCTCGACGGCCCTGATCCCATCCGCTGTGGGGCTCCCACATGCGCTGTGTACGCCCCAGTGTATGTGACAACTCATGACCAAGTACAAGCTGCGATGACCTTTCCTTTATCATCTGAGCCGCTACAACTTCCCAACTTGCCACACCTTTTTCATCTCAGCACCCCACGGCGTCGCACCCGCACCAGCACATTGGACCACTTCTACACGCCGTCACCAATATCCATGCCAACCATGTCCCCGATACCTTGCACCCAACACATCGCACACGTTTCACCCAAATTCGGATCTCAGTCATCGCTCCTTGACGGACTTTGGACGAATTAGGAAGGTAGCAGTTTGCAAGTCGCCATGCCTTGACACGATTTGGGCCCAAAAAGGCAACCATCTTCGACTAGTCACGATGCCTCGGAATACATGAAACATGAAGGAACGAGATGGAACACTGAGGAAGTGGACTGAGGACATGTAGAGATGCTCCAAAGGGGATAGCTGTGAGGTATAAAAGGACCTGGATCACTCAGCAGTAGATATACAGCCTTGGAGCAGTTTTCCCCCAATACACTGTTGACACACACACACACACACACTAACCATCTAACTTGTCGCGAGACACCTGACCACTCATCCTCTAGACGGTTCATACCGAACATCTGACCCATACTCACCACTCCCTTGACCATCAAAAACCACTGCTCACACAGAGAGGAATGACCAAGGCATCTCGGACCAAATCATGGACTTACTAGACCAACGACCGACTCTCCATGCCAAACGCACGAGTCCGACGCACATTGAGCCTATAAGCTTTCGTCAAGCCACCACGGCTAACCCACCTTTGGGAGAACCAGTCGCATCAACTATCACCCAGTTCAAAGGGGAAAGGTGATAGAAGAAAGACAGAGTGGAGACTTGAATATTGTCTCGGATTGAAGTACAAGGGCAGTGTGCTCATCTGAACAAGGTATTTTTCGCATTATCCCCCATTTTTGACCTCCCACAGCATCCCAAGGGCAAACTCTGTTTGACCTCCTCTTCTTACAAACACTTATCGACCCACCTGTTAACGAGAAATCCCCCAGAGGAAGAACAAGTCATTTTTGGAACACTGTTTTCCAAAGAGGTGCCACAGTCTCCCTCACACCGCCGTGGTCACCCACAGCAACATGCCCCTCCAACCCGGAGAGGAACAATTTTCTTTCACTCAGTATGCGGTGGGTGGATTGTTTCGCTGGGTCGAGTATCGTCACATGCTGGAGGAGGCATTCAAGAACTCTGACAAGGCGGTGTGGGCTGCAACGACGTCCGATGGAGCTTGTGCAGTGAGGGTAGCAGCTAGAATCACCAGATTCTCCCTTTATGACGAGTTGGATGCAGATTGTAAAACTGTATTCCCACAGTAATTTTATTTCAATGTTCTTCATATCTACCTCACCAAACCACATTGTATCTTGTTACTTTTATTTTTTCAGCTCACGTACATCTCAACTGAAAATGGGTATAAAAACATCCAAACGAGTCATGTGAATGCATCTAGACGCAAGCACGTGACTGCATCTCGATGTTTGCCATGTTTGGGTGCTTCACAAAAATTCACATTTTCACAATGAGCATCAAAAAATAAATCACGATGCTAACGAGACATAAAGTGACACCAATTCAGACTCCAACTACCAGTGTACACCCGCCAGCGCTTCTCTGAGAGACTGTCCCCTGTGGGATATTTTGAACACAGATCCGGTGCTAGCAGACGTCCCGGACGATTTGGCTGGACAGTTTGGGGCCGGGGGTGGAGATACATGTTGGTGGTCAATCGTCTCTCAAAATCAAAAATGACACAACCCGGAACCACCGTTCCATTCACATCCACTCGACTTCACATTAGAAATATAAGAAGAAAAAAAAAGTAGATTTACCTGCGAGCGAATAGTAATGTGGGTTTTGTGTACCCCAAAGAAGGACAAAACCGTGGAGAAAGTCAGGCTGTACGACCTGTCAACACATCAGCGGGGGTATATCATGTAGAGAAAATACTATATGCGGACGTCGTCGGAATAGAAGCTGCACAAATGTCAGCATTCACCACATGATATTACAGCAACTCACTTTTTTACAAAGCCCACGTCCTGCTCTGATCCCGCCACATAGAGATCCATGTCTACCGCAGCGTCAGAAGCAATCCTTCCGCCGTTCTCCACTGAAACCAATTTGAGCAACACATGAAATGAAAAACAAACAGAAACAAAATAATACATCCTCACGCACAGCACCAGAGAACACAGCCTTTATAAAATATGTTTAGTCAGCTGCATATTGAAAATTAAAACCTACGGATATTCTGAAACAATCTCTTGGAACATGGACTTTGGTGAGTGGGCGGGGCTGACGTGGATGGACAAATGAGCACTCCTCCGCATATGCTTTCCAAGGGACTTGAGAGGGCTCCATCGGCAAACTCCGATCTGGCCGTTGAAGCAGTGGAAGAATCCACAACCCACCACGAGGGATGAGGTTCTCTGCTGAAAAGGCTCGATATTTTGTCGCAAAAATATCTGTCACCGGGCAGACGCAATACGGCCGCACTAATCGACGTCAGGTCATGGCTAACTGTAGGGTACAAGCCACTTACCAGCTAGACAAAATTGGATGGGGTCCGGAGGCAATATTCGTCCCGCACGAGCAAAGATATAATCCTGTAACCGCAACTGCCAGAAAAAAATTCATTCACTCATCATAAATAACGAAACAGGGACCTACACGCAGATCCACACTGTAAAACCTGTAGCTTACACTCAGGGGATAAAATGTGTGGTGCAAAGTACATACATGCATATAAATCCGATCTCCTCCTCACTGGCCACAAAGAAAAAGTCAACAGGGCCAGCAGCGTCGACAGCCAGACATCCTCCGCGGTCCACTGACTTGGATCAGCTTCCGATGGAAATGCTGCCACTAGACCTACAATACGTCTCGATTGCGGTGCTTGAGCAGCCCGCCGAAAACACAGCGGTGGTAGTCAGAAAATTTTTCAGCACCATCATGGGGGTAAGAAAGAAGGAGAGCTCAGCAGAAAAGTCATACAATGTGGATTTATATAGTGGGAGCTGTGTAGGAGGGAGGAGGACTTGAGCACGAAATTAGTAGCATACTGTCATGGCGCAGGCCATGGCTCGAAATGACACACACAAGTTCAATTCAACCTGGTGTCACTTTTATATCAACAAAAGTTTGTTATTGAGCCACTGATTACCGCAGACTAGAACCTATTTTACTCTCAAACATCTGTACCAAACAGAATTGAAATTCATGTGCGATGACCAAAAAAAAACAGAAACTATCACTGCGCTGACTGAATGGATGACGGATACTTGTCCAGAAATGCCTCAATAAACTTCACGACCGTCTTTCTTTCCGCATCATCGGTGCACAGAACTTTCATGATACCGAGAAGAACCTCGAGGTTTTCGTCTTCCAAAAGATCCAAGCGGGTGTACCCATCTTCATTGAGACGATCCTCCAAGCAGTTCAGCACATCAAGCGCATTGACGATGTCCCTGAACTGCTTCGCGCATTTCTGCCCCAGATTCTCCACCTGCCAGAGTGGATTGCGCAGCACGGCGATGCCAAACTTGATCATGTCAGAAAAAAAAAGAATCAATATATATATTATAAAACCTACCTTTGTCCAGGCCTGCTGGAGGTGATTGCGGCCCGTGATGAGCGGATTGTGGGCGGTCTTGAATGCCCCAAAGTCGTCAGCATGCTTGCGCATCATTTTAGCCTTGTCTTTCGTGCTCAGGCCACGAAATATGCGGGGATGGGTTTCTTGATACAGGACTGTGTTGAACTCCTTCTTGTACAAGAGTGAACCAGGGCCTCCGCGGTTCCATTTGGTGGCAAACTTGATGGTCTCAATTTTGATCAGTAAGTTGTCCAAGTAGGCCTCGATGGCACTAGAGTTTGTTGAATGGACGATTTGCTGGGTTAGTGTTGAGACGAATCTGAGAGCAAAGAAAAGGACGACTTGCTATATTGTGCTTTATCAAATCACAATTTCGGTCCAGCTGCGAGGACTGTTTTGCAAAACTCAGGGTGGTTGGACGGTGTATGATCAATGTTTCTCTTGATCACAAGGTTCTTTGCGTATAAAATAAAAATCAGCTGACAGGAATTAAAAGTGCAACAGGACGCACCCAAGAGCGAGTAGGCGGTGTGAACCCACGAAATATCATATGCAGGGCACGGTCCTCGTCTTTAATGGCAGTCAGCGACACGGGCAAAGTAATAATGTCGAGCCTCTGTGGAGACAGCATCTTCAGCACTAGCGCCCAAGATTGTTTCTGCACACTTGGTCGCTATAATATGCGCCTTTTCCTTCTTCGACTGCAAGAAAAAATAAAGCACTGTGCCTCAATATCTGAAGAATACTCACCTGGGCAGCGGGCTCTGTGTCAGCATCAGCGTCATCATCATCACTGTTATCCTCTGCATCACGGTCATTGTCTCCCCCTTTGTTGCTATCCTCCTCTTCATCCCTGTCGATGGGTGTGTCCTCCTCCTGCTGCTCTTCCTCGGCATGTGCTCCCTCCACAGGCATAGCGCGGCCAGGCAGACGTGTTGCAATGAACATCCCCGCACTTTCAATACTATCAAGCAGATATCTCCAAGCTCCTCTCGTGTGTGGTGTGTCGTCATCGGTGGGTGGACCAAACTCCTCAAATCTGCTGTTGAAAGAAGCTGCCAGACTGTGGATGCGAGTGCGAAGCGGGGGAGGGCTACGCGGAGTCCGCAAGGACAAGGTCACTTGGGGAGTCACAGTGGGTGAGCAATCTCCAGGAGAGGACATGGCGGCAAGAGACAAGAAGTGTCTGAGAGGGAAGTGCTTACAAATTCCATCAACACGCATTCTCTCGCCTTATTTATTGCTAGGCAGTCAATTCTTGTTTCCCCTGTCGAAATGTATGGGCATGTATGGAAAACCACCAGGGATTTCCCTGAGAACAATGAGAATCAGAATCAGAAAAAAAAACAACACCGTGGAAATGAAATTTGTATCTATTGTGCAGCAAGGTGTTTGTACCTGTGTAACATCTCTTCTCTTACCGCCATGCTCAATCTTTTCCATGGCGAATGTAGTCCCACTTCTGTGTTTCTCAGGCCCCCGCTGATACATACCCCACAGACGGTGTTTTTAGCAGCTGCATCCCGCAAGAATGGCTCCAGGAGTTTGGTGAGCAACCACGAGCCGAGATGGCCCATGGATTCACACAACCAAAGTTGCTCTTGGTGGTAGGCTTGCGTCTTCAGATTGGCAGATTGCAAAAGCAAGATACTTCTTTTGCGATTTGGGTGCCGATGCGGACTTTATTACCTGGTGTGTATTGGATTTTCCCTAAGCGAATTATGGCTAGTTCACCCAGGTGGTACAACGGTACTTTTAGGGTATGTGAGGATATAACCCGTTTAAAGTCTGACCTATTTTTGCAGGTAGTTACCAAAAGGTACATCTACCAATGTGCCAAGTCAGGTGTAAAACTGAGAGTTGAGTTATTCAGCTGGGGCGGTGAGTTTTGACCTAGGCTCTCCCTCATGTTGCACCCAACACAACATACAGTGGACAGTGAGGCGTTCATTGTTCCCGCTGCCGTGTTATTGGAGTCAGCGGAGGAAGTTGTACCAATACGAGTAGATGAGGAGACACACAAAAAGCGCCTGGAGAAAAGTGGTATGGGCGGGACCGGCCTTTTAACTTTGAGAAACTCCCTAGACTTGACGGTAAGCTTCCTTACTACTTGGTTGATACACAATGACTCACTTTTTTCCCTGCAGATGCACCAACACAAGCACCGAAAGTTGGTCCATACGTCTTGAAATTTACAATAGAATGTATATCGTGACTAGGTCACAAAATGTCACCACATACATGCTTCTTTTCTTCCTCGACCTTCTTTTCTCTTCCTCTCCCCCATCTTCTTGCAGTGCTGTGCAGACTCTCCAATGGCGCCAGGAGCCGCTACCCTGTGCACCGAATGCGGCCACTCATATACCTGTTCTTGGGACTATCATAAATGGACCCACCAGAAGCAGGTCCTCCTAACTTTTCCGGCTGGCGACACAGAAACAGTTTCCCGCAATCCAGACTTGGGGGAATTTCACTGTTCCTGGTGCTCTGCTAGCCACAAGGACCCGTCGAATATGATGGTATGCTCTGTGCTCTGTTTCTCTGTGGACCTGTCTGAGCTATATCCAGAAACACAGCCGCCTCTGCTACCACACAGGAAATACCGCAACCCCGCTCGATGTGGACCTTCCAGGTACAGTGTCAGTAGGAGGAACATCGCCCTCGCCTCACGTTCACCCCGCCAATGCACCCCCACTTGCTGTGTTGTCTTCAGACGCCCCAGAAGCACCACTCACCGTTGAGTTGGACGAGGATGACAACTCTCCCATAGATCTTGCAGTGTACTGCTGCTGTGAACCCGACTACAACACTGTTGTAGATCATGTAGACTACAACCTCCCAGCGTGCGGGTTGGTCGTCCGCACTGATTTCCACCTCTTGCTGTGCATAATATGCGGGCGTGTAGTTCCGCTGGACACCCTGGCCGCCCATGTCCATTCACATGTACCGGGGGTCAATGTACCCAACTCTATGGGGCCACAACTCAGAGCCAAGTTCCAACTCATCGAAGTCACCAACATCACATATCCAGTGACCACCATCCCTCCCATATTCCCTCTCGAACTTGTTCCAAAACTGTTTTACTTTTGCGGTGGATGCGGACGAGGATACGGCGGCCTCGATACACTTCATTCCCACCAACGCGACCCCACACGATGCCCGCAGAGCTCCGCAGTCGAGTGCCGAAAATTCTCGTGTGTGTACGGCCAGTAATTCACCGTGGGAAAACATCGCCACGTCTTTCGTGTAGACCCAAGGCTCCTGCCTCTCAAGCCCTCCGTACTTTTGCCTCCTACGCCAGAGCTTGTGCAAGGCCTGCACATGCATTTTGACTACACAAAAATGCCCATTGCTCTGCCTCCGTGCCTTGCCGACCTGAACCTTCTTGTGCACCGTGAGCAGTGGGTCCAGCACTTCGAAGGCTTCATGACAGATGAGATCAGTGATGCCTGCTGCCTGTCCAAGGCTGGAGATTACCTCCACAAGATGAAGGAGGCGGTTGTGGAGTGGCTGAAAGCCGTTGAAACATCCATAAAGCGTTATAACACTTTCGGTGTTCTCAAAGACCTTTCACAATTTGGGCCGTACATTCTCTCATTAATTCTATAAGCAATAGGGATTAAATTTTGAGCAGGATGGAATCACAGGCTGCGTTGAGAACGCTCACGCCGGACAGCTTCAGGCTGTATGGGACGTACCTTTGGACACTCATTTTCAACCTGATTTGGCAAATCCGAGAAGAACAAACTGTATACGCATACCCCATCACCCCGATGCAACGCACAACCCTGATGGCCTTGGCTGACGCTGGGTCGAGGTCATGGACACAAAAGAAGATGGGACCCCTTGTGCAGGCGGTCGTCCTGGCCCTTTTCACTCATCACAAGGACAATTCAACGGACGAGTATGACAAGGGAAAATTCTCCTCGGCCGTAAACTGCTTCATCATCCTCACGGCCTTCAAGCCGGATGGCCAGATGCATCCCACATCCACGATAACGTCTCAACTGATGAAGCTCGTGTACGTCAACAGGGCCGCCCAGCTCTTTGAGATGAAGCGGCTCAGGAGGTCACAGGGGATCAATGTATACGAGTATGTTTTTTCTGTTCTTTTGCCAAGCGCATGCAACTGCTAATGCTACTCGGTAGGGCATTGGAGAATGTCAAGCAGAATCTCATTGACCGAAGAGAAACTCCCATGGCCTTCCTATTCAACATGTACAACTTGGTATGCTCACTCAAGTGCGACCAGTTCACCCAAGACGTGGCACATTTCGTGGATGCGGGCTTCCGAGAGTTGTCCTACCTCGGCAAGCGCATACGGCTTGGAGACTTTGGCACGTTGGTTGATGGCCTTCGAGTGGACATTAGGAGCGTGATTGCAGAGTACATGCTGTTTGGAAGAGAGAAGCCGGTGGGACTTGACATTGTGTTCGAGTTATCCAACCTCGTAGACAATCCTTCCAACAAGACGGCGGGCTACTGTCTCCTCGACCATCCCAGCAATCCTTTCACCGCACACTGCACCAGTTACGCAGAATTCATCCTTGCCGATCCGGAACTGGCTGAGCGCTTCACCTTCAAGAACCAAGGTGCAATCGTTTGGAAGATCGACTCTTGTTTACAGTTCCTCCTCAACAAGGAGAAGATCCAGGAGAAGCTACTCGTGCTGATGATCGTCAGCGCTGGGCCGTGCACGCGGGGGACAGACATCGCAGCTGAGTCGCTGCATAATGTACCGGGCTGCTCCGAGCGTTGCGCAGTCATGCTCTACAGCAACTTTTGTCTTGTCGGGATTACAGATAAAACAACGCACATGCACCTCAAAGACAAATACGCCCCACATGCTCCATCAAAGAGCGTCGGCTGGGAACTCCTATACTTCCTGGGCATTATCCGTCCATTCCAGACATTTCTAGCAAACTACTTTTGGGGACCTACCACGGCACACCGTTATCACGAATACCTCTGGCCCAAGGTCAAGGCGAACATCACTTCTGCGGAGCTCAGTGCTGCCCTCTTCAAAGCTACTGAGCAATACCTCGGAATTGGTCTCACCATTCTTCCATACTGAGGGATCCTCATGACCTTTGGGAGTGCACACGCCCACGGAAATGCGTATCTCACCGAAATATCCAAAGAGTATTTCTGGGATGCTGCTGAGCATCACACGACATCCACTGCCGACTCCCGGTACAATAAGGTCCAAAATGTTCCTGTGCATGCGAATCGTCGCAAGGTTTTGGGCTGTATCATGGTCTCTGGCCTCTGGCAGAGTATTGTGCCGATCAAAAAGGAAAATCCGCTGAACGTACACCAAAATGAAGTCATCCCCGATGAGCCAATGTCTAGCATACCAGGTATTTTGAATTCTTTTCTTATTGGTCTGCAATATATTCAGGCTCAAGACTCGCTAGAAACAGACAAGGCTGTGTCCTTGAACGTGCCATTGCTTGCGAACACCCTGATGGGGTTTCTGCGGCCCAAGGTCACCAAGATGATTGTTCCTGAGATAGGCAAAAATATGGCCTACTACGCGGCCCGCCTGCATCCCCACCCCCCAGTCGTATATGGCCCTCACACACTTGCAGCAAAGTCGACCATTCAGGTCCATCCCTCACGCCTAGATGATCTATGCAGGCTCTTGCACGATGACACGGCCTTCTTTCGCTATCCGGAACAGGCACTCTTCATCGAGAAGATCGAGGCACAAGAGGGCGATGTGCTGGCTATCATGTGCTGCAGCACGGGCAAGACGATGCTCGGCCTCATGATTGCCAAAGCCTACAGCTGGGGTCGTGTTGTGAGCTCTCACTTTGCTCAACCCACCAACCGGCATCGGATCGCGATAAATTACCACCCAACCCCAGCGGTATTCCCTATACCCCCACTGAGCCAAATACATCGCTACCGCTCGAGCGTGCCACCAAACACTCATCATCATGTCATTCCAGGCCCCTATCTTCCCTATGCCACCATCGAACAATGATCCAGGTCTCCACTTTTCCTCAAACTGCCTTCTCCCACAGCTCCATCTCATCTAGAACCCACGTCCGGATATTAAAACCCACAAAAGCCCCTCGAAAATAATAAAAAGGTATGTACGGTTATTCACCTGCCTCCCTCTGCTTAGGCAATGGGAGGCAAAGAAACGAATAAGCTGTACATGGTCCTAGTGTGGTTCGAACACGCGTCTCTCAGTTATGAGCGTCATAGGCCGCTAGACCATAGGTGTAAGGATGTCGCATACGGACCGGCACCCGTCCGTATTACCCCTTTAAGCCACATCACCGTAGCACCGCTTGCTTTGTAACGTATATATATATAAGGGATCCGCTGGCATATGATGGGCATCTTTTACCCACCCACCCGCTAGGAATCCCTCCGTCTATTGAATATAGAACTTAGGGCTGCTTAGCATTAGGTGTCGTGTAAGAGCTCATACCATCACCTAACAATAGGACCGTTATATTTCTTGGAATCCGCAACAACGGGATAGTTCACCACAGGGCCAGGTGCTTGACATAGGACCTGGAGATGGGTTTATATCGCTCAGGAGGAAATACGAGCCCGACTGTAACACAGACCAGGCATAGAGGGCCTTTGTTTGCGTGCATCATTGCCAGCTTGGCTTGGCTGGAGACCCAGGACATGCAATGTCATGTTGTATGACATAGAAGGCGACTCGTGTGACCTGGAGCGTGCCAAGACCATTCACTATTAATAGGTCCAGACGTCCCACGATGACTTGGTGGCCATACAATCCGGAGTGTGCCAAGAGTGTCTCATACCACACAACCCGGGGGTTATTTCGGGTCGTCGTAACAAGACAATCTATTTTCAGCCCCAGACGACCAAGCTGGCTATGACAGGCGGGCACCGGTGAGGAGTCATATGGTAGGAGAGGGGGACCTGGGAGAGGGAAAACTATAAATACAAGGATCATTCTTCACATAAATCATCACTGAGTTCCCCTGTATTTCTCTAGTCTACACTAGCAGAAGGATAAGAATACACCCAACTATAGAGCTCTCTGGTCATCCAGCAGGTGAAACATCTCCCTCCGCTTTTCGAAGCACTCACAAGATCCTCCCGGATCACATCCTTCACCCAAAAACACTCTGATTTGAGGAAAACAATACTTGTACACGGAAACGCTGCCGTTACGAACTTACTCGCAGTACAAATCAGGGCGCGGTAGCCTCGACCCACCATCTACACTAAATGCAGTCAGCCCTTCCTTTCTGTGGATATATCCTACTAGGAACTTCCACCAGTAACATACGACATCCGGATACTCCTCAGACACTCTCGCCTGAGCATATCATCTTATTCACCTTGATCAACGACCCGGACCCCCTCGTATACATTACAAACAGGGCCAGAGACAAGGAATTTTCCCTCTGGTCGCTGTCTTTGGCGATAAAACACCACAAAAACTATAAATCCTCTCGAGTCCGGCATTACTCGTGCTCCCGCGTCGCTCTGAAACGACTGTAGGGATTGCAATAGGTCGATTGGTGCAGGAGAAGGCCTAGTATCGATCCCCTTCATCAACATACGAAGCAAAATATAGCTAAAACACACCCGGAGAAGCGACCCGGGCACTCTTTTAGCTCTTAATTGTTATATTCCGGCTGCTCAAACACCCGGAATAACCACCAGCAGATCTGATATACCTAGTAGCACCCCCATAGGCATTTAATTAGACCTGCTTGGGGTAACCCATGCACTAAAAACAAATTAACTACACCGTTCACAAAAAACTTGCTAGACATACCTTTCTGAAACTCGCAGACCTACTTGCAGTCACCAGAACCGCAGTCAACATCACAACGCCTCCCACGCCACTTGAGCCACTATGCAGCCCTTTCGCACGCTAGCATGGCAAGGAGCTGTCTTGCTTCCAACTTCCATGTCGCCTCGAGTTTCCAAATCACTTCGCGCCGAGGCCACTGTCACCAATGCTGCCATCTATCTCAGGGCTGCTGACGCCTATCTCGTTTGGAAGGCCACTGGGTCTGACCCTTACATCAACGATGTGCGCGTCACCTTTCAACGTCTCCTTGGGCAAGACCGCGGGCGTACCCTCTGCACATTGGCCCTGCTCGTCTGCGTCAGCCAGGACAAATGGCCCGCATATATGCCGCAGCTGCACTTCACCACGGAAGTTCCCATCTGCATTGACAATGGCCGGTACCACTTGCTCGAAGGCGTCGCCGGCGCGTTTCCCCCCGGGGCTAAACATTGATGCCCTCCTCTCGCACCCAAGGTCCAGCGAATGGAGCATGTGCTGCAACATTTCGCAGGCTGCTCAGCGCAAGGTAGTCGTCTTCGCTCAACGCAAGCTTGAGCTTTTGCTGACTTAGCATGATAGGCGACGTGTTCCGGGCGGATGTACTGAAGTGGATGGCGCCAACTGGCGGGAGGGCGGGAGGGCACGTAATATAACCTATCTTGATATATTGCAACGTACATACACACGTGATGCCTGTTAAAAGAATTGTCAGCTTTATTCGACCGCGGAGTGGGAGAGCCCGAGGTGGTGTACATACTAAAAGAACGCCACCTAAAAGAACGCCGCCTCCCACCCAATGCTTATGCTCCCATCGACAACGCCCCCCCTCCCCAAAAATAAAAAAGGGACCTCTGTGACGCCCACACACCATCTGTTGCACTGCCCTGCCCTGCTCTTATGCTTGCACACACACACACCACGCCTGTTAAAACCAAATGTGTCAGTCTTTACTCGACCGCGGAGCAGGTGAGGCCAAAGTAGCATACGTACTAAAAGAAAGCCGCCTCCCACATAAACTTCTGCTCCCACCCACACCTTCACCACCACCTTCTCCACCCTGCCCCGCAAAAAAATGAAAATGTACTACTCACCACAAACTCTGTAAGTCCAGCACACCATCTACTGGCCTGCCTGACTTCCTCTGCCTTTCGCAGGTATGCACTGGTGTGGGCGCATGTCGTGCTCGGCACGAAGGAGTCGTGGGAGTTCCCACGTAAACCACCGATGTCGCCGGCTGAGCGCCAAAACGAGCTGCCCAGGTAGAGAGAATTAGGGACGAACTCGGGGAGGAAGCTCTCTTGAATGAGCATGGTGGCAGCAAGGAGAATAATACAAGTGGGAGTGGGATGAAGAATATGAATGCATTCAATTACATTGCAGAAGGGGAGGCAACTGGTGCATCCATGGTTATGCATGGCCTTTATGACCTTTATGATAAGGACAGTGCCTGACTGCAATGAGGAGGATTTCAACATCCATTTCAATACACTGGCGCTCGTTCAGGGCAATGCACTTGGATCGAGAATGGCATGGACTTTACCTACTAACTTCACATTCGTCTACCCCATTTCTTGCCACTCTTTCTTCAACGCCCCGGGGTCACACAGTTTTTGATTGGTTCGCTCACTGCCTACTCTTCTCAAGTGACTCAGCTCACTGTACAGCCAGGATCACTCTCCAGCACGCATGCGGGCCGACAAGCTAGTTTCTCGGCCAAGACCATGCACCCAAGCCCAGCATCGAGCTACGGCCATGTATCGCACCAAGTGGAGTGCCCATGACTTCCCCCTGCACCATTCACTCACTTTGCGCGTCAAGAAACATCGAGGCGTTGCAAGAGCAAGCTCACAAGCGCATGGCACGGTTAGCAGCGTCTCGGCAGCCTTTTCTTGACTGATGCCGGCAACCAGACGATGCCAACGCCTCAAAGAAGAGGGGCAGACCGACGTCAACGCCCAGGCTGCCGACCAGTGGTACTGAGAGCAACATAGGCTCGAGCTGGCGGTGGCACAGCACAATCGCCAACAGCGGTATGTAGCTCAAACTAGTTTTTATTTTATGCTAATAAGAAACCAGCGCTTACATCGAGAAACATGGCGAGGACGCGTGGTACAACCGTTATGAGAAAAACAACCCGGACATACTTCCCGACGGCCCTTCTCCACAAGCACCTTATCCTCTTGACCAAGATCGCCGCAATTGGACGCAGGATCAAATCGTCGCGGACTTCTTGGACCATCACGACCCAACTACCGCCCCTGACTATGTGCCCAAGCCGGGCGAGGTACAAATCTTTGAGCAAGGGAGATGGCACTGGGACTTCGACTGATACTGTATCTTGTTTTTCTTGTTTTTATGCTCGACCCTTAAACAACGCATATTTGGGACTTGCAATACAGCGCCGGAACACCTACTACTACATCGGCTACTACCCAACATGTGCTACCACAGCTACTACCGCGTGGAAGTGGCATCAAAGGCGCTGTGAGGGAGACTGGTGCCTCTTTGGAAAACGGTGTTCCAAAATGACTTGTTCTTCCTCTGGAGGATTTCTCGTTAACAAGTGGGTCGATAAGTGTTTGTAAGAAGAGGAGGTCAAACAGAGTTTGCCCTTGGGATGCTGTGGGAGGTCAAAAGTGGGGGATAATGCGAAAAATACCTTGTTCAGATGAGCACACTGCCCTTGTACTTCAATCTGAGACAATATTCAAGTCTCCACTCTGTCTTTCTTCTATCGCCTTTCCCCTTTGAACTGGGTGATAGTTGATGCGACTGGTTCTCCCAAAGGTGGGTTAGCCGTGGTGGCTTGACGAAGGCTTATAGGCTCAGTGTGCGTTGGACTCATGCGCTTGTTGTGGAGAGTCGGTCGTTGGTCTAGTAATTCCACGATTTGGTCCGAGATGCCTTGGTCGTTCCTCTCTGCGTGAGCAGTGGTTTTTGATGGTCAAGGGAGCAGTGAGTATGGGTCAGATGTTCGGTATGAACCGTTTAGAGGATGAATGGTCAAGTGTCTCACGACAAGTTAGATGGTTAGTGTGTGTGTGTGTGTGTGTGTGAACGATGTATTAGGGGATTGGTTTACACTAGAAGACTAGTGGGGGAAAAACTGCTCCAAAGTTCTATATCTACTGCTGAGCGATCCAGGTCCTTTTATACCTCGCAGCTATCCCTTTTGGAGCATCTCTACATGTCCTCAGTCCGCTTCCTTGGTGTTCCATCTCGTTCCTTCGTGTTTCATGTATTCCAAGGCGTCGTGACTAGTCGAAGATAGTTGCCTTTTTGGGCCCAAATCGTGTCAAGGTGTGGTGACTCACGAACTGCTACCTTCCTAATTCGTCCAAAGTCCGTCAAGGAGTGACGACTGAGGTCCGAATTTGGGTGAAACGTGTGCGATGTGTCGGGTGCGAGGTATCGGGGACGTGGTTGGCATGGATATTGGTGATGGCATGTAGAAGTGGTCCGATGTGCTGGTGCGGGTGCGACACCATGGAGTGCTGAGATGAAAAAGGTGTGGCAAGTTGGGAAGTTGTAGCCACTCGGATAATAAGGGAAAGGTCATCGCAGCTTGTACTTGGTTGTGAGTTGTCGTATATGCTGGGGCGTACACAGCGCATGTGGGAGCCCCACAGCGCAAGGAAGGCTGTAAGCAAGGCGCCTCAGAGATGAAGCCGCTTAAGGACTGGACACTTACATTGCGGAATGGGTAGCGGGTCGACGCGGGCTCGTACACCTCCCCGAGGTGGTAGTGCTGGTCCTTCTGGCCTGGCGTGTACTTGCTCGGGTCGGAGGCTCCGGGCGCCGATGAAAAAGGGGGTACATCATCTTGCAATATCAGCGGCAGCAGAAAGTCGGAGCACTCGAAGGCCAACTGAGTATCGGTGTACACATGGCCAATGGCCACGAGTGCCTGCTGCCTGTTGGCGTTGAGCGCGAGCTGCCAATGCAGCTCGAATTCTAGTGAAATCATTGAGGAGCAGGAGCACAGCCATGTTGTGCATGAAGGAGTTTTATGATGTGCTTACTATTGAGTAGGAGCTAAATCTTACCCAGAATGTATACACTTAGACCCTGGATTTTCTGATATTACTGAAGAGGAGGAGGAAGAGCCTGGACAATTTGATGAATAGTTTCTTACTTAACCCACAGTACGACCTACTCAGTACAGCTACTATGCAAATTTCGATGTTTTTGGAGAATCACAGCAGAATTCCAGAACTGATCAAAATTGCGGAATATTTCCAATACATTACAGATCACGCTGTCATCAAAAAGAGGGTCGCATTGACTTAAATTCGCTGCTCTGCTCACACTCATTATGCAATGACTGTTCCCAGAAAATGTGGCTGCCACCTGTTTTCTGGAAGGTCTCATTCCACTCTTTCCTTCTGACCACCATCATATCATCCTCACGCTCATCCATCCACCATGAACGAGTTCGCCTTTTACTGCAACCAAATCCCGCCTGCCCCACTGCTCAACTCAGGAGAGCTACTTGCTGAGCCTCCCAACAACATATGGGTGCACACCGATGACCCCTTTGGCTGGATCCTTTACCACATGAATCCCATTGTCATTCCCACCAATTTGCTGTCGATTGCACCTAATGGATGAATTCCTGCTTATCCTGTGGAGCAATACAATGTTGTTGAGGTCAATGAGCATACTTGCATCTCATGCTCCATCATATCCGCCGAAGCCACCCTCATCATTGCACATCCGCTGAATCCCAATCAGCTCATACACTTCACTCCAATTGTGAACCATGGACCTTTGGAAGCTGAACCTGGCCACAATGCCATTGAATGGCAGGACTGCTATGACCCCAGAGCAGTCACCTCATCCTGCTTTCTCCCGCCAACATCCTCTACTGCTACCCTAGCAGTTTCCCTAACCCTGCATTCACTGGCCAGAATTATGCTTGCACTGTAACCCCAGTATACAAGAGGACCGTCATCAACCCAACCAGCAACCCAAACAAGTCTATTGGCCAGCGAAGGATGACGAGAGTACTTATAATAACCCCAAGGACCTCTAATGGTACACAGCTGAATTTTCCATGAACCCCCACACTGCATCATACCATCAAACCATTCGCCTCTCCCTAGCATGCAATGACCCCTGGAAGCTGCTGGAAGACCATGTACAGGAAATTCCATCTACTTCCATGCCACTCGAACCTTATTATTATGCCCTTATGTGCCCACTGCCCCTCATATCCCACTATAAACCACTCCCTGTTTTCAAAATTTGCCAGCCAGGGATACCCTTTCACCCAAAATTCCATGGACATTTACCCCGTAGAAAATCATCATGTCTGCGGAGAACAATTTTATATGGGCTGCACAATCAATTGCACTGATTACTATGCTGGAATTATTATCCCCTACCACATTGGTGAATGCAGTCACCAGGATAATTGGGTTGTCCTGCAATGTACCACCATCAATGGAAAGGACCTTTGGATTCAAACAACATACATAAATGTTTATTGGACTATGCAACTGCTGGTCGAGCATTGTGAGCATACCTGATAATTGTCCTAATTAAAAATAATAACTAATAAAAATCCAGCCTGCCATCGACAAGCAAAGCCAGAGCCATGGAGAGTCTACTGTAAACCAAATCCAATGCAAGGCAATATAAGGGAAGGCAGTTTAAGAAGAAGGAAAAGAATTGAAGGAGACACCGGGGGCAAAGATTGAGGCACCTGAAAGTCAAGTGCCTTACACGCACTTGGCTCACAGGTGGTAATGTCGTGTTATATACCGTGCAAGCGGAAGGGACTTAGACCGGGATGTCCGGGGACCGGACGTATCCGGTGGACCGGACGTTCGGAGATGACCGGGAGGTATAGCGAAACCCAATGCCACAGAGGGTAAGGGCGAGGATACTAGCCAGGCTGATTCAAGACAAGTCCGAGTAAGATCGAAGACGACCGAAGAACCGGACGTCGGACTCAGACAGGAAGATAGCGCAGAAACATTTATAATCAAACTGAAGTACAAGACATACAGGACGAGTATTTAAGATGTAGATTTAATAGTATCTTAAAGGAATTGTGGCATGACACTTAATTTGCGGTACAATAAGGACAATAAGAATTAATTTCCCAAAAGGGAAATTGGATCGGAAACGTCGGGGAAAGACGAGGCCGACGTTGAAGACAATAGAGGCCTGCGGATAAACGGGAAACGCTCAGTAATCCTTCATTGCGTAAAAACCCGATGGTCCCGAGGTGCGGAAGTCCAGCCAGCCAGTACCGGGTTGACCGGTAGAACCGGTCAACCGGAAGTACCGGTCAGTTCGGCTGGTCGCACAGAGTGCATGGATATAACATGTCGCCAACAAAGAACAGACAAAGTGTCTTGGACAGACAAAGCCCAGACAAAGCAAAGACAAAGGGCAGGCAAAGATCCTTGTGGTGCCGGGAAACTTTACCTGCCCTTTGTCTCCCCTTTGACTACCTTTTGTTGGTCAAAGAGACCTTGTATATTGTCTGTAAATTGCCTTACCACCTGCAAGCCAAGTGCGTGTAAGGCACTTGGCTTTCAGGTGCCTCTATCTTTGCCTCCAGTGAGAGTTAACTGGGGATGGTTGAATTATGTTCCCCATGGATGTCAGACTCCTAACAAATTAGGAGTCAGAACATTGAATATATGGCCAATGTTACTTACCATGTACTGTCGAGTGCGTAATGTGTTGAGGGTGATATGTGCTTTCCAGAAGCTTATATGTGGAAGTTCGTGTGCTGAGTCGTTCAGCGGGCTGTTCCCGGTTCACAGGGAAAAATGGGGTGTACTTGTGCTTATGTCGATATTCGTAGTGCTGAGTCGTTCAGCAGGCTGGTCCCAATTCGCTGGGATAATTCGTAGTTTGTCGTGGATTGGCTCCAGATAGTGCAACACTTACGTCGTGCTGAAATCAGGCAGCTCAATTGGTTCTTACTTTGTTGCGCTTTGAACAACCAATCAGACAGTGCAGAGGGCTCTCTAGCCTACTCGGGGTGACTGTTGCAGAGGCTTGTTTGGGTTCGTAGTTTGTAGGAAGAATTCCAGAAAGTGCGACACGGCCGGCATGACGAATTCAGGCAATTCTAACAATTCGTAGTGACTTTCGTGGGCTTAGAACAACCAGTCAGACAGTGCGGAGGGCTCCGGTGAACCTACTCGGATTGGCTGTTGCAAAGGCTTGCTCGGTTTCGTAGTTTGGTGTGAGTGGTATATAGATGAGTCGAAATAGACTCAAAAGTTCAAGTATGCGTGTAAAGATTCGCTGTAAATTTAAACGTGTGGCTACTACAGTGGGTGGTTGTCTACTTTGGGAGGCCTGAGGCTCCTCCTTATATACTACTGGCATGGGAATTTGATCGGGGGTTGAAATGACTCATTCTGACTGTGCAAGGCTGTACGCAGAGCCATATTGCTATGTTTTTAATTAATCGGGAAGTTGTTCTGACTCATTGCGGCAGTGCCACTGTGCATGGCTGTTCTTTGAGTCATATTGCTGTGCAGGGGAGTCATCCTGACTCATTGCGGCAGTGTTGCTGCGCGACTGTGCATGGCGAAACCTTTTTGCCTTATTTGGAAATTCGTTAAACCCCGATTGGTACGTGTTTGGGTGGCCATGATGTGTTTGTGCTTATTTTGATAGTTCCTGATGGGAGCGTGAAATTTTCTCTTCACCCCCAACAAGTTTACTGTATGACAGTACTACAATTGAGGACTTGTAATATTTCAAAGGTCAAGGAATTTCTAAGTACTGTGAAATAAATTCTGACCATGGGAAAATCAACTCTGGACTGGTGAGTAATGTTGCCCAGACTTGTTACTCAGCTTTCCCAAGTTGAAGTCGAGTCATGAGCATGACTCAATGTGACTTATGAGTCGAAAGAAGTCAACTTGGCGTGAGTCGGCACAAAAAAGAGTAAATTGTTCTGTTCACTGCGGAAGTGGTCATAGAACCTATGTAAAGGATCTGGGAGCCTGTGCGGGATTTCCATAGTTTTCTTTCTCATGGTTAGGGGACAAATCAATTGTATTTTGTAATAACTGTAAATTTCAACATGTCCATAGTCTCAACCCAACATCATAAATGCTTAGACACCTCTTCTGAACTCAATCCATCTGCGGTTGAAGACAAGTCTCAGCAGAGTCCTGTCTATAAGTTTGAAATGCAAGGAAAACAGCCCCCAAGCTCAGGCTCACATTTGTTTCTTCTCGTAAGTTATTAGCCTGGGCTTGAACAAGCAAGTTGGCAAGATGAATCAGACATCTTAAAGACAACCTCCATCAGGTGGGGGAGACCTGAGAGTGAATATGGTGGGATGCATTATCATGTTATATTCATGCCGAAGTCATTTGAATTTCCCTCAGAGGTCCTATGGAACCTCCGAAGTCTGGAAAACCTCCAACAAGGGTTTTTATGCAATGAAGGTCTACTGAGCATTTCCCTTTCATGTCTTCTAATTTTAGCGTCAACCTTGGAAGTTCCATCCGAGGCCTTTATTGTCTTCACCCTCACTTATCAAGAGTCTCCATATGTCTTATTGTTCTTATTGTCTCTCAGAGAACGATCGGACACTGACATGCATCTTATTGTTCTTCTTTATTTTTATAACAATAAGGACTATATGTATAAAAGCTAGCACCTATGCCATGTATTCTTCAGTTTGATAATTTTATTAGTTATTGTGTTCTCCTCTACACAACCTGAATCGGACCTCTGAAGTTCTACTCTATTCTTATTCCGGCCCTCCTGCTTCCTAATCATCCTCCTGTTCTTAAACTCTGGGACTTTGTCTTGACTTTGTCTGCAAGCCAGGTAGTCGCACACTCTCAGTAGTGCTTGCGAGAACAACCTTCTAGCTTATCGGACCTCCGAAGCATCTCCGAAGCACCTCCAGGAGTTTCGCCTTCAGAGCCTCCGGTCTCTTTGGCTCAGCACTTAACATATCAACAGTGCTTGCACCAATTTGCAGCTATGATGACATACAACAATTAAACAGAAACAAAATCTGGGCTGCTGACATACCCACAATGTACCCTCGCTGGGTGTCCAGGGGTCCGCACTGATGTTGACAGTCAGGAAAGGTATGTGTGATGAGTGGTGGTTTTTAGCAGGGTCGTGCTGCAAAAGCGAGTAGCCGCGGCCGCTGCCAACGTAACAGGCGCTGCCCCTGAAAGTGAATCGAGCGCCTCCAGTGCAGCGTCGTCATCTTCAGCAAATGCCCTGGGGAACCCAGCGAATCCGGTGTCACCTGCGCCTGCCGTCCCCGACGTCGCGCCCGCCATCCCCGCTGCCACGCCTGCCCCTGGCGCTGATGCCCAACAACAACCAGCCTCGCTGGTCGAGTCGGACACCGGAGCATCCCCGAACGACAAGGCTGGTTTGCTGACAGAAGAGCGGGCGAAGGCTGCGGGTATTGAGCCCGCGCTGCACATTCAGGTGAACACGTTGATGCCAGAGGCCCGGGAGTTGCGCTTGGCGAGCCTAGCTCGGATGTCGGTATACTGTCACGATCGCAAGAATAATATCGCGCGAACCTGCAACTGCAAATCGATTTGGGCCTGGTGGATGCAGCGGGGCAGCTGGGAATCAAGAAATCGAGGAGAAAAAGGCCAGCAGAAGGGGGGGGGGGAGGGCAGAGGAAGCATGCGAAGGGGGACGAGGAGAGCACGCAGGAAAGCGAGGGGGATGGCGACGACAGTGATGGGGGAACACCGACACCGCACGCGATGCTGCCGCGGAATGCGAAAAGCCGGCAGGAGGGTGCAGACGGTGTGCCTGCGTGGGCGACGGTGTTGAAGGCACAGCTGGAGGATGGGGCGGGCGGAGGGAAGTGGAGCGAGCTGGTGGAGGCGTGGTGGAAGTGTGAAGCCGCGGCCAAATTCACGGGGCTGGTGCGGGGTCATGCAGCGAAGTTGCGGCCCAAGCAGATTGTGGCATGGGTCAGAGGCGCGCGCCTGGGAAAGGGTGATCTGAATCCCCCCATCATCGACATATACGCGTATTCTGTGCAATGGTGGGCATGGTGGGTCGATATTAACCCGGATTGGCGGGTTCGGACGCAGGGGGGGAAGAGGTTGGAGAGAGAGGGGGAAGGAAGCTGGTCGAAGCTGGCGATTGGCGGTCCTAACAGGCTACTAAACATTTTGATTTGCCTATGGTGGTGGCGGAATGTGGTGCCAGAGGTGCAGATTGCGGAGTGGCTGGAAGCTGTCGAGGACGTCCATTGGGCCGTTTGTAGCATGGAGTAAGTGGGCGAGTAGTTGATGCATCGCTGGGCAGGAGCTGACGTGGTTTTCAGGGCGCCGAATGAGCCAATGGAGGGGGAAGAGGCGCCGGATGGAGATTTGATGACTGATTGATGCCGGTTGTTGTGGACCGCTCTACACACGTTCGACGTGTGGTATGCTTGGGGATAGTCCAGGGCTACCTGGCCTCAACGTTTGATGCCGCACCAGCCATTGGAAAGGGTGGATTAGCGCGCTTTTTGTGCCCGCTTTACAGCATGGGCACATGTTCATTTGTCATGTAGTTGTTGTCATCAAATATGATCTTATTAAATAAAATACATTATTTCGTCGCAGAGCGGAGTTTGAAAGTAAAATTTAAGGTCTGCTGGGCATGCCGAAACTGCCATCAGCTGCCTGCCAGGACAGCCACCTGCCTATACCATGCTACCGGGGAAACCCAGTAAGTTTTTTGTATTAGCCCTACCGGCAGTGCCCAGTAAGTTTATACATTGTTGTAACAATATGAACTGACAAAGTTACCTATCATTGCTGCACAATGGCCCCTTGATGCCAGCCTCCCCCAAATGAGCCTGCACCTGCTGAACCAGCCAGAACGACCTCTTGTTCCACAAGGAGCAGCTCTCACACTACAGCTCCCCAGGAACAACCTCAGAGGGCACCCTCTCACTCACATCAGCACAATGCATGCACCACCCCCCCAGTTCAGGATGCCATTCAACCTGAGCCAGGATGTGGTTTTGCACCACTGACTTGTAAGTGACCTTTGCAGCGATTAAAAATGTCTTTCATCACCCAACACAGCATTGGACTCGCATCAAACGTTGCCAGCAGGAAGTCGAAGTATTTTTTTCTTACTTGTGATTGAATTATGTTACTGATTGGAGCCAGGTCGCACAGTACACCAGTGGCACCCCCTCTTCAGGCCTTACAACCTTAGACGGTGAGTCTTCAGATTTACATTTTAGTATGCCATTCATCCTGCAGCCCCACTCACACAATCAACCACTATTCCCAAACTCCTAGCCATGTTACTGCAAACCACCTTTCACACCTCAACACTCAGACTTTGATGGCCAGTCCAGGCCCACCACTCCACAACCAAAGCAATGACAATTCAGATCAAGATGATGAAAACCCTGTAGGTATACATATCTCCCAGACTGCTTCTTGAGTTAAAATTTGCTATGTTAAGCAGGAGCATGAAGACGCATCACCACCTCCCCATTGTCCCCACTTCAAGAGGCCGTTGTGCAACAGCAGTAGGGTCATTCTGGTGGTGCTGATGATAAGTGGAATGGATATCATGTTGACCAGAACAGTTTTGTGTGGGCTGAAGACACTGTTTTAGAGGGGAACTCAAAATCAGCTGACTGCCAAGCTTTCTACGGAGAGCACATTCGGCACCGAGGTTTTAAATGCGAGCTCTGTTTGTACGTGCACTGTTCTCTATTTGCAATGTGTGCTTACTACACATTCTTGAGACAACTTTATGCTGCCGCAAACAGTCTCACAACCCAATGGAGCCACCTTGGGAAGGCTCACTTACCTGAATATCTTGTGCTCATTCAGGCTCATGGATTGCCAAACAAGCTCTTGAATGCACTGAAGCAGCAATGGGAAGAACAGTGTGCCAGGGATAGTGTGTGGCAAGGGTCCGGGTAAACCCGCAGTAATTCCAACGGGTTTGGGTAGGGTGCGGGTACGGTGTAGGCTGTGGGAAAAACCGCAAAAACCGCCACCTGTGGGCTAAAACCCTCAGGTTGAATATTTTTAGAAAAAACAGGTATTTAAAATGTACTTACAATATACAGCTGTTCCAGGCCTTCAATCCAACATGAATGTGATTCAGGGTTAAGCAATGGATGATATAAAAGCTCCTACATCAATATATTGAGTCATGATTCATTAATCACAGTGTCAGTGATAGGCCATTTTAAAGGCTTTAAATCCATTATAGTACAGAGGACAGTTTATATTGTTTCATTGCATAGTATAAAGCCTTAGGCCCTCAGCATATATTGAAATGAGGCCAGGGAGGAGTGATGAACAAAAATTTCCATATTTGGACGCAGGTGTAGTGGTATTAATGGGAAATAAACAACGACAAACATTGTCCAATTCGGCTCATTTGACCTCTACTCTGACTCTTTAATTTAGAATAAATTACTAGGAGGTTCCTACTCATGGACAACATATTTGTCTGTACAATTTAACACTTGAAACTGCCATAATGTGGTGCATTGGAATATACATGTGAATCACTGAATAAAGGGTGGTAGAAATTGGTGACAGGGTCTCTAGTTGTCCAGAGCACTGTAAGAGCTGTATAGTAAGTGTCAAATGATATTTTAATAGCAGATAGTACCATAGGACTGCCTGGAAGGCTTATTGCTCAAAATTCTATTTTTATTCACAACTGCGGTTATTTAGCCGTAAAACCGTCACCCGTCGTCACGGGTCACGGTGTGACGGTGACGGGTACGGTTCCCATCAAATCTACCCGCGGTTTACCCGTGTCACACACTAGCCAGGGACGCAGCATGTACAGTGTTCTCTGCGAAGAACTTTGAGGATCAACTCCTGGCAGTAATTGTGTCAAACGACTTGGTATGTTCCAAACCCACTGAGGAGTTCTGTGCTAAGTTGTGTTCAGTCCATTAATTTAATTGAGAACTGCGATTTTCATGACCTTTTGCTGCTGCTCTGCAAGTCTCTGCAAGATAGTGATATTCCACATTGGAGCACGCTCAGCAGGTGTATCATGGACACATGGCTCAAGTATTAGATATACAGCTATGGGTGCATTCAGTTTATCAATCCTATCATGGGGGTGAGTGATCACTCTGGTTTGATTATTGCGGCTACATACCTTTGGGACTTAGGTGTTGTGGAGTACGGTGTGTAGTTCTCTTGTCCATGAAATCATCAGGCTGCATACGGGATGGCCATTAGTCAAAGAGCTCAAAGGATTTTCGCTAGACCAGACACTTGAGGTACTGAATAGTGGTCTGCATTGTGGGCTCTCCCTTCGCTTGACCCACCAACCAGGGCCAGATTATCGCATTCTACAAAGTATCACCTGTAATGGACACCCACAGCCAGAGGACATCACTACCGCTCGAACGAGGACCAAACACTCATCATCACATCACTCCGGGCCCCTATTTTTCATGAATAACTCCTCAGAACGCTAACCCGGGTCCCAATTCACTTGCATCCTCCAAGGAAACCACTCAGAACGCTAACCTGGGTCTCGATTCACTCACATCTTCCAAAGAAACCACTCAGAACACTAACCCGGGTCTCAATTCACTCGCATCCCCCAAGGAAACCACTCAGAACGCTAATCCGGGCCTTAAATGACTCTCAGCTGCATCCCCCTATGCCTTCCGTCTCATTCAGAACCACCTGCGACAACGACTTACTCACCAACACCCTCGAAAAATAAACATTGACCTCCAAGAATTATAAAAAAGGGTAGTACACTTGTTCGCCCAGCCTCCCTCTGCTTTCCAGCAATGGGAGGACAGGCGAAAAGCCGCACTACGATCCTAGCGCGAGTCGAACACGCGTCTCTCAGTTACAAGCGTCATAGCCCATTAGACCATAGGACCGTTATAATTTCTCGATTCCAATGACCCACGGGTATTGCCTAGGAAGGACTGCACGCTCACTTCAAGCTGGATGATTGACATAGGACCTGGGGGAGGCTGATATGGCTCAGAAGGGACTCCATAGGTGTTACGGGATTGGGGGTACACCATACAAGACTCTGTTCGCTGGCGTCTTTGCCTGCGCAACCCTGGAGAAGACCCGGGTGCGCCAACACGTCACCATACAATGTCCAAAGTACAGTTATGCAATCCGGGCAACGCCAAGTACATCTTGAGGACCCGGAATACGCCAAGACGACTTGGTAGACGCATGACCTGGGGCGTTCCAAGAAGGTTTTTCGAGCTCTACGACCCGGAACCACTAATTAGCAGGCGATTCCAGGACGCTGTAACTAAGGAGGAAGGGTCTTTCTATTTTTAACGGGATCCGGACGACTCGAGCTGGTCTGACATCTGATTATCGAGCAGGAGTCATAAGGGAGAGCTGGGAGGAGGGGGAAAACTATAAATATGGACACCACACTACACATAAATCATCACCGAGTTCCCCTGTATTTCTCTAGTCTACACTAGCAGAAGGATAAGAATACACCCAACTACAGAGCTCTCTGGTCATCCAGCAGGCTCTCTTGTGAAAACATCTCCCTCCGCTTTTCGAAGCACTCACAAGATCCTCCCAGATCACATCCTTCACCCAAAAAACACTCTGATTTAAGGAAAACGATACTCGTACGCGGAAACGCTGCCGTTATGAACTTACTCGCAGTACGAAATCAGGGTGCGGTAGCCTCGACCCACCATCTACGCTAATGCGGTCAGCCCTTCCTTTCTGTGGATAGATCCGACTAGGAACTTCCACCAGTAACATACGACATCCGGATACTCCTCAGACACTCTCGCCTAAGCATATCACCTTATTCGCCTCGATCAACGACCTGGATCCCCTCGTACACGTTACAAACAGGATCAGAGACAAGGAATTTTCCCTCTGGTCGAGATTTCTATTGTTATTGGTCATCTTGACCATCACATCAAGCTCCACGATTACTACCAGGACGAGATGAGGGACCTTAGGGATGCTTATGCCAAAGGAGACCCCAAGCATATTGATAGTGTGAGTGCCTTCTTCTTTAGTTGTGATTAAATCACTTACTCACGATTAAGCACTGCATGTGCAGCTCTGTTATATCCATGCACTCCAGCTATGGGTGTCCTCCATTTTCTGGGCAAATGGTTATTTAATCATTTCAGACTAGGACATCCTTCACACCATTCTTCAGCCCAGGTAGCTGGTCATCATCCTTTCCCCCGATTTCGACCCCTTTCATTTTGTACCAATCTTTCATCCACCCATACATTCTTACACTTCATTCTAGTCACTTCACCACCTTCCGCTCTTCTGCTCTTCTGCTCATACACCTTCTGCTCATTGCAGGACTTCTGTCTTATTACCTATCATTGGGGTTTTTCACGCAATGAAGGCTTACTGAGCATTTCCCGTTTATCTGTCTTCTTCTTATTGTTCTTATTGTCTTAAGATACTTATCACTTCCCCCCCTCCATTTAGAAGTACCACCTTATTGTCCTTATTGTCTTTCATCAGAGCACTCAATACTTAACTGCATTAGTGATGACAATTAACTACTTAGTATATATGTGCTCTAGATACTTCCTATACTTCATCTGGAAAATTAATGTTATTCCATGTTTCTGCTCATGGACTGAGACCATCTTTTAATCCTTTCACTCCTTGTCTCGACTCCGGTATTATATCCTAGAAACTCTGGATGTCTTCCTTCAAACAATACTCTTCCTAATAATTCCTGCTGGCCTAGGCAGAGCGCTCGCCCATAATCCTCTTGTGGTGTTGCATTCTGCTTACCGACAAACCCTGTCTTCTGCCTTCTGCTCTATGTCGGAAGCGGAATGATAGGCTTTGCTGGATCACCCAGATTCACCTTGTCTTTCTACCATCTTTCTCTTCATCCTTATGTTTTGACTTCACATCCAGTGTTCCTCTAGGTGTCTTATTCTCAATTCCGACTTTGCCTATTTCATTCTGCATTCCTACTTCATTCCATATTCCTACTATACTTCAAATTCTTACTTCATACTACATTCATTCCAACTTCATTCCACATTCCAACTTCATTCCACACTTCACCTTCATTCTGCCTTAGGGTCTGTTGCCATCTGTGGAACAGCTCTCATTTTATCTCAGCTCGATAGCCAGACAGTCGCACACCCTGCTGAGTGTGCTGCTTGCAAAAACAGCTGACTTACCTCCTGTCCTTCCTGTGGTCCACATTTATTCCACCACGTTCCGCACTGATTCCACCTTCGGAATCCCAAAAGGACTATTCTAGTCTTCCTCTGGCTCAGGATATAACAAGCTCTCATGCCCTAGTCCTGTGCTCTGAGTGCCCTGAGAACTGAGACCTTATGCCGAGCTCCCATATGGTTATAAGGTCTCCGCTACAGCGCCTTGTCCCCATTCTGTGTGAATCACAGAGATTCCTAAATAGTTCGCACTTATAGGCCATTTTTTCGAAGTTACTGATCATTATTTACTGGAATGACTCTTATTCCTACATTATGTGTATTACAAGAGCTCTGTCAATAATTTTTGTTCACCTCAAAGCCTGTTCCTCTTTCTTGAAGGACACTTTTCTGGGTCATCTTTAGTTGCGACTATTTCAACTTGCCTTTTCAAATGTCTAAGTACACCTTCCTCTTCTTCAGGAGTGTCCCAGTTATGTTCTACTTCAGTTTCAACAAAATCAGTCTCCAAGATTTCAGATAATTCAAAGTCTTCAGGTGTTACACAGAGTGCAACCTTGTCAACTGAAGGTCTTTGCCTTTATATTTATTGACTTGGCCATGTCATTTATCATGTCTTCTAGTGTCTCTGGAAAAATATCTATCAAGTCATGGACTTTTTCAGGATGCGGGATTTCTCTTCACGCTTCATAGGGAATTACTTGGAATGCTGCAATGCGCCCTTGGAACATAGCACCAGTTAATTCTGCTACTAAGTATGCTCCCCCCTTAGTTCTACGGATTACCACCATAGGCCCAAGGTACCGCAGATCCATCTTGAGCTCAAAGATTTTTCTACGCTAGCATTTCTGGTTAACACTAGCCTGCCTGGTTGGAAGTTTTGGTTTATGATTGTATGCATATGATACCTCTTGTACTTCCGAATTGCAGCACATTTTTCTGCACTAACTCTTTCCATCATGGTAAACCCAGCACAGCTTTACTTACACACATCATGGTCACACATTACTTATCTTTTCTTCTTGTACCTTCATCTCCTGCTCAAGCTTACTGTCAATCCACACAACATTCATATTTTCTCTGCCTGATTCTCTCTAGTGTTTCTTGCCTGGTATCTCTCTTGGGATTTCTAGGTGAGTTTCCGCTTTCTTTTGAATATCAAGCATTGTGCATGCAAGCGAGGTGATCATTGCCTCGTTTGCTTCCACCAACTGCCTCCATCACCCTCACCAACCCCATTAGGGATGCAAACGACAATCCCCACCCTCCTGCCCTAACGATGTGCTCCCAGAGCTCACCACCGTCTGCCCACAGCTGCCATGTAGGTGCACAGCCACCTCACACCCAAGTCATACGATCCCAAGAAATTTTTTTCTTGGTCCATCGCTCGCCCAGCCTGCCCTGCAAGCCTTCCACACCCACACCTCTGCGCACATGTGCGTCCTCCTGCATCAACTCCCTTTCCCCACAATGCTGCCCACTTCTGGCCTCGCTGCTCTCACCACCTTCTCCCTCACCCCCATCCTCTCCATCCCTCACACTGCCTGCCCTTCCTCCTGCTCCATCTATGCTTCTGTCCCTCCTTCCCTGTCGTCCTTGCATCTCCGACTCCTCGACCGCCTCCTCATCCACAAGCTTTGCAATGTCTGCCCCCGCCGACATCCCTGCTGGGTTTGCATGGGTCGAGAAATATGCCAACAAGCTGACAACCCTTCACAAGGGCAAGCTCACCCCCCTTGCCATCGATGCCATCATGCATTATTTTAACACAAAAGACACTCCAGCCAATCATCAGGTCATGCTCGCCTTGTAAGGTACCTCATAATAACAGACTACATTCTCTCTTATTACTTGTTCTTTACTTATTCATTCTTCACTGTGAGCTACCTTTTAAGCACTAACAGCTCATAGATTAGGTAATCAGCAGCACGTGATGGTTTGCCAGCGGACAAGGAATATTATCATCTTCTTTACCACAAACCATGAGTATGGGCAAGCCCAGTTCGGAATCGTGCGCTGACAAAGCATGATCAGACGTGATTTGATGGCAAATCTGCTCTTCGACCGCTCCACCACTGCTGCTGTCCCTCCGATGACATGGAGGAGCTCGCAAGACCCTTAATTAATGTGTTCTATGTACTAGGCAACTATCTATCTGCATACCATGCTTCCTCACTGTCATATCCATCATCTTCCGCCTTGTCTTCCGCTGCTACATCGGGTTCGCACTGCATCGTATCTTGGTCCAGGTTGCCACCGAGTGCTGCAAGAATATCCAATCGCTGTAATATGGCCCCTCTGAGGTGCTGGTAGCGTGTCTCCCGGTTTCCACGACCCTTGGGACCTGATTTAGCTTTGGGAATACCTGAAGCAGAAGTGTCTGCAGCGCCAGCTGCAACTTTAACCGCGTTCAAAATCTGCCAGTTGAGCTGGAGGTCCAAATCAATTACCATGAGATACCTGTTGCCTCTGGGAGTGATCTGGAATCTCTCATCGAGAGCCTCCACCGAGTTAATGGCCGTAGTTTTGGCAATCACGTCTTTTGCGGCCTGGACACGTTTAGCCCGCACATCATCCTTCTCTGCGTTGCTATCCGCCACCTGCTTCATATGAACGACGAGGTTGTGCTTCATGGCTCTTGTGTGGCCCGAAGAATTGTCGTTGCGGACTTGCACGCGAATGAGTTGGCGGTCTGAAGATGATAGTGTTTTGAGGTAACCGGATGTGTGGTTGGCCTTGTACATCCACAGTGAGTTATGGACAGCAAGTGTCATGTTGGCTGATGAGCGCGTGCCTTGACAATATATCCCGAGCTCGGACTCATTACCATCATTGGTAACCTCGAGAAAAGCGGCCTTGATCTCCTCGGGTGTCAGCCTTGCAATTACTCCATCCTCTTCCCATTCCGGCTAAATCCAGGCCAGGCATCAAGCACCCCTTGACAGTAGTCGCTGACGAGGCTATTGACATGCATCAGCTCCCAGCGGGAGATCATCGCAAGGCACGCATACATGACCTCCGGCTTCGTCCATGGCTTTCCATCAAGAGTTGCAGTTTGGTACGTCGCGTCGGGAGATGTGATCAGCTTTGGGTTGTATATTATGTGCCGAAGGTGCGCTTTGAGACCCTGGTGGAATTCACCAAGGTTCAAGAGGTTCCTCTCGCCGTGAAGTCCACAAATGGTAACCAAATAAGGTGCGTTGTGGTTCTGGTTCATGAGGGCGATTGCCACAAAGTCATGGTGTGTTGCCCAGTCACAAAGGCCTCTGTCGACATTAGCCTCCATGTGATTTAAGGTGCGAGTGCCTTTGTTTTCTTTGACGTAGACCAGGAACTGAAGAAGTAGATCCATGTGGAGAACGATGACCTCGCAGGCTGCCGCATGTGACTGAAAGTGAGTATTACTCGTGTTGGGAAAGCAGATATTGAACCCCGTCTCGTGGTCCCAGAAATAGCGAAGCATATCCTGTTGGCCTCACTTGTGATCCTTGTGCTGAAAAATTGTGCCAGCAAGGCTTGCAACTTTGATTGCGCCACTGCAGGAACGCTCTTCTGCCCATGTTGCAGCACTAGTGCCCTCCCCAAGAGTTACAGTCGCCACGTTATCCCGGTTGTAAAGCTTTATGGGGCCTGGGATATTGTTCCTGATCCACCATTGCTGTATCGCCCGACAGCCTGCCTTGAAGATGTTCATGTTTTTGTGCATACAGCACCCGCCCCAAATGAAGAGGTCGATGTTTTGCTGCTCTGCCGGACTCAGCTTATCGAATTTAGCCTGTCCTATGGCCTGAACGAAAGCTTTGAATGCGGAGTTATGGTGTTTCCGTTGTTCGTCTTTGCTGATCATGTCCCATGCAGCAAGACCCCCGGCACTTGCGATAGCATCCTGCGAAACATGGAAGAGCGTCTGTAAAAGCTCGTGCAGGACCATCTCGATGAGCGTCTTTTCTCCCCGTCTCTCCCACTCACATCCGCTCTTCTTCTCTCCCGCTAGGCGAAACAGCTTCTTCTGGTCGGGGGCATGATTGGTGTGCCAGCCGGTGACTTTACACCAGAAGTCGCGAGCATCATCGGCAGTCTCACACCGCGAAGATGTCTTGTAGACGGCATACATGCTGTCAATAACCTCCTCCCAACCTTGCAGCTGCGTTTCACTTGTGTGATTCAAAGTGCTTTCAATGCCAAGGAAGAAATTCTGCTTCTGGTTGTTCGGTCCAATTACCGTGGCACGACGGGATTCCAAATTGATGTTTTTGTGAGTCGTTCCATCGCTGCTGAGGGTTACACCTGAACATGCATTAGAATTTAAATGCAAAAATAAATTAGGAGTCACCCTTCGCTGTCACGACAGCTTCAACAAATTGGAGCTGTGATGCAATACCACCTTCTTTGACAGTCCGCTGCACGGATCGACGTGATAAATCCCCGTCAATCTTGATTCCGAGAACAGCTGCAATTCGCTGCAGAACAGCCGTGACACATCCTGGTCGCACACCCTCAAGTGCAACAAGATCGTTTATCATCTCCCGTGCAGTGTCAGGCACGACTCCCTTCTCCTTCAGGTTGAAAGTTCCCTCGGGGCGCTTATTGAGTGCTGATTTTGTTTTATTTATAGCTGTACCAATACGATCCGGAATGCATCGGATTTTCTGCTTCAGGGAATGGAGCTGCTTTGCTAGTACACTCTTCGAAGACCTCTGCGACTCGACCTCAGCCACAAGAGAGTCGTTCCGCATCCTGAATTGGGATATCTGCCGTTCTAGACCTGCGACATCGGCACGCAGTTGTCCAATTTCTGCCATACTGGCGGCAATCGACTTGGCCTGTTTCGTGATGGTGCTTTTGGACAGCTTCTGTCACTTCCGGGCATTGTAGACTTCTTTCTGATAGTTATCCCCACGTTTTGTCGCTTTCTCGAGATCTGGGAGGGGCGGATTGTTCTCCTTGTCGGCATGGGATGGCATGGGAAGGGAGGATGTCGACGTGTGCGCTGCCAGAAGTTGCTCAAACTGGGCCCCAGACTGTTTTCTCTTGTGCCCAGCATAGCGCAAGGACTTCACTTCGCGTCCCGTATGCGCCGAGACCCGGGGATGTGTCAGAGAGCGGAGGGCTTGTGGCGAGAGCGCGTCGTCTTTGGTTGTCCTTGTTTTTTCGCTGTCATCCGGCTGATGTAGATGCACCTTGGCCACACTGTCAGACCCCTGTTTCTGGCCCAAATTTGGACCAATTATATTTTATTTTTGATTCTGCAGGTATTGTCCAGAAAAAAAGCCCAAATTTCGGCATGCTGATATGCAAAACAGGTACTATTTGAGGCGGAACATACAGTTTAAAAAATCAGTTCTGGAGAATACATGTAGAATGCTTTATAATGATTTTAGTGCTCTTAAAGTATGTGGTAGGTTGAGTTGTTGAATTTATACAAGGTGCATCCATTGGGACTGAGAATTTGGCAGGGCATCCGAATTGGGACAATCTTGGTGATCCCATCAAAATCCCGGTACATTGCCTGTACTAACAAACCACCATCTGAGCTTCAAGCACCTGACTTGTCGAGTATCCTCTGAGATCTAGGCCGGCAAGCTCTAGGTGGATTATTCTAATACAAAGCGGGTTTAGTCCTTTCATAGTCGTGAAGTCCTCAACTTTGTTAGATATCTATGGAGCCGGAGTTCAGAAGTATAGAGCTAGATATCTACTCTATTCTGATGTCAGCACAGAGGCGACTGAACAACAGTAGGTAGAGCGTCAATACACAGTACTGAGCAGCTGGAGAGTAGACAAGGATAGTATAAAGTAATCTACTATGCTACAGGGAACTTTATACTATCTACGCTAACTACAGTATCAAGTCAATAATATAAACCCCTAACTAATATGAAATGCTACTAAGGGAATGAATATCACACTGGGTATGTGCGGGTAATCGTCAAACCCGATTGGTTGTGGCATTACCCAATCGGTCGTTAGAACCCCGATCAGGCGAAAATGTAATCCCACGATGAAGCCCCTGGTTTCATGACATCTGAACTCCTTTGAGTTACACCACCGTTTGCGATCCCATATGAAATCGGGTAGAAAAAGCCGATGTTGTATTAGCACAATTTCACTAGATAATCAAGGTCTTTTTGTTCCCTCTCAGACGGTGATTTTCTTGTGCCAATCCAGAGGCAAATCAATGCCAGAGCGCCCAAAATGGACTCTGCCGATATCAACAATGATTCATCATGGAACCGGCCCAAATTGGACATTGGATCAGCATGTGGCCTCCGACATGGAATCGACATTGGCCGCGACATCGACGCGACCTCCTCCGCTGGATATCCCTGGATAATGCACAATCAAGTCATGTTTCAAAGCTCTGCCGATGTTTTCTCAAATTTTAAATTTGTCTAAGTCCACTCAGCACCACTTATAGACGACACACCGTATGCCTTCTTGGACACAAAGTTTCGCCGCAAAGAAGAAGGATGACTATCGCATAGCTGGTCCCACTCTATCCATCTTCTTGCACTTCAAGCTTCTAATTTCTTACAGAGTTTCGACAAGATTCTGGTAGTGGGCTTCACAAATGCCGCATCTGTCCTATTCGAACCGGGACAACTGGATGTCCCTCAAGAGGATGACTGCTCATTTAAAAATGGACCTCCACAGACATACACATGCAATGAAGAAAGCCAGAGATGAGGCCGCCCAAGCTGCGAAGCATAACCAGCTCCCGCCCCATGTGGATTCTCTCCCTCCGAATCCTCGGGTTGACCCTCACGACACTTGTCCGGAGCCGGGGAATGAGGCACCTACTGATGGGGAGTATGGAGATGGTGCGCTATAAATTCTACTCATCTACTGTACTAATGGGTAAGCCCAGATCATGCACCTCAGGTTACAGACTTTTTGCCGCAGTCCGTGATGGGTGGGCAGCTTCCTGACCATCGCATACTTGTTCTACTAACAGCCCTGCAAGACTACATCCCCGATTCTGATGGCGGTGCACAAGAAGATCCGCCAGTGGACTTTGAACGGCGTGGATGGACCGACTCGACAGGCCGACAAGTATTTTTTCTCCCGGTACAGCCGAGACAGATCCACTAGCAGAATCTCTTGCATGAGCGCTCCGACATGCGAATGGTGAAGCCAGCCAGCTTGAAGATGAGCTTCCAGACCTTGAGGATGATGCAGATGACGACCCTCTCTTTTGCGTCGGTAAGAGGCTTTAATGTCTGCTTTCTGCAAATTCATACTCAAATCCATCAGATGACGACGACGATGCTGATCTTACAGCGGATGAGCTCAACAGCCATTTGTTTGGGCCAGATGTGAAGAGCGAGTGGTTCCCGTATGCTGATAAAGCAGTGCATATGATTATCTCAACACAGGAATCAAGTCTGAGGCTCTCATATATAGATGTTTCTCACTGATGTGTTGTTTAGCTCACCACCTCTGCGCTTCTCCCGGGCCCAGCAGCAAGCTGTTTTGTCGTGGGCCAAAGATCTCAGTGCAAAGGTCCCAGCATTCGGCAACTTTCGCAAAACCCAGGCTGCGCTGCTTGCCGAGGTCGGCGACCCCACCAAGCGTCAGGAGTCTGGGCGTGGAACGGTTTGGTACCTGAATGAGATCGGTGATTCCATTAAAAAGGTAAACACCATTATTCTTAATCGCTACTTATAGGGTTGACATACCGGCACTAGGATATGTCGAATCCTTTTACACGCAATGGCATGGTATTTTACCCAGAGGATGGCAGAAACAAACTTGGTGAAGTTTGGCATGAAGATAAGATGCTTCGTGACATCCCCGATCACTTACTTTCGCCGACGGTGCGACACAAGGGTGACATCTACTATGTCAATGAACTCGTTAGGAGATCTGAAAATTGCTGGTTCATACCGAAGCGGTGGTTGACGTGCAGTGCCAGCAAAGTTATGCTCGCATCCGGATATCATGTGAAGGACTCCGAGGTGAGATACAGCGGTGGTTTCCTCAGTGTGGCCTGTCCAATCATTATTTACAGGATGGTCTCATCGTCGATGATACAGCCCTTGATGTCGTTGAGGTCTCCTCCTTTGAGCCTCAAGTCCTTGATGAGACATCTGGAATATTTCCTTTGGCACGTAAGTCAGAGCCATTCATTTGTTATTCACTCCTCATAAATCCCACATAGCCCAAAGCATAGACTTCGCTGAGGAGATGCCGCACCCTCTTCGAGAGATCGCTGGCTCTCAACCTGTGTCACTGGGGGCAAGATGCAATGTAACAGCCCTGAAAATTGTAATCAAATTGTAATTTTTTCCCAAACATCCAGAAGAAATTCCTGTGATATTCTGGCTCGGAATATAATCAGAATATTTCGAATTTGACTATAATATGCCTGGAATTTTCCCTCTTAGAATATTCCCGGTAATTTGGCCAATTTTCTGAGAAAAAGATCAAAATTTACTGACTAGGAAAGTTTGAAATATTCCGGGTTGGCAAATTCTCAGTAAATTGTGACCCAAACAACACAGAAAAGGAAATCTGAACACTTGCCAAATATAGTAAGTATACATTAAAGGCAATCTTGAACACCTGCCCAAAAAGGAATGCCTTGATCTTGCAATGTGTAGCCTCAAATCAACTTAGGGACTGCCAAAAGAGACTGAACTAAGTTGATCTAAAAATGTACAAGTACTGTAGACACACTGGAAATTTTGATGGAAACAATTGAACTCAATACAACTGCTGAATTATGAGCTTTTTGGTATTCTGAAAACAATGCTGAAAGTATTGGATTGAGAATCAGTTTAGCCCTGCATTGAAATTAGTTGGTAACTGTTTAAGGCCAGATGAATCCTATTCTTTAGGCAAAATGATGGTGAAAATGCATACTTTTTGGCCTGAGCAGGGTTCTCGAAACTAATGGTTTTAGCCTCAGCTATACTGTGTCTAAGTATATGATTTACTTAGGCATTATAAACATTCCTCCATCTTGAAATCCACTCATTTAAGAGCCCCCAAAAAATTCCAACATGATTGAGAATTAAAGGAAAGCCAAAACAGAAGGAATAAAATTTTTATATCTCAGTATCTGAGCCGATTTGGAAACTGGGGCGTAGATAAATTATTTGAGAATCACATTTTTCAGAAAACAACAAAAAAATTATCATGATCCAGTTACTATATATGGCAAGGGACTAACTACATGAGAAACCTAGAAATTGTCCCAAGATGATGTCTATATTTTATTTAGAGTCATTTGATCCTGATTTGGTCCAGCAATGCTGTGTGCATTTTTGGCCACCACCATAGGGCCCTGCACTCATCCGGAGGGACAAATATTTATATTTCAATCTTACCACTTTTATCTGTGGTAGTACAATTTACTTCAGGCTTAACAATAATGAGGGACTTGCTTCCAAATTGTTCTAGGGTTTCTGAGTCTGAAAGTGAGTTTTACTATTTCAGGAAGTTTTTTCCCACGTCCTGGGATCACTCGCGGCCGCGAGTGATCGCAATCACGTGACATTTATCATGTAGCAGCTCAATTTCACTTACAGGCTGCCTAGTGCACAGTATTATTGCAGCTAAACAAAAAGTAACTGGCTTTCTAGACTCGTAACCAGCCCTACATTGAGTAACTAGACAGCGGAGGAGCATGCAAGTTATTTTAAGTTGATCCGATGAAAATTGACAAAGAAAAAAAAAATGCATTAAGAGTTACTCGAACGTAGGGACTGGGAGAACTTAGTACGGAAAAGGGTCAATAGAATTTGCATGTGATGAATAAAAAGGACTTAGAAAAATTTCGCCGTTTGGATTTTTTGACTTCAACAAAATAAAATTCTGAGTTGTAGCAAAGTTTCTGGAACCATTAAAAGTTGTGTGAATACATTTAATTCTGTGCAAAGTGTATGTACGGTGGCGCAAACAAGAAAACGGCGAGCAACGGTAACGCGGACCGGCCCTCATAGCCACCTCACAGCCACCCATCAACTTTAAGCGGTAGATACCGGTCCACTTTGTCTCTTCCATTGCTCCTCCTCAGCATATTCTAGAGGCTTTGAAAAGGGCTGTGTGCACTTTCAACAGGTTGGTTTGGCTCCCAGTGCCTTTAAGTTGACAATATTCTGACTTAGGAGAGACATGAGAAGCAGATGTTTCCTCAACTGCATTAGAGGCTGGCCTGCAGTAGATGGAAGAATTAAATGAAGGAGAATGTTCCATCCTCCAAAGGTACATTTTTTAATCATACTAGTTCCCGAAAATAATTTTTGTTACCTACATTTTGACTCCTGGAGGCTTGAGATCAAAGTACCTAAATTGTACTGTTTATTCCCTGTGCGGGTGGAATGCGTAATTGACGCAGATTAAACTATATAGGCAATGTATTTAGGGACATATGAAACTTTCCTATCACTCAGAATTTTATTTTGTTGAAGTCAAAAATCCAAACGGCGAAATTTTTCTAAGTCCTTTTTATTCATCACGTGCAAATTCTATTGACCCTTTTCCGTACTAAGTTCTCCCAGTCCCTACGTTCGAGTAACTCTTAATGCATTTTTTTTTTCTTTGTCAATTTTCATCGGATCAACTTAAAATAACTTGCATGCTCCACCGCTGTCTAGTTACTCAACGTAGGGCTGGTTACGAGTCTACTGGCTTTTCAAGCAAAGTTTGGGAAGGAGCCAAAATTGGGACAGGGGCTTGTCAAATGGATCGCACCAAAGCTGGTCTCACTCCACAGAAATGATGATTTTTTGGTGGAGCCTGAGTCGCACCCTCTCCAGTTGAAGGTGTGTTCCTTTGATATCATGGCCAGCACCTGCAGCCTGAAGAGAAGGAATGGCAAAAGAAAAGTCAGTACATAATACAAAGTAACAAATAGGACTATAACCCAGAGCCCGGCTTGAATGGAGACCCCATCATGGTTTCTTTCTGTTTGTCCAGTCCACCACATTATATGGGAAAATATGTAGTGTCCCAGATAGGAGAGAATGCCAGGAGGTTCAGATGAATCCTACAGGCCAGACCAGGTGAGAAATGGGACCAATTTGCATCAAGGCCTGAAGTGAGGTCAGTAAATTAGGAACCACCATCATATAAGGCCACAAATTCAGCTGTATGCACAAGGAGAATAAGTTGAGGTGGTCCTTAAAAAGAGGCTTGTAAGTAGCAAGTACTGATTCTTTGTGAATGCTTGCATAGATCAAATCTGGCTATCTTCAAATGTGCCACTAATATCTCAGCACCATCTTGAAGAAAATTCAATAGTGCTCTGAAGTTGAACAAGTTGCCTCTGAAAGTACCTCCAATAAGGCACCTGCTGTGAAGAAGGGCAAGAAGGCTCCGATCTTGGACTTGGATCACGCCGGCACTGATGACAATGATTTTGACGAGGATTTGGGAGGAATGGAGAAGGAAACTAAATTCATGGAACAGCTAGACAATACATATGGGCATTGCCAAGCCTGCGGACCGATGAAGTTTTGCAAAATCACCGTTGGAGGAACACACCATCATTTGAATAACGGTCAATGGCATGCCTGGGCTCAATCCCTGGTTCATCCAGACGCGAATCATTTTATCATTATCTCATGCTTTCAATAACAGGCTCTTGGGAAGCACAATGTGACACTCAAGACACCATCTCGTGATGTTGGGGGCAGAACCTCTTCGGCATGTTCTTCAAAACCATGCTCCCTAATGTTGTGCAGCCCATCCCCATCCCCCCGATGATGCAGACTCAATTAGGAGGTATGCTGCCGTTCATGATGCCACCTGGCTATCCATACATGCTGCTGCTGTGGGGAGTGCACGGTGCAGCTCCAGTCTCAACAATATTCCTAAAGGGTGCACCGTGATGAGCAATGTACAACTTCACATACGAGAAGCACTCCTCAATGGGGTTGAGATCTGGGGAATATGGGGGAAGAAACACAAGCTTGACACCGCTTCAAGGACAACAATCAATGAGAGATGGTATCTTGAAAGAAACCACATATGCTTCAGCACACATTTCTACCATGCCCTCGATATGGTGGATGCGACAATTATCAAGGATAAGCACACTGTGTTTAGCTGGATACAGTTTCATTACTTGGAGTAAACCTTCACAGCATTGCTGGGCCAAATCAGGATCAAATGACTCTAAATAAAATATAGACATCATCTTGGGACAATTTCTAGGTTTCTCATGTAGTTAGTCCCTTGCCATATATAGTAACTGGATCATGATAATTTTTTTGTTGTTTTCTGGAAAATGTGATTCTTAAATAATTTATCTACTCCCCAGTTTCCAAATCGGCTCAGATGCTGAGATATAAATTTTTTATTCCTTCTGTTTGGCTTTCCTTTGATTCTCAATCATGTTGGAATTTTTTGGGGCTCTTAACACTGGTTGAACATTTCGAGTTTTTCAGTGAAAAATTTGGTGAAAGACTTGAATTTTTTTTCACCTATTTTTCAGCAAAAAAACAGGTGAAAAATGTAAAAGTATTTTCATATTTTTCACCTCACTTTCATCTGAGTCCAGAAAATGTGAAAATGTTTTACATTTTTCACCTCTTTTTTTACTGAAAAAATACGTGAAAAAAAATTCAAGTCTTTCACCAAAATTTTCACTGAAAAACTCGAAATGTTCAACCAGTGTAAATGAATGGATTTCAAGATGGAGGAATGTTTATAATGCCTAAGTAAATCATACACTTAGACACAGTATAGCTGAGGCTAAAACCATTAGTTTCGAGAACCCTGCTCAGGCCAAAAGTATGCATTTCCACCATCATTTTGCCTAAAGAATAGGATTCATCTGGCCTTAAACAGTTACCAACTAATTTCAATGCAGGCTAAACTGATTCTCAATCCAATACTTTCAGCATTGTTTTCAGAATACCAAAAAGCTCATAATTCAGCAGTTGTATTGAGTTCAATTGTTTCCATCAAATTTCCAGTGTGTCTACAGTACTTGTACATTTTTTAGATCAATTTAGTTCAGTGTCTTTTGGCAGTCCCTAAGTTGATTTGAGGCTACACATTGCAAGATCAAGGCATTCCTTTTTGGGCAGGTGTTCAAGATTGCCTTTACTGTATACTTACTATATTTGGCAAGTGTTCAGATTTCCTTTTCTGTGTTGTTTGGTCACAATTTACTGAGAATTTGCCAACCCGGAATATTTCAAACTTTCCTAGTCAGTAAATTTTGATCTTTTTCTCAGAAAATTGGCCAAATTACCGGGAATATTCTAAGAGGGAAAATTCCAGGCATATTGTAGTCAAATTCGAAATATTCTGATTATATTCCGAGCCAGAATATTCCAGGAATTTCTTCTGAATGTTCGGAAAAAAATTACAATTTGATTACAATTTTTCAGGGCTGTTATATTGCATCTTGCCCCCAGTGTGTACTCGATACCGTTGGCTATTTTCATAGACGACGTGTCCGGCAACAAATCTAAACAATGGAACAAGCATTTTTCCTGTTACATGTCAAATGGGGCGCTTCTGCGGAGCAAGTTAGAGAATGAGTTTCAGGTTTGCTTTGTAGCCACCTCTCCGTTTGCGACACCCCTCGAAATTATGCAGGGTGTGCGGGCATCCATTGAGTACTCCATCCTCTCCCCTATATTTTTAATTATGTTAAGGCTATGATTGCAGAACTTCGTTTTAAAGACCCCGTGGTTGCGTGGGACTGCGAAATGAAGGAGGGAGGTGCTTCTGCGGCCATACGGTCTCTTATTTCCTGGTGACAACCCAATGCAAGCGGAATTATGTAGCTGTGCAGGGCTGAATAGTAACTTCTTTTTGCCGTACCTGTCATGCGGGAGGAATGCGAGAGTGGAAGCAGTCAGATGAAGGCTTTACGGAGATTTTGAAGGTTCGCCGTTCGGTTTCTCGGTCAACTGCCTCTGCTGATGCTTTCATTAGGCAGGAAAAACTCGAGATCCAGTGGATACCGCCAAGGAGACCTTTCAGCAGATATTGACTGTTCTTGAGCCAAACATTGCAACGACGTTGACAGAGGCAATTCACCTTTCGGGGATCAAGGATACCTTGGCCCAGCCTATCATTGATGCCCTTGTCAAGATGGGCCAGGATCTGCAGAAAGCCAATCTGGACGGATCAGCCCATAGCCCTGACGAGGTGCAATCAATCTTGACCGAGGAACTGAAGAAACATCAACAGAAGGGCAAGGGGATCACTAACCTGCTGTTTGACATGGACGGCAAGTGGACTTAACTGTATAGCTTCTTCATACTGATTATCTGTTTGTAGGAATTGATATGCATAAAGATACACCGACAGAAATATTGCACACTATTCTCCTGGGGTGTTGTCAAATATTATTGGGGCCAGACCATCTGGCTGCTGGAGAAGGGGAAAGATTTCGCTCTGTTCCAAACTCGTCTCAATTCCATCTTGGAAGACGGTCTAAACGTTCTAAAGATTCAAGCGGATTATATGTGTCAATACAAAGGCGGACTCATCGGTAAACATTTCAAAACACTCTAGCAAGTTATGGCTTTCGCTGTCCACGGTCTGGTACCACCCGACGTCCTTGAAGCATGGCTTATTCTTGGTCGACTTACTGTCCTTCTGTGGCATACGGAGATCGAGGACATTGTGTCCTATACTGTGCACACCATCTTTACTGTGATAATTATTTCTATTACTTACCACGACTCTTTTAGATGGATCTTGAAACTTGCATCAACAATTTCATCAACATTACATGCAAATGCAGTCCGAGTATTCTCATCTCCAAGCCAAAATTTCATTTTCTACTTCACCTGCCATTCTTCATCCGGTGATTTGGCCCCGCCATCCTTTTCTCCACAGAGCGCTACGAAGCATACAATGCCGTCTTCCGGGCATGCTCCATTTACAGTAATCGGTTAACTCCCAGTCGCGACATTGCTTGGAGCTTTGCCCGCATCGATTGTGTGAAGCACATTGTTACCGGTGGCTGGTGGAGAGATTCCCAAACTAAAAACTGGGTCTGTGCAAATCCTCGTATCATGCGCCATATCCTCGAACACCCGGAGTTCGCTGCCATGATAGGATTGCCCACAAAGCAACTCCGCGAGCCAGGTATTTAATTTATCTATTTTCGGGACAGAGCTAAAATAAGTTGTATAGGCTTCATATCATATTACCCTACTCCCCGAAAGCCCCAGGAGCGCTCTTTAGAGGTTAAATTCGGCTGGACCGAGTCACTCGCTGGGCGCATCAAGTTGCCACGATTTCTCCATGGAGCTGCGGAACATTACAAGACAGCGCTCAGTGTGGTGACACGTTCTGGCGACAAGGCCATTGTGGGCCAGAATGTCATTATCCGCCAAGAGGGGGTATGTATTTATACTTGAGAATACTAGGTTTCGCTCCTGACTTGGTCCCAGGGATCCTTCTCTCCCCTATCTTTTGCAACTATACGAGAAATTCTCGTTCCTTTACCATTCACACAGAAGGATGTCCGCATCACAGTACAACTATTTGACGTCCAGTCTACCTTGCACTCCGAGCTTCACATGCCCATTGTTGTTCGCTCCCAGCACCACGTGGTCTTGTGTATTGATGTTTGTTTAATATGGTCACATCTATTGCTTTGTCTGATTTTCATCAGGACGTCGAATCAACCGTGAACCTTCAGCACAACTGCCATCATGGCCGCTGTGGCTCAACCAGCTCAACACCCATCATCCAAGAGCGGGAGAAGACATCTCAAACTAGATCGGCCATCCTTCATACAAATGATGTGCACTTTATTGTCAATACTTCCTCCCTCCACAACTATTCGCAAATCTCCGCGGCAACACCTCCTTCACTCCGGTCCCATCCATTTACCGTTGCGGACCAAGATGCTCTTTGTACTTCAGCTGCTGTCCAGATCCGCAACAAGCACGCTGATCTCGATGAAGAGGAGCCTAACATAGATGCGCCCACAATCAACAACGAACCTAATTTAGACCAGGAATTATCAATACCCCCACCAACGGCCCTCGAGAACCCCGCATTCTCCCGCATTAAACCTCCGTGGCCTCGTCAACAGCAGCCGACTCCAGTTACCCTGTATGTCCAATTCGACACTGTATGCACCCAACGAGTACTGAAATAGTTATTAGGGAAGCATGTACTAACTCTCTTCTCAGTTACCTCTGTAAACTTAATGGTGAGCTGGTCTCTGGAAACAAGAAAGACTTACTTGACCGCTTGCGGTACGTGCAAATAAGTTCGGGTGGGAATAATGATTAAATCTTTGTAGCCCTCTGTGTCACTGCATTACCCCAGCACAAATCAAGTCCGCCTATGACGACGAGCAGGTAGTTTCATCCAACAAGCGGAAGCGCCCCTCCAATGACCCAGGCGCTCGATCATCCAAAAAAAGAAGGGGTGCCGTTGACGATGCGTCACGACTGGCCAATGAAATTATGCTGAGACCATTGTTTTTTAATCGACGTGTTAATGCCTTGTAGTATCCAAGACCACAAATATATATTATATGTAACAGCTTGCAAGTTCTACCAAATTACGAGCACCAGCAGCAGCCTGTCTCCACCGGTCGCACTCTGCAAGGGCTACGTTCCGTTCCTCTCTGGCAATATCCCGCTCCCTTTGGGCTTCATCACGCTCCACCTCAGCATCATCATGTTCTTGCCGGGCATTCAACCACTCAGTGTATGCATGGTCTCATTCACGGGTTAACTGCCGGAACTGGATGTCTGCTGTCGAATCGGCTTCATCCTGATCTTCGTCGGAGATGGCCGTCTCTATGGGCACAGTTAGGTGAACAGTTCTTGATAAACTGCAGAAATATCACATACCTGACTTCTTCGCATCCAGAAGGCCATCAACCCATGTATTCTCCCCGATCTGAGAATCCAAAAAATTGCCGTACTGTCTATAATTCATTAAGGATAAACACAAATTGCAGCAGAGTGATTCTAACTCATTACTGGCAAAATGCTCATTTGCTAGGAGTGCGGATGCCCTGGGGGTCGAGGTTGGAGAATACAATTCCGATTTAATTTGACAAGAGTATGCAGATTTCTTGTAGGGTTCCATTCAGTGAGCCAGCCGAGCCATAGCTCTCTGTTCCTCGTACTCTTCTGCATGATGCTGAGAGATCCCATGCAGAGGAGATCTTGAGGGAGGTGCATACGAGTCGTCCGACATGGAAAGAGATGATCAAAGCGAGTCACATCATGTCACTCGAAAAAATTTCTTGTCGTCTCGACGCAGCCTTGTTGCTCCATGTCGCTCCTCCAGCAAATCTCACAGAATGTGCAGCGTCGGGTTCAGCAATCGTCACGCTCCTTTGATGAAGATGAGGAAAATCGGCCTTTGGGCCCAGACACACCGGTGCGGCCAAGAGCTCCTCTAACACCGCTAAATGGGTATGGCTCCATTCTTTTGTGTCCTCAGATTGCTCAGCCGGTGCTAGGAACTCTGGATGTCTTCCCACCAACCCTGATGCTGTGTGCTTCCCAGGAAAGTGTCTTAGGTCGCCGACCACGGAGCCCAGAACTAGGCGACGAGATCAAGGAATTCTCCCGTCATACCAAGGTGGCCTTGAGAGAATTTGCTACAAACATCGCCGGGCAGCACGGGATACCAGAGGAGGAAGTGGAAGACTTTGTTGAGGCCAGCACAGTGCGTGATTTCCCTTACAATATTGGGCTTGCTCAAGCTGAGTATTCCAGCTTCCTACACACAAGCTTTTAGTTGTTACTTTGGCGGCCGTTATGGTTGGGCAGATGAAGTCAGTCAACGACGGCTTGAAGATGTATCTCTTGTCTTCCGGGTTCAGGGCAAGTCCTGTTGCGCAACACAGCTTGGGTTCGTGGACTAACAGAGACAGTATTAGGAGCATGTAGTGGGTCAGATCCGAGCAGTTCTGTTAGACCCGAAGCTGAGAAGTTACAAGGATGGTTTCGTGAATCGGCTTTTGGTACGTGATGGTGCCCTTTTGGAGCATGCTGTTGACGGGCTCCGACAACACCACATCAGGGTGAATCCGGGGGTTTACCACATACCCTCAGATATCCGGGGAGCCTTAACAGGTCGAGACTTCGGCACTGCGGTCAGTAACGAGGTAACTAGCGCCTGGAGCGAAATGAAGAGAAAGGTGGGGGCCGCGTCCGACAGAAACGGAAGACTGACAGATGACAACATTAATGGCAGTTACATGATGGTTGGGTCAAGAAAGTTGATATCACCACAGTTTGCAAGAATTTGGCATGGAATAATACTCAGGAGATGACTGATGAAATCTGGGGTAGGCTGGCTTGGCTCGTGAGTCTCTGCACTCCTTAATAATTATGATACTAACCCACAAGTTGCAGCAATTCTTCTTGGATGAATATCGCACGGCTGGGAAGAATGAACGACTCTTCTGGGACGCTGTCGACGTCTTTCTTGTGGATAGACATGCTGAGGCACTTACGTTCCCAGAGGACTCACGGCTTGCCATGTCCAGCATGTAAGCACCTTGTGTTTTGTTCGGTAATTTGACTACCTGTTAACACCTCGATCCATTTAGTTTATTCGAAGAATGCTTAAAGGAACACGTCAAGAAATTTCCTCTCAAAGCAGGCGGGAGGCTTCAGCCCGGCAAACAAATTCCCGTGTGGCAAAAAGCCATCTCATGCACGGTCGAAGAAATGGATGGCTATACTGTTGAAGACCTGGCAGGGGAAGATGGCGAGGAGGGGGAAGGGGGTGAGGACAACGGTGGGATTGATCCCAACACTGCGGGCAATGCCAGGTATACTGACCCAGGCATATCTTGAGTATATCCTGAGTATATTCTCAATAAACTTAAAAAAGACTCAGTGTATACTGGTTCAGTATACTCTTAGTATATTCTGAATATACCTGAAGTATGCTCAAGATATACTGACTCAGTATATTCTGAATATACTCAAAATATACTGAACAATAAACTCAAAATAAACTGTCTCAGCATATTCAGAATATACTGACTCAGTATATTTTGATCATATCAAGGACAAACATTGCCATGTAAGGAAATTTGAGAGGCAGTGAAGACCTTCCAAAAAAGGAAAATCTGGATGGGGAAACATGTGACAGGACATGACAGGACATGACAGACAAGACAAGACAAGACAGACAAGACAGACAGACAAGACAGGAGAGGACAAGACAAGACAGACAAACAAGACAAGACAGGACAAGACAAGACAGACAAGACAGACAAACACAGACAAAATATAACACAACAAGACAAGACAGACAGACAAGACAAGACAAGACAAGACAGACAGACAGACAAGACAGACAAAGTATAACAAGATATGCTAGGGGATTTCTGTAGCACAGTTGGCATCTCCAGGTGGCAGTGGAAGGTCACATGTTTGTATGAATTGATTACCAAGCATAGAAAAATATTATGATTTTGCTGGTCCATTGCGAGTTGGGTGGGTTGCAGGGTGGCACAGGAAAAATGTTGAGCAATTTGGAGAGTGCTGACAACATGAACATCAGGACAAAAAGGTCAGATTGTTCAGAGTGGGTAGAGGGAGTAATGTTGCCTAGTTGATTAATGGATGAGCCTCAGCTTTGCACAGCATGTTCTGCAAGTATACGTGGTGTGGATGTGATGTGTGGGCTGCCACAAAATCAGTTTGATGCCAACCAGCAGCCAATAGAGGTTCACAATTGGCTTGTTAGATAGGGGCTAATTTGGGTGATGGGCTTGAATTTGTGTGCTGCTCCAAAGGTGGTTGGCACAGGATATTGTGCAAGTATCTATGGTGTGGGGGTGATGTGTGGGCTGCCACAAAATTAATTTGATACTAACCAGCAGCCAAGAAAGGTTTGCAATTGGCTTATCCAGCTGATAGGAGAAAAATTGGGTGGTGGACTTGAATTGGTGTGGTGCTCCAAATGTGGTTTGTACAAGATGTTGTGCAAGTATCCATGGTGTAGAAGTCATGTCTGGGCTGCCACAGAATCAATTTGATGGCAATCAGTGAGTGGGAAGGGTTTGCAATTGGCTCGTCTAGTTAATAGAGGCAAAATTGGGGGTTGGACTCAAGTTGATGAGGTGCTCAAACCCTGGTTTGCACAGGCTGTGGTGCAAGTATCTATGGTGTGGGGGTGATGTGTGGTCTGCCCTGAAATTAATTTGATGTCAACTAGCAGCCAGGAAAGGTTTGCAATTTGCTTGTCTGGTTGCAGCAGGTGAAATGGATAAAATTTGCAACCCAATTAAGAAATATCCACTCACCTTGCACAGGATGTTGTGCAACTATCCACAGTGTAGAAGTGATGTCTGGGCTGGCACAAAATCAATTTGATGGAAACCAGCAGGCAGGAAAGGTTTGCAATTTGCTCACCTGGCTGATAGGGGCTATTTTGGGACCCTGAACTGAATTGCTGTGTAGATCCACACCGGTTTTGCACAGGATTATGAGCATGTATCCATGATGTGAGACAGATACTTGGACTTCCACAGAAAAAAAGCCAGGGCCAAATACAGATGAAAGGTTTGCAATTTGCTTGTCTGGCTGATAGGGACTACTTTAGGAGATTGAGGTGAATTAATGTCCAGCTCTGCACCTACTTTGCACAGAATGTTGGGCATGTATCTACCATGTGAGGCAGATACTTGGGTTTGCACACAAAAAATCCCAGGGCCCATTGCATATGGGAAAGTCTTGCAATTTTCTTGTCTGGCTGAACATGGGTGAACCATAGGGTGGTGACCAAATTTGGAAATATGCAAGGGCCTTGCAGGCCATGTTGTGCAAGTGGCAGTGGTATTGAGAAGATCCTTGGCTTCATATGAAACAAATCTTATGGCTTTGGATGCATGGGAAGGGTTTGCAATTTCCTTTTCTGACTGATAGGGGCTATTTTAGGGTATCGAGCAAAATTGACATGTAGCTCTGCATATGCTTTGCACAGGATGTTGAGCATGTATGTGCAGTATGGAAGAGACACTTGGCTTTGCACAAGAAAAATAGTGTGGCCCAGTGCAGACAGAAAAGGTTTGCATCTTTGGTGGGAAAGGCTTGTACTCTGCTTGTCTGGCTGAAGTAGGTGAAATTGAGTCTTGCCACCCAATTAAGACATACCGACTGAGTTTGTACAGCTTATCCTACATCCTGTGGCAATGTGGAAGAGGTGCGTGAGATTCCACAAATTAATTTGAGGTCCCCCAGAGGGTGGGAAAGGTTTGCATTTTGCTTGTCTGGCCACAGGGGGTAAAATAGGGGTGTGGGCTCGAATTGGTGTCATGCTCAAAACCAAGTTTGTACAGCTTGTCCCACATCCTGCGGCGGTGTGGATGAGGTGCGTGGGATGCCAAAAAATTAATTTGAGATCCATCAGAGGGTGGGATGTAATCTGCTTGTCTGGCTTAAGTGGGTGAAATCAAGTCTTGCGACCCAATTAAGAAATATCAACTGAGTTTGTACAGCTTCTCCTACATCCTGTGGTGGTGTGGAGGAGGTGTGTGGGATGCCACAAAATTAATTTGAGCTCCACCAGAGGCTGGGAAAGGTTTGCAATTTGCTTGTCTGTCTGAAGTGGGTGAAACCGAGTCTTGCGACCCAATTCAGAAATATCCACTGAGCTTGCACATGATGTTGTGCATCCTACACCAGTGTGGAGCAGATGTGTAGGTTACCACAAAATTAATTTGATGCCAACCAGAGGGTGGGAAAGGTTTGCAATATGCTTGTCTGGCCTAGGAGATATCTCCAACTGTTCTCACCTCAACTCAGGTTGGGCCAGAAGATTGAAACTAGTTGTCGTCACAGCGACAGCTTTACTTCTGGTGCCAGCCCAAGCTGGGGATTGAGTGTAGTCAGGCAGGTGCATTGTCTTTTAATATAATAATAAACATTTGCTGGACAAAAGAAATGCCCCCACCAGGGTTCGAACTCAGGGACAGATTACATAAACATTATTCACAAGAGGCACCATTACCACTACACCAAAGCAGCAATTTCTGTGTTCAAGTTAGGGTGGGGGTTGCAGCCTGATCTTAACAATATGTTGATTTTGATGGGATTTTTTCTGGGGTTGTTTAGGCCTTCACATTGTGATGCTTCTAGGAAAAGTAGTCAAGTGCTTGAAGAAACCATTCAAAGTTGGTTAGACCAAATTAATATAATTGTAAGTGACCTAAGATTAACTATGAATCTGAGTACACAGGAGGAGTAGTTAATCTGTTTTCAGTCAAGCAGATAAGGGCAAAAAGCAAAAAATAGATAAATATATCCCAATCCCTACCAGCCAGACAAGCAAATTGCAAGCCTTTCCTTGCTGCTGGTTGCCATCAAATTAATTTTGTGGCAGCCCAGACATCATTTCCATATTGTGGATACTTGCACAACACACTTAATTTGGCCAGACAAGCATATTACAAACCTTTCCCACCCTCCAGTGGAGCTCAAATTAATTTTGTGGCAACCCACACACCTCCTCCACACCACCACAGGATTCAGGACAACCTGTACAAACTCGCTTTTGAGCACAACACCAATTCGAGCCTACACCCCTATTTTGCCCCCTTTGGCCAGACAAGCAAATTGCAAACCTTTCCTGGCAGCCAGTTGACTTCAAATTATTATTGTGGTAACCCACACACCTCCTTCACACCACCAGTACAACCTGTACAAATTCACTTTTGAGCACGATACCAATTTGATCCCACACCCCTATTTTGCCCCCTTTGGCCAGACAAGTAGATTGCAAACCTTTCCCACCCTCTGGTGGACATCAAATTAGTTTTTTGTGGCAGCCAACACACCTCCTCCACACCACTTCAGGATTCAGGACAAGCTGTACAAACTCGTCAATATGTCTTAATTGGGTGGCAAGACTCAATTTCACCCACTTCAACTAGACAAGCAGAGTATAAACAAACCTTTCCCACCCTCTGGTGGACCTCAAATTAATTTTGTGGCATCCCATGCACCTTGTCTACACTGCCACAGGATGTAGTACAATCTGTACAAACTCGGTCAATATTTCTGAATTGGGTCACAAGACTCGATTTCACCCACTTAAGCAAGACAAGCAGATTACAAACCTTTCCCACCCCCTGATGGACCTCAAATTATTTTTGTGGCATCCCACACACCTTGTTCTCCTGACTATATTTCTGTGGTATGAAAGAAAGTATAGTATTTCTTCCAAGTCATTTGAGATTCATCTTCTTGGTACATAGGAATTTTTTGTGGAGAGAAACATTTGTGCTGAAAGGGTCAGGCTACTTGGATATAGTGAGGATCTGTGCAGGCAGTTACTGGGGCCTCAACTCCATATAGGGCCAGAACATTCACCAGGACCATTCTGGCCCCACTTTCAGCTTCTAGGGCCTAATTACAGGTGCACCATGTTCAATACTACTTAAAAATAAATGTATGGCTTGTGCTTATGAAACAGAAGGTATTTAGACCATAGAGTTTATCTCATAGGATGCATAAACTGCAGAAGTCAGAATTTACCATGTACCCTGTGTGCAGAACACCTATGAGTAAAAAATAGATGTTAATTGTATAAACAATATATGGCAATCAGTACTGACAAAGATGGACCTTTTTAGTTGGGCAAAGAATTTGCAAGCTTTTCCTAGCTACTGGAATCCACATGATTGGGGCATCAACATCCTCTGTAAGGCATGTACTGAGGTAGTGTATATTTCTAAATTTGGTCTCCACAATCTGTTTCATCCATTTGTGGCCAGAGAAGGAAATGGCAAACCATTCCCATATGCAGTAGCCCTGAGATTTTTATTGTGCCAACTCAAATATCTGCTTCACATTGCAAACATTTTGTGCAAAGGATGTGTGAAGCTACACATGAATGTGGCTTGATCACTCAAATAGTCCCTGTCAGCCAGACAAGCAAAATGCAAACCTTTTGGGACTGCACTGCATCCTGGGATTTTTTTTGTGGAAAGCCAAGCACCTGCCTTACATTACAGATACATGCTCCACATTTTTTTTAAAGCAGGGGCAGAGCTACACATCAATTTGGCTTGATTGTCCAAAGTAGCCCCTATTGGGCAGACAAGCAGAAGAAAAACCTTTCTGATATCTGGGATTTTATGTGTGTAATGCCAAGTATCCATGCCATGCTGCACATACATGCTCGATGTCCTATGCAAAGCATATCCCAATGAACACATCAATCCCTCTCCATATCCCCAGATAGCTGCTCTTGGCCAGACAAAGGAATTGCAAACCTTTCCAATCTGTGCTTGGTGCTGGTATTTTTTGTGTGGGAAGCCAAGTAGCTGCTTCACACCGCAGATACATGCTCAACATCCTGTGTAAAGCAGCTGTGGAGCTACGTGTCAATTCAGCTCAATATCCAAAAATAGCTGCTATTGGTCAGATACGCAATTTGCAAACCTTTCCCATCTGCCCATAGCCCTGAGATTATTCCTGTATGAAGCCAAGTATGTGCTAAACATTGCAGATAGATGCTCAACATGTTGTACAAAGCATATACAGGGCTACACATTGATTCCATCTGATCACCAAAAATTACTGGTAGCTCTGGGCCCTAAGATTGTTTGCATATAAAGGAAACCAAGTATCTGCCTCACATTACATATACATGCTCAACATTTTTTGTAAAGCAGAGGCAGAGCTACACATCAATTTGGCTGATCACCCAGAACAGCCCCTATTGGCCAGACAATGGAAATGCAAACCTTGTGGGGCTGCAGTGCACCCTGGGATTTCTTGTGTGGGAAGCCAATCATCTGCCTCACATTGTACATACATGCTCACCACCTTGTGCAAAGCATCTGCGGAGCTACACATAAATTTGGCTCAATTACTCAAAAAAACCCGTATTGGCCAGACAAGCAAATTGCAAATCTTTCCCATCTGATCTGAGCCCTGGGAATTCCCCTGTGTGAAGCCGAGTATTTTCTTCACAGTGCAAATACATGCTCAACAAGTTGTACCAAGCATGTGTGGAGCCCCAGATCAATTGGGATCAATCACCAAAAATAGCCCCCATCAGCCAGACAGAAAAATGCAAGCCTTTCCAGTCTGCAATGGGCTCTGGGATTTCCCTTGCATAGCTAAGTATCTGACTCACACTGTGCATACATGCTCAACATCATGTGCAAAGCATGAACAGTGTTACACATCAATTCCACTCAGTACCCAAATGTAGCCCCAATCAACTGGGCAAGTAAAATGCAAACCTTTCCTGTCTGCACTGGGCCACACTATTTTTCCTGTGCAAAGCCAAGTGTCTCTCCCATACTGCACCTTCTACTAAAGTGGACAAGAAAACTGATCTACATGGAGAACATCATTTTGACCTTCACCTTTCTCGCAAAATCGCCAGAAAATACCTGGCTCTTTTGTCACCAGCTCGAAATACATGCAATACCCCTACTCACCCAACAAATTACGCACTATATTTCTGTCGAGCACATACATGCTCAACATCCTGTGCAAAGCATATGCAGAGCTACATGTCAATTCTGCTTGATACCCTAAAATAGCTGCTATCAGTCAGACAAAGAAATTGCAAACCCTTCCCATGTGTCCAAAGCCATAAGATTTGTTTCATGTGAAGCCAAGGATCTTCTCAATACCACTGCCGCTTGCACAACATGGTCTGCAAGGCCCTTGCATATTTCCAAATTCAGTCACCACCCTATGGTTCACCCATGTTCAGCCAGACAAGAAAATTGCAAGAGTTTCCCATATGCCATGAGCCCTGGGATTTTTTGTGTGCAAACCCAAGTATCTGCCTCACATTGTAGATACATGCTCAACATTCTTTGCAAAGTAGCTGTGGAACTGGACATTAATTCACCTTAATCTCTCAAAGTAGCCCCTATCGGCCAGACAAGTAAATTGCAAACCTTTCTCATCTGTATTTGGCTCTGGCTTTTTTTCTGTGGAAGTCCAAGTATCTGTCTCACATCATGGATACATGCTCATAATCCTGTGCAAAACCAGTGTGGATCTACACAGCAATTCAGCTCAGGGTCCCAAAATAGCCCCTATCAGCCAGACAAGCAAATTGCAAACCTTTCCCACCTGCTGGTTTCCATCAAATTAATTTTGTGCCAGCCCAGACATCACTTCTACACTGTGGATAGTTGCACAACATCCTGTGCAAGCTGAGTGGATATTTCTTAATTGGGTTGCAAATTTTATCCATTTCACCTGCTGCAACCAGACAAGCAAATTGCAAACCTTTCCTGGCTGCTAGTTGACATCAAATTAATTTCAGGGCAGACCACACATCACCCCCACACCATAGATACTTGCACAACATCCTGTGCCAACCACCTTTGGAGCAGCACACAAATTCAAGCCCATCACCCAAATTAGCCCTTATCTAACAAGCCAATTGTGAACCTCTATTGGCTGCGGGTTGGCATCAAACTGATTTTGTGGCAGCCCACACATCACATCCACACCACGTATACTTGCAGAACATGCTGTGCAAAGCTGAGGCTCATCCATTAATCAACTAGGCAACATTACTCCCTCTACCCACTCTGAACAATCTGACCTTTTTGTCCTGATGTTCATGTTGTCAGCACTCTCCAAATTGCTCAACATTTTTCCTGTGCCACCCTGCAACCCACCCAACTCGCAATGGACCAGCAAAATCATAATATTTTTCTATGCTTGGTAATCAATTCATACAAACATGTGACCTTCCACTGCCACCTGGAGATGCCAACTGTGCTACAGAAATCCCCTAGCATATCTTGTTATACTTTGTCTGTCTTGTCTGTCTGTCTGTCTTGTCTGTCTTGTCTTGTCTTGTCTTGTCTTGTCTTGTCTTGTCTTGTCTTGTCTTGTCTGTCTGTCTTGTCTTGTTGTGTTATATTTTGTCTGTGTTTGTCTGTCTTGTCTGTCTTGTCTTGTCCTGTCTTGTCTTGTTTGTCTGTCTTGTCTTGTCCTCTCCTGTCTTGTCTGTCTGTCTTGTCTGTCTTGTCTTGTCTTGTCTGTCATGTCCTGTCATGTCCTGTCATGTCCTGTCACATGTTTCCCCATCCAGATTTTCCTTTTTTGGAAGGTCTTCACTGCCTCTCAAATTTCCTTACATGGCAATGTTTGTCCTTGATATGATCAAAATATACTGAGTCAGTATATTCTGAATATGCTGAGACAGTTTATTTTGAGTTTATTGTTCAGTATATTTTGAGTATATTCAGAATATACTGAGTCAGTATATCTTGAGCATACTTCAGGTATATTCAGAATATACTAAGAGTATACTGAACCAGTATACACTGAGTCTTTTTTAAGTTTATTGAGAATATACTCAGGATATACTCAAGATATGCCTGGGTCAGTATACCTGGCATTGCCCGCAGTGGGAGTTTTTGGGCACTCACACAACTTCCGCAGTCCTTGGCTAAGTTGGTGATGCCAGAATTCCCTCTGCCTGTTACCTGCCTGTTCCTGGATACAATCAGAAAAGGCAATACAAGGGTACCTGATGGACTCACTCGTCAACATAAAGGGCCAAATTCAAGTACGCCATCATGCTCAGGAAGTCATTGAGCACAGCCATATGATCAGGCTTGTCGCACTGGTTGATCAAGTGGAGGATGGACTGGCTTGCCGGCCACAGAGCAGCGTCAGGAGCAGCATTGGTAGTGGGAGAGGATTGCACCATGTCTGTTATAGGCGGGGGCGGCTGGGGTGAGGCAGGAGTCAAGCCCTGGATGAGGGTGACTGCAGTTCGGGAGATGTGATGACTAAAGAAAGCTTGACAATAGGGTGTGCTCCTGGTGCTGACAAAGTGGGGGGAGGTCCATCTGTGCTCCAATATGCTTTACCGTTAGCATCGTCACCTTCAGGGTCTTCCATGTTGTCATCCCTCATCAGCTCCTGCTGAATTTCAGCAATGGTTGCTGCTGCTGAAACTCCTCCAGTAACCGGGGAAACCCACACACAATCAGCACCCTGTGGGCAAGGAGTGCTCCTACCACCTCCCTGCCCAGGTACCCCACCCCTTCCCTCACCCTGAGCATGAGTACAAGAGCCTTGTCCTCGTCCCCTTTGTGATACCTGCTCAGATTCCTGCTCATCCAGCTGGGATTGGGCAAGCCTCGTCTCAGCAAGAATACACAGACGTTTGGACAACTGGAGATCTTGGCTGGAGTCTGGAGTGGAATCAAGAATTTCATGGTGCAGCTGCTTTCCCAGCAACAATAAATCCAAATCTTCTGGCGATGCGGAGTGCCCGACGACAGTGGGAGATGAGGGTGCAGATGAGAGCAAGCCGTCAGAAAGATCCCTGGGCATCGGGGACAGAGAAAGGTGGGGGATGGTGTGCATGTCCCCTTGGGGAAGGACCAAGGAGACAAAAGCGGAAAAAGCGGACGACATGCTAGGATACTAGAGGCCGACGATGATGAAGGGGGTGAAGGAAGGGCTGCCTCAACCTGTGGCATCACCGGTGGGGCTATTGAAGAGGAGGATTCCACAAGTACATTGATGAGCAATGATTTATTTAGCCCCCACTAAAGAAATACCTGGTTTGGGACTGTTGTCCTTGACATAAATCCAACTCAAACGGTGTTGGCGGCCTTCATCCAAGATGCGTTCTCACAGTTGTGTCAAAGGGCTCAGTTGTGAAGCAGGTTCGGGGCAGGTGGCAAGGAGTTGTTGTAGCTGGGCATACAAAGCCTCTGCTTCGGCATCGTCTATTTCCAGAAGCATGGTGTACGGAGGGTATGAAGGGTCCAGAGGCCAGGAAGCACAGGCAGATGTATTGTGCTGAAGAAAGACAGACGGAGATTCAGGGAATTCCAAGAGTTACAGTGACAAAGGCCTAAAAAAGCCTGACGAGACAGCAGGGAATTTTAGGACGCCGGTTTTTTACCCTCTGGAGGGTAAAAACGCGACATGACAATGCCATGTGACAAAGGTGCTGGCAAGCTACGCAATGCGTCTGAGGTAGGAGGATGCTGGAGGGTGCTGCCAAACAACCCCAAATCTTCTCTTTCTCACACGTCCACCCCTGGCTCGCCCAATCCGACCAGGCTACTATTGTGCACATTCTAGCTGCACATGGGACTGGACAGAGCCCCCAGGAGAGCAGTAAGTACGCTCAGGCCCAGGCCTTCTTTGCACTTATGTGCGCACTGACGATGCAAAACCAGCTGAATACGCCCACAAAATCACAGACAGGGAGATCACAGTTGCGTGGGCATGTGCTGCGTGCACCCTTGCAGCTCCTGGCCCCCCTCCCCACCTTGCCGGCACTGCAACCAGGAGCCGCAACACCCGTCGTACATTGCTAAAGTCGTGCTGGGGTGTGTGTGTGTGTGGATCAACAGTATATTGGGGGAATCGGTTTGCACTAGAAACTAGTGGGGGAAAAACTGCTCCAAAGTTCATTGTCTACTGCCTTGAGACCCAGATCCTTTTATACTCTGTCAATAACTGGACCTTCTCTACATGTCCACAGTCTGCTCCCTCGGCGTTCCATAACGTTCTAGCCCCATGGCGGTGTGCTTGCGCCGTGTTTCATCCCACCAAGTTATGGTGCTTGTCGGAGGAAGTTGCCTTTTCGGGCCCAAAAGTTGTTGGGACGCAATGCCCGACGAACTGCTACCTTCCTAATCCGTCCAAAGTCTGTGCAGATACGACATCTTGAGGCTGAAAAGGGGTGAAATGTGTGCATTATGTCAGCGTGAGCGTGTTGGAAGTGCTGTGTGCTCCGGTGGTCGATCCTGTTATGGACGAAGGTGCTTCCATCTGCCAGATGTCGTTGGAGGTGCGCTGTCCACGATGTGGGATGCGAGAACAGTGTCTGAAATGTGTATATGTAGGGAATGTGGGGCATGGCGAGCGCAGGTGGTGAATCTGGGTGTTGTGGCCATGTTGTCGTATTCGCTGGGGCGGACACAGCGCATGTGGCAGCCCCACAGCTTGTCCTTGACCTGCACGCCTATATCATTCTAATCATACTCACAGGTGGAGGCTTCAGGCCATTGTTGTTACTCAGGTACTCCAGTGCCTAGAGATAATCGTACACAGGAATTTTGCCGAGACAATTGAGGATTTGAAAAAATCGCAGCAGGTTGAATGTCGCACACGTTTGAGGGTTGATAATCATTGCTGGCCACCAGCACGCCCTGAGCAGCTGCTGTCGTGGATGGACACCCGGCTCGCATTTGCAGAAATTAACATTGACGACATGAATACCCAGTAGGTCATAAACCACAGACTCCTTTGCCACCTCATATGAGCTGGGGCAGACTTCGCCTGGCTGATGGGGACCTAGCTGCACCCTAAGTCCCAGTTCCCACAGTGGTCTCTTTACAAAATGAGAGCCGTCTCATTGCTAGAATGCTTGATCAGTCTCGGCACAAGAAGCCACCATTTCTAAAGACACCCACCTCTATCATGTGGAATGGCAGGCACACATGCTTTCCACAATGTGTTTCTCACAGAACATCCCGTGGCCAAAGCATGTCTGGTTTGTGCAGCGATAAGCAGGATTTTTTGCTGCGCAGTCCTGAGAAGAACAAGTCATCAACTTGGCGCGATTGTGATCATAGCCCTCAAGACATAAGTTTTCATCAAGATATTCCCCGTGGTGGTTGTCAGTCCACACAGGCAGTGGATTGTCCTACGCAAATAAATATTAGATCCTAATGTGCGGCTAAAAATAAAACTCACCAAATTGTAATACCTGTGTGCCATCGCAGTAAACTAAATTCCTGCTGGTAGTAGCTCCTCGGGTTCGGGCCAGAACGAGTCATCTCCCAGGCCATAGTCAAAATCTGTGTCATCAAGTGCTTGACTAGTGGCGAGGTCCTCAGCCCAGTACCAGGGAGTTGTCGCAGGTGCACGTTCCACCCGAACCAGGACAATTGCATGGACCTGACGATTAACAATCAATCTGTCACTTTCATCATGTAGCTACTAGTATGGCGTATTAATAGTAGGGAAAATCCAAGCTTCCATCTTCCTCTCCCTTTCCACCCCATATGCCTATCTGCACTTGTTCTACTTGCTGGAAAGAAATTTGCCTAGTCAATGGTCAGCCGCAATCAGGGCAAGATGTTAGTTACGCCACACGTACAACACATGAAGAGTGTGATACTCAAGAAAAAAAGGGCTACAGCTGGCATGCACAGTAAACCCCCAGATCCTGGGCCAAAGGCAAAGAGACCAAGGACTTCACAAGAATCACAGTCTCAAGGGCTGTCAGAGGCTGAATTTCAGCAAGATTTGTGCACATTTGACTGATCAATTGCATTTTTGACCTCATAAGCTGCTTGAAACCTCTTCTTCCCATTCGGGACCTCTGCATCCTGCTTTCTTCTTGGCTCAATCTCCATGCTGGACTTAGCAGGGAGCACTCTGGCACTCATTTGGCGGCATTGCAATTGATTCTTGATTCAACCCTTGAGGCCATATTTGGTGTCCTTCACACCTCTTCCAGTGTTCAGGTTAAAACACCCACTCTTAAAATTCCCCGGGATATACGAACTGTTTATCAGTATGGAATGGAGCCAGAAATAATCCGGAATCCTTGCTGTCCAAAGTGTTATAAAATTTACCGCATTGGTGAACTTCCGAGATCTGTCTCTGGAAGGCTCCAGGACCCCAAGCCCCCAAGTGTAAAACTGCCTTGTGGAAAACACAGCGGAGCCCAAATGGCAAGGTTACAAGTGTTCCAAGGTGTCACTACTCCTTGCAGTCTTTCAAATCTTGGCTGCAATTCTTTCTTGGGCGTGCAGAGATCGAACAATACTTGGAACAGTCCCATTGAAGGACTCTTAACACACATACTGGGGGAATGATGTCAGACATTCGGGACAGCCCGATGTGGCACAGCCTGAAAGACTTCCTCCTCTCCCCTTATCATCTAGTTTTTGGCTTTTACATTGATTGGTTCAATCCATATACAAACAAAATTGCGGGTATGTTTGTCACCAAAGGGCAGTTCTTTTCTGTCAAACTAACAATATTCTCTCAAGGCAAAGTGGTTTCATATGGTGCAATTATATTGTACTGTCTGAACCTCCCCCCTGAGGTCCGGTTCTTGGTGGAAAACATTTTCATTCTGGGAATGATTCCTGCCCCAAATTCGGACAATCTCAAACATACTTGAGCACCTTGTGGACATGATCAATGAGTTCAAACCACCAGGGAGAAAAATTCCCACATGTGCACATCCAGATGGTGTTTCAGTTCTCGCCCACATTGCTGCACTTATTGCTGATCTTGCTGCTATTCGAAAAGTTGCTGGCTATTTGTCGCACAAAGCGAATCTATTCTGTTCTTTCTGCCTTCTTCACTCAAAGGATGTCGAAAGTCTTGACTACAGATCATGGACATATCGTGATAGTGCTACAGTCTCAGCTTAGGCTCAGCAGTGGTTTGATCTTCAGGGTGTGGCAAGAATGGATCTGGCAAAAGAGACCGGAGTTTGTTGGACACCAACACATGATCTTGACCATTGGGACCCAGTTAACTATGTTACCCTTGGGTTCATGCATAACTGGTTGGAGAGTGTACTACAATTCCATCTCTGGATGCTTTGGGGCTTAGGCCGCACCAAGAAATATGTCAAAGAGATGGACGACCTCAAAGAGGAAAAATATGCAGAATCCGAGGTCCCTGATTCAGAAAGCAAGCTTGAAGAGATGGCTGAGTCTGGTGATCAACAGTATACTGCTGCAATCCATCAGCAGTAGCAGCAGCAGATGTTGAAAATGATGACAACATGGATGTAGATTCAAATGAATCAGATGCAGATGAATCAGAGGGAGCGAGTACACCAACAGGAACAACATTTATCAAACTTGTCTTCGATGAAGACGACACAGACAATGATGATGATGATTTTATACCTGGGATGGAAACAGCATTCAGGTTCTCTGAAGGTCAAGTTGCCGCCATTCATGCCTGCATACAGAATGTCCAGCTTCCAACATGCGTTGGTCAGCCACCAGGGAACCTTGGTGAGGCCAAACATGGCAAATTAAAAGCCGATGAATATCTCATTCTTTTCATGGTCATTCTGCTGTTGGTTGTACCTGAATTCTGGTGGCAAAATGGTGTGGAACAAACTCAACTACTCAAAAACTTCCACCATCTTGTTGCATGCACAAACATTATTTCATCTTTCTCCACATCGAACACTGAGGCAGACCGATTTATGGAAAATTATGTGGAATATCGGGAGTCAATGAAGGACTTATTTCCTCAATTTCACTCACTGCCTAATCATCATTTTGCTATGCATGATGGACATTTATTGAAATTCTGGGGACCACTGGCTTGCATCAGTGAGTTTCCTGGGGAGCGGATGAATGGTCAGCTTGGAAAGGTCAAACACAACCGGCGTGTTGGTGAGTAGATAATTTCATCCATTTGATTTTCAATATTGATTTATTGCTGAAGATGATATGCCATGCCAGATGACCCGTCGGAGTCATTTGGAAGTAATTATGCATGAAGAGCAGTTCACAACTGGAATTGCTCGTGACCTGGCTGAAATTCTTGCTGAGCCTCATAACCACAAAAGAGAATTGTAAAGCAATTAAGCAGCTCTGAGGTGGCCATAATTCTGGCAGATTCAACCGACTTGGAACCCGATGAGTATGATGGGCTGCTCCGCCATGTTGGACAACCATGGCGTTCTTATAGGGATTTCCCCCATCTGCCGGGAGCACTTATCTTGCTGCCCAGGGCTAAACTGCCACAAAGTTTCAAGTTGGATGGATGTGTTTTTAGTTGCCAAAAATCCCACGAAGGAAATAGTGCAATTCAATTTCGAAAAGGGGAAACTACAGATACGGGTTTCATTCAAAAGATCTGGGAAATTGCAATGGTGGACCATGTACGGACTTATATCCTTGTGACAAGTCATGAGCACCTTCCAGACTCTTTGCTATCAAGAACACCATTCAATTCCATGCCTCATTTTGGGACCATGGTCATGAGTGCGGCACCATCAGAACACATCATCACCCATCTCACAGTTTACAAATGGCCTCCAGGAACCTACGGAATTAATGATCAAGAGTTACTTGTAATTTCTTGGTCTTAATAGGGGGCGGCAGTAGTATAATGAATGTATTCTGTCAAATATTTTTTCTTGCTTACACCCAATAACAGTGCGGTGTCGTTCTTGTAATTTTATTTTGTTTTTTAAAAAAAGAAATGAAGTTGAAAAAGACAACCCCAAAAAGACAGCAATTGAAGAAACAAGCATATAGCCAGTTCACCAAGAAGAACTTGCAAGGTATGAGCAAGAAGGTTATAGATAATGATCAGGCCCGTTCTGTCCTTGGCATTGCCCAATGGCATCACAACAGCGATCAAGGTGTTGATTGACTGCGTCTTGAGATTGTCGAAATGCTGACTAATCCAACAATCTCAAGACGGACTCAATCAGCACATGACCCGCCATTTTTCTTCATCACCATTGCCTTCCCTAACCCGAGACCTTCAAGTACAGGTAGGCTCTCACTCTTCAATACTTAGGCATAGACTCATTACTTCATTACTTCTTGACTTCACAAGAGACACAGCACCACCATCCCCCTCCATATGACGCCACCCCAATGACATCCACTACCGTGTCCACCTGCCTACCCGTCATCCTCCTCCACTCCACCATTTCCATGCTGGTCAGCCCCACCTCCACTGCCGCCGCCGCCTGCCACCGCCACCACTAAATGCTGCGTGGATACGACGTGAGTGCCCGCCGCTGCCGCACTGCCATGTCTGCCGCCACTGCACTGCTCAGCACGCAATCACCCAGCGAGTCACACATTCCTATCGGCCATGCCGATGCGGGCCAATGCTGGTAGTGGCGAAACACCGTCATTCGATTGGCGTGCATGCTCTGGTGAGCATTGGTATTACGGTCAGTCGGGCCATCTGTGATATCAACGGGGCGAGTCAGCCCCGGACTTGGTGGCGATAATCCCAAGTAGCTGGGGCCTTGGAAACACAGGGATGGTGGTCGTTGAGTGTCGCGAATGGCGTCATCCAGTTGGGCACAAGCTCGCGAGCTAATCCCACAACTAGGACTGGAGGTGGCGACCGGACCATCCGACAAACGGTTAGCTAACGAAGGCGGCTCGGTAGTCAACTGCCCTTGGGAGTCCAGCCATTCTTGTCGGATTGCTATGCCCTCCAATATGTGTTGTTGTCGAGCGAGAAGGTAGGCTTCTCCTTCGCTACAGCGGGCAGTTGGGTCACCACTGAACGATCAATGAAGCCATCGGTAATATTTGATGGCATACAGACACCCCGACAGTATCCAGTGCTCTAGATTCTCGGCTTGATCGAGAGTACGTATGGTAGTATTGTGCCATGGCCCGACCAGCGAGGCATCAGTGGGTCGAATAGGGAGTATAACAGTACATTGATTGGCTTGCCTGCTAATAGCCTGATGCCTGTGATTTTCTTCCTTGGCTGCAAATCCCTGGTCGCTGACGAGAGGCTCGCGCCAGCAATCAGCGTCTTGCAACTCTTCGAGGACCATGTTGAATGGGTTGGGTGGTGTCGAGTACAGGCAGTCTCGTAAGTTGAGTGGTGCTCGGGATAGTTCACGCATGTTGCGGCAGCTGTGCTCACGATCCCCGATGGCCATGCGATGAGTCGCCTCACGTAGTCGGTTGTCGCTGTCCCTGTGAAGGGCAACTCAGATGTCCCCTCGAGGTCGCGACCCTGAGGCATCCGAGTCGTCGTCCCGCCCGTAAGAGCCAGTCATCGGAGAACGAAAGCTAGAGCTTCGAGTCGATCCAACAGCTGCAGTACGAGTGTTAGTGGTGGAACTACGGTTAGGGAGCACCGTGGACGTATCCCGGGATGCTCCAAGTAATTGAGGCGGACCTAAAGACACCCGTGAGCTCGAGGCTGAATTATTCCTGTAGCCCAGTTGGGCGACATTGGCCGTAGTCATAGCTGAAACTTCAGCCGGCGTGCCAGGGGAGCCGATGAGGGTCTCCCCAGGAATGAATCGTAGAGGGGATATGTCGGTACAGTGCCATCGGTCACTTCTCGATTGCCGAATAAGGGAGTATTGATCGGTAACAAAGATGACCACGGCTCATTTTACATAAAGCACAGAGGAATTCAGAAACACCAGGAAACGATAGATACAGACGGTGGCTTCATTGTGACAAAAAATCTAAGGGATTGAAGAACATTTCGCAAATTCGACCGTCAGAAAGCTGAAACACGTGGGAAAATCACTCGGCAAGGCCTCGGCATCCCCTGGCAAGCTCCGGGAGCCTCAATAAACCAATGTTAGCGTTGTATAAAGACACGGGAAGGCTATACATGGCAACATCAGCGACAAGAATGCGGCGATGAGAGGAATATTTTTTGACGGCGCACGCGGCCTGTGTCGGATCGAGACCATGGCGGTAAGCATCCATGTAGCGGTAACAGTGCCGGAAAAAACGACGAATGGAGTCCAAAGAGGCGGCTTCAATACACTCTGGAACCAATTTCTGAGCTGTTGGGAATGTTCCATCGGCACGTTCACGGAAACCTAGGGGACAGTCAGATTGGGCGTGAAAATAAACAGACCACTTACGATGTTTGATTTGAGCCCACACCATTTCAATCGGATTCAGCTCGCAATGAAATTTGGGAAGGAAAAGGCAGATATGGCCGCGCTTTCAATCAGAACCTGCAACAGTGGCTTTTCTGCCTTGAAGTCAGGCTGGCACTCAAGCGTGCGCTGCATGCAGCAATCCACGGCATGATCATCATCGTCATCGTCGAAGGCTCCCTGTCCTGCTGCATCTTCGGGATCCAGGCCTTCGTGGCGTGCTTTGGCTTCGAGATCGCACGCCTTTTGAGACTTAGCGCACTCCTGACAAATCCCAACCGCCGTTGAGCCGCATTTCCGATTGTCTGCTGCAGCATTCAGCTTGTCCAACAAACCTCTTTCCTTCAAAACTTGCTCCATGCCCTTTGGCTGACCCACCAACAACTTGCCTTGTGAGTCAACTGCGTCATCGCCGGGCTCGAAGACCATGCTCTGGCGTTCGCCGGTGGCGGGGTTAACACTGCGGGCAATGCCAGGTATACTGACCCAGGCATATCTTGAGTATATCCTGAGTATATTCTCAATAAACTTAAAAAAGACTCAGTGTATACTGGTTCAGTATACTCTTAGTATATTCTGAATATACCTGAAGTATGCTCAAGATATACTGACTCAGTATATTCTGAATATACTCAAAATATACTGAACAATAAACTCAAAATAAACTGACTCAGCATATTCAGAATATACTGACTCAGTATATTTTGATCATATCAAGGACAAACATTGCCATGTAAGGAAATTTTGAGAGGCAGTGAAGACCTTCCAAAAAAGGAAAATCTGGATGGGGAAACATGTGACAGGACATGACAGGACATGACAGACAAGACAAGAGAAGACAGACAAGACAGACAGACAAGACAGGACAGGAAAAGACAAGACAGACAAGACAGACAAGACAGACAAACAAGACAAGACAGGACAAGACAAGACAGACAAGACAGACAGACAAGACAGACAAACACAGACAAGATATAACACAACAAGACAAGACAGACAGACAAGACAAGACAAGACAGACAAGACAAGACAAACAGACAAGACAGACAAAGTGTAACAAGATATGCTGGGGGATTTCTGTAGCACAGTTGGCATCTCCAGGTGGCAGTGGAAGGTCACATGTTTCTATGAATTGATTACCAAGCATAGAAAAATATTAAGATCTTGCTGGTCCATTGTGAGTTGGGTGGGTTGCAGGGTGGCACAGGAAAAATGTTGAGCAATTTGGAGAGTGGTTAGGCAGGCTGGCAACATGAACATCAGGACAAAAAGGTCAGATTGTTCAGAGTGGGTAGAGGAAGTAATGTTGCCTAGTTGATTAATGGATGAGCCTCAGCTTTGCACAGCATGTTCTGCAAGTATCCATGGTGTGGATGTGATGTGTAGGCTGCCAAAAAATCAGTTTGATGCCAACCAGCAGCCAATAGAGGTTCACAATTGGCTTGTTAGATAGGGGCTAATTTGGGTGATGGGCTTGAATTTGTGTGCTGCTCCAAAGGTGGTTGGCACAGGATGTTGTCCAAGTATCTATGGTGTGGGGGTGATGTGTGGGCTGCAAAAAAATTAATTTGATGCTAACCAGCAGCCAAGAAAGGTTTGCAATTGGTTTATCCAGCTGATAGGAGAAAAATTGGGTGGTGGACTTGAATTGGTGTGGTGCTCCAAATGTGGTTTGTACAAGATGTTGTGCAGGTATCCGTGGTGCAGAAGTCATGTCTGGGCTGCCACAGAATCAGTTTGATGGCAATCAGCGAGTGGGAAGGGTTTGCAATTGGCTTGTCTAGCCAATAGAGGCAAAATTGGGGGTTGGACTCAAGCTGATGAGGTGCTCAAACCCTGGTTTGCACAGGCTGTGGTGCAAGTATCTATGGTGTGGGGGTGATGTGTGGTCTGCCCCAAAATTAATTTGATGTCAACTAGCAGCCAGGAAAGGTTTGCAATTTGCTTGTCTGGTTGCAGCAGGTGAAATGGATAAAATTTGCAACCCAATTAAGAAATATCCACTCAGCTTGCACAGGATGTTGTGCAACTATCCACAGTGTAGAAGTGATGTCTGGGCTGGCACAAAATTAATTTGATGGAAACCAGCAGGCAGGAAAGGTTTGCAATTTGCTCACCTGGCTAATAGGGGCTATTTTGGGACCCTGAACTGAATTGCTGTGTAGATCCACACCGGTTTTGCACAGGATTATGAGCATGTATCCATGATGTGAGACAGATACTTGGCCTTCCACAGAAAAAAAGCCAGGGCCAAATACAGATGAGAAAGGTTTGCAATTTGCTTGTCTGGTTGATAGGGGCTACTTTGGGAGATTGAGGTGAATTAATGTCCAGCTCTGCACCTACTTTGCACAGAATGTTGGGCATGTATCTACAATGTGAGGCAGATACTTGGATTTGCACACAAAAAATCCCAGGGCCCATTGCATATGGGAAAGTCTTGCAATTTTCTTGTCTGGCTGAACATGGGTGAACTATAAGGTGGTGACCGAATTTGTAAATATGCAAGGGCCTTGCAGACCATGTTGTGCAAGTGGCACAGGTATTGAGAAGATCCTTGGCTTCACATAAAACAAATCTTATGGCTTTGGACACATGGGAAGGATTTGCAATTTCCTTTTCTGACTGATAGGGGCTATTTTAGGGTATCAAGCAGAATTGACATGTAGCTCTGCATATGCTTTGCACAGGATGTTGAGCATGTATGTGCAGTATGGGAGAGACACTTGGCTTTGCACAAGAAAAATAGTGTGGCCCAGTGCAGACAGGAAAGGTTTGCATTTTACTTGCCCAGGTGATTGGGGCTACATTTGGGTACTGAATGGAATTGATGTGTAACACTGCTCATGCTTTGCACACAATGTTTAGTATGTATGCACAATGTGAGTCAGATACTTAGCTATGCACAGGGAAAATCCCAGAGCCCATTGCAGACTGGATAGGCTTGCATTTTGCTGTCTGGCTGATGGGGGCTATTTTTGGTGATTGATCCCAATTGATCTGGGGCTCCACACATACTTGGCACAACTTGCTGAGCATGTATTTGCACTGTGAAGAAAATACTCGGTGTCACACAGGGAAATTCCCAGGGCTGACAGCAGATGGGAAAGATTTGCAATTTGCTTGTCTGGCCAATAGGGGTCTTTTTGAGTAATTGAGCTGAATTCATGTGTAGCTCCGCAGATGCTTTGCACAAGGTGTTGAGCATGTATGTACAATGCAAGGCAGAGGATTGGCTTCCCACACAAGAAATCCCAGGGTGCACTGCAGCCCCAAAGGTTTGCATTTCCCTTGTCTGGCCAATAGGGGCTGTTCTGGGTGATCCAAATTGATGTGTAGCTCTGCCTCTGCTTTACAAAAAATGTTGAGCATGTATATGTGATATGAGGCAGATACTTGGCTTTCCTTTATATGCAACCAATCTTAGGGCCCAGAGCTGCCAGGAAAGGTTTGCAATTTCTGACTCATGCTAACAGGGGTAATTTTTGGTGATCAGGTGGAATCAATGTGTAGCCCTGTATATGCTTTGTACAACATGTTAAACATCTATCTGCAATGTTTAGCAAATACTTGGCTTCATACAGGAATAATCTCAGGGCTATGGGCAGATGGGAAAGGTTTGCAAATTGCTTGTCTGACCAATAGCAGCTATTTTTGGATATTGAGCTGAATTGACATGTATCTCCACAGCTGCTTTACACAGGATGTTGAGCATGTATCTGCAGTGTGAAGGAGGTACATGGCTTCCCACACAAAAAATACTAGCACCAAGCACAGATTGGAAAGGTTTGCAATTCCTTCGTTGTCGGGCGTATAATTTGAAATACATGAGGTCCGCTAGATTTAACTTTGGTCGAGCGTTTCCCACAAGAATTGAAATTGATCTGTAAGACTGGTTTAGTTGATTAGGTAGGTGGTTTGAGAAGATTGAATTAGTGGCGGTCTGACTACAAATTAGGGAAGTGAGGATTTAAAGAAGAATTTGAGAGTGAGTTGTGGGTTGGTTGGAAGTAAGATAATTTGTACAAGCTTCGATAAGTGCACCGAGACTTAAGGAAGTGGGCAGACTCAGATAAGTACACCGAGACTTATGAGAGTAATAAAGGAACTTTACTGAGTGCACCGAGACTCAGACAAAGTAATATTTAGAATAACCAACAAGCTTCAATGAGTACACCGAGACTCAAGGAATTAAACCAACAACGCAAGCGCACCAGGACTTGCCGAGGCAGTAAACAAGCTCAAGCTTCGATGAGAACACCAAGTCTCAAGGAATTAAACTAACAACACAAGTGCACCTGGACTTGTCGAAGTAGTAAGCAAGTATCTACAGATGAGTACACCGAGACTCAAAGGAGATAGGGGTCTAGCTTGCTGTACCAAATACACCGAGAATTGATGGTAGGGCTAGTACAAGATACACTAAGTACACCGAGACTTAAGTATCAGGTTGAGACAGGGGCTTAATCCAATCTTGCACAAGGTATGTAGCCTAGTGCTTACAATCAAGGTATGTAGCCTTGAAGGATACAATCAAGGTTTGTAGCCTTGAAGGAACAACGAGTTGAGCTTTGTAGGCTACTCGGAAGGGGGCGCAAGTAATTTACTAAAGACTAATACCGTATTAGTCAGGGGTTAGCTTTGTAGGCTAAGCGGTGTAAGTTAGTTTGCTTGCAGTAGATACCGTATCCACTACTAGTGGTGAGCTAGGCTTTGTAGGCGGCTCAAGGGCGCAATTTAATGCAAGGCAGCTACAGTTGCGGACAGTCAAACACAACAACTTCCTATTTTGGCAGAACGGCTCGTGGGATTATTCTTTTTAGTTGTTAATAGCATGTATAGAATATATTGTGAATTTTCCACGCCGTCAAATTGGGGAAAAAATTACATAATGATACCCATGATCCCTCTCAATTCCGCCACCCCCCTCAAATCTTATGTAATCAGCCTCGGAGTACCCGGAAATTGAAGCTCTCGACGAGGGCTATCATTTGGTAAATGAAAGAAGAAATTCTCTTGAGCCGTTCGTCCACAAATTGAGTTTTGATGGCACTGATGGACAGTCTGAACTCTCCGGACTTTCACCAAAGATGTTCCGACTCATTCACACCACCTCCCCATGTGACCATTGCCTATTAATACTTAAGGAATTGGGTTCCCAGCATCTCATCTCCTTCTCTCCACCACCATGCCCCCATGCGGTCGAAAAGCCCATGGTGGACGCAATATTTCTGGCCTTCGAAACCAGAAGTCAAAGAACTCACTTGCATCAGGGACTGAAAACAACACAGATACAGAGGGAGAACCAAGTCTTATCATACCTGTTCAGCATCCTCTGCAGGAGGGGGATGCTTATGGCTCTGATCCTGAGGATAACTGCTGGCTTTCTGATAAGGGGTCTACAAATCTGGCAAACATTTTTGCAAATTCAGATGGAGAACAAGACCTACCAGATGATAATGAATGGGAAGAGGTCGATGACTCCGAGCGGGATAATTCTGATCCTCTTCTCAATGATGATGCCTTGTGCACTCGTCTCAGCACATATGCTGTTGCAATGGATGATGACTATGCTGACAAGGACTGGGTCCCACCTGAGGTTGCAAAGGAAGTGAGAAAACGGAAACGTAATCAGAAAGGTGTGTCCTGAGTACACTTTGAAGCCAGATTAAATTAAATTCACTTACTTAGATCGGGCCCCCACTTATGCAACAGGCCCAGTGGCGGCTAATAAAGCTGCATGGACACTCAGAGAAACAAAATGGAGAAACCACACAAAGGGGCAGATAAAACTTGACAACTGGGCAACGCAGCAGCCAGTAAAGGCAGCACGAACAGAAGCTTCAAGCTCAACCACCCAATATATTAACCTGAGTTCTGACTCAGAAGAGGACCTTGACATCGGTGCCAATGATCACAGCGACATTGATGTGGGTGTTCCCCATGAAGCAGATCCACAGGTTGAACTTGGAGCTGTAGACTTGTCACCAGGACATTTATCTGTACCCTCTTCTGTGCCTTCCTCTGCTGCACCTTCAACTCACGTCAGCCCAATTTCAACACGGTCTCCAACACCGGAACCTGCCATGCCAATTGGGGGAGATGGCTCAACCTTTGAAGAAGACTGGGAGGCAGAACTTGATGAACGAGTCCATGCAGGACCTGGACCTGTCTTGTCTTGGACAGAAATTCGTGACCTTGTTGACAAGAGACTCAAATTAGCAAAGAAAAAGTATACTCCTCTTGCACAGGTTAATCAACTGCTTATAATTCGGAACTTTGCAACACTTTCCCTCAAGGGATTTGGGCGCATTCAGGCCAGTGTTGAAATTGCACGGCAGTGGCAGGAAGGCAAAGGTGTTCACTTTGCCCGCCGTGTGCGCATTCTCATCCGCCATTTTGAAATATTTCAAGATCTCCCCAAGGAAAAGAGAGGAGGTGCACGAGATTCTCGGTCCCTTCTTTCAGAGGAGAGTGTTCAGTGTGCAGCAAGGACTTGGCTCGAGGCACAACCAGTGGGAAGTATCTCACCTAAAACATTTCAGCATGCTCTCAACTCTTCCTGCTCTTGATGTTGTGTTGAAGAAGCCTCTTTGTGAGCGCACTGCACGTCGCTGGCTAATTAAGCTTGGATGGCGCCTAACAATCTTACGCAAAGGTGTTTACATGGATGGACATGAACACCCTGATGTTGTGGATTATCGGAATAACGTCTTCTTACCAACTATGACAAAGTATGAGGAGCTCATGACAAAATATGAAGGGCCTGCTCTAGAGCAGGTGCCTCCAAAACTGAAGGAGGGGGAGAAGGAGATCATTGCACTCTTTCATGATGAGTGCTGCTTCCATGCCAATGACTACAAGTCTAGAGCATGGCTCAAGGATGGCCAGACAATCTTGCAAAAGAAAGGCCGTGGTCGACTGATACATGTCTCTGACTTCATTACTGAGGCTTCTGGTCGCCTGATTATCTGTGATCCCACTGGAAAAATCTTGCGGGATGCCAGGAAGGTTATTTTCCCTGGCAGTAATGGTGATCCATGGTGGGATACAAAGCAACTACTTGAGCAAGTTGATAATGCCATCACAATTTTCGAAGAGGCACATCCTAAATGCCAGGCTCTCTTTGTGTTTGACCAATCCTCTGCACATGCATCACTGGGACCAGATGCTTTGAAAGCTTTCGAAATGAACAAGGGGGATGGAGGGAAGCAGCGGGTTCAGCGAGACACAATTATCCCCATGTCAAATCCCTCTATTGCACAATGTGGCAACATACAAAAGATGACAATAAATGGAAAGGCCAAGGGACTTGAGCAAGTACTCAAAGAGCGTGGTGTGGATACTCAAAAGTTCAGAAAAGCAAAGTGTGCTCCTGTTTGCCCATTGGATAGCAAGGGATGCTGCATGGCACGTTGGCTCAGTCAGCAAGATGACTTTCTCAACCAGCCATCAATGCTTGAATCCCTAATTGTGGGCCGGGGTCATCAGTGTATTTTCCTTCCAAAGTTTCATTGTGAATTGAACCCCATTGAAATGGTGAGTCACTTCTCTTTCTATGAATCAAATAGCTAAATCATTCCCTAGTACTGGGGTTGGTGCAAGTATCGCTATCGGCAATCACCCAAAACTAGCTTTCAGGAAGCTAAGGATCATGCATCTGGGTACCTAGATGCATGCCCCCCTGAGGTCATTCAATGTTTTATTCAACGTTCTTGGCGTTTCATGAGTGCTTACCGAATCGGGCTGACCGGCAGACTTGCAGCTTGGGTTGTTCGAGGGCAGAAGTCCCACAGACAGGTTTCAGCAACAACATTGAGGGATTTGGAGGAGGCTGGGATGCATAAATAGTGTTTTTGCATGTATACATAGTGTATAATTTATTTTGTTCCTGCCCCACATGGCTGCAGAGGTACACACAATTTTTTTCAAACCCATCCAAATGTTCGCCACCCCCCATTTCTCGTGGGAAAATTCTGAAAATTTGGTTTTGGGGGTATTTTGACCCTCTGAATCTGATTCTGAACTCAGATTTCCCAAAATTTTACTCAAAAAAGCAGGATCACAGTTGTTGTGTTTGATTGTCCGCAACTGTAATACTATATTAGCTAGGACCAGTTTTAGAGGGAGAAGACTAATACTGTATTAGCTTCAGAGAATTTTAGTGGAATCACACTTAGTGGTTTGGGGGAAAGGAGCAATTTATTCAAAGTCAATCTACTACAAGCTTATATACTACTGAAAAACACAGCCTCAATGACTCCAATTGAGTCAATTGCCATTTCCAGAACCTTCCAGCTACTTAATTCCTTCCATCAATTCCCTCTTGAGTCATCCATCATTCCAGAATGTTCTACCTCAATCCATGGTACTCCTCCAGTTGGATGAGATATATTTTCTACAATAAATTTTAACCTGAATTGTTAGTGACCAAATTTGGCTGTAAAATATATTGTTACTAAGATCATCTCAGTTCTTCAAGAATCTAATGCGAAGAACAAATCAGTCCTGTCTCCAAACACTTTGGAGACATGACATTGTCTGGCCAAGAGCAGCTATCTGGGGATATCGAGAGGGATTGATGTGTCGATTGGCATATGCTTTGCATAGGATGTTGAGCATGTATGTGCAGCATGGCATGGATACTTGGCATTACACACATAAAATCCCAGGGCCCAGTGGATATGGGAAAGGTTTTTCTTCTGCTTGTCTGCCTAATAGGGGCTACTTTGGGTGATCAAGCCAAATTGATGTGTAGCTCTGCCCCTGCTTTACAAAAAATGTGGAGCATGTATCTCTAATGTGAGGCGGATGCTTGGCTTTCCACAAAGAAAATCCCAGGATGCAGTGCATCCCCAAAAGGTTTGCATTTTGCTTGTCTGGCTGATAGGGGCCATTTGAGTGATCAAGCCACATTCATGTGTAGCTTCATACATCCTTTGCACAAAATGTTTGCAATGTGAAGCAGATATTTGAGTTGGCACACAAAAAATCTCAGGGCTACTGCATATGGGAATGGTTTGCCATTTCCTTGTCTGGCCACAAATGGATGAAACAGATTGTGGAGACCAAATTTAGAAATATACACTACCTCAATACATGTCTTACAGAGGATGTTGATGTCCCAATCATGTGGATTCCAGTAGCTAGGAAAAGCTTGCAAATTCTTTGCCCAACTAAAAAGGTCCATCTTTGTCAGCACTGATTGCCATATATTGTTTATACAATTAACATCTATTTTTCACTCATGGGTGTTCTGCACACAGGGTACATGGTAAATTCTGACTTCTGCAGTTTATGCATCCTATGAGATGAACTCTATGGTCTAAATACCTTCTGTTTCATAAGCACAAGCCATACATTTATTTTGAAGTAGTATTGAACATGGTGCACCTGTAATTAGGCCCTAGAAGCTGAAAGTGGGGCCAGAATGGTCCTGGTGAAAGTTCTGGCCCTACATGGAGTTGAGGCCCCAGTAACTGTCTGCACAGATCCTCACTATATCCAAGTAGCCTGACCATTTCAGCACAAATGTTTCTCTCCACAAAAAATACCTATGTACCAAGAAGATGAATCTCAAATGACTTGGAAGAAATACTATACTTTCTTTCATACCACAGAAATATAGTCAGGAGAACAAGGTGTGTGGGATGCCACAAAAATAATTTGAGGTCCATCAGGGGGTGGGAAAGGTTTGTAATCTGCTTGTCTTGCTTAAGTGGGTGAAATCGAGTCTTGTGACCCAATTCAGAAATATTGACCGAGTTTGTACAGATTGTACTACATCCTGTGGCAGTGTAGACAAGGTGCATGGGATGCCACAAAATTAATTTGAGGTCCACCAGAGGGTGGGAAAGGTTTGTTTATACTCTGCTTGTCTAGTTGAAGTGGGTGAAATTGAGTCTTGCCACCCAATTAAGACATATTGACGAGTTTGTACAGCTTGTCCTGAATCCTGAAGTGGTGTGGAGGAGGTGTGTTGGCTGCCACAAAAAACTAATTTGATGTCCACCAGAGGGTGGGAAAGGTTTGCAATCTACTTGTCTGGCCAAAGGGGGCAAAATAGGGGTGTGGGATCAAATTGGTATCGTGCTCAAAAGTGAATTTGTACAGGTTGTACTGGTGGTGTGAAGGAGGTGTGTGGGTTACCACAATAATAATTTGAAGTCAACTGGCTGCCAGGAAAGGTTTGCAATTTGCTTGTCTGGCCAAAGGGGGGAAAATAGGGGTGTAGGCTCGAATTGGTGTTGTGCTCAAAAGCGAGTTTGTACAGGTTGTCCTGAATCCTGTGGTGGTGTGGAGGAGGTGTGTGGGCTGCCACAAAATTAATTTGAGCTCCACTGGAGGGTGGGAAAGGTTCGTAATATGCTTGTCTGGCCAAATGAGTGTGTTGTGCAAGTATCCACGATATGGGAATGATGTCTGGGCTGCCACAAAATTAATTTGATGGCAACCAGCAGCCAGGAAAGGCTTGCAATTTGCTTGTCTGGCTGGTAGGGATTAGGATATATTTATCTATTTTTTGCTTTTTGCCCTTATCTGCTTGACTGAAAACAGATTAACTACTCCTCCTGTGTACCCAGATTCATAGTTAATCTTAGGTCACCTACAATTATATTTAATTTGGTCTAACCAACTTTGAATGGTTTCTTCAAGCACTTGACTACTTTTCCTAGAAGCATCACAATGTGAAGGCCCAGAAAAATCCCATCAAAATCAACATATTGTTAAGATCAGGCTGCAATCCCTACCCTAACTTGAACACAGAAATTGCTGCTTTGGTGTAGTGGTAATGGTGCCTCTTGTGAATAATGCTTATGTAATCTGTCCCCTGAGTTCAAACCCTGGTGGGGGCATTTCTTTTGTCCAGCAAATGTTGATTATTATATTAAAAGACAATGCACCTGCCTGATCCCCAGTGTGGGCTGGCACCAGAAGTAAAGCTGTCACTGTGACGATGACTAGTTTCAATCTTCTGGCCCAACCTGCGTTGAGGTGAGATCAGTGGGAGGTATCTCCTGGGCCAGACAAGCATATTGCAAACCTTTCCCACCCTCTGGTTGGCATCAAATTAATTTTGTGGTAACCCAATCTGCTCCACACTGGTGTAAGATGCACAACATTGTGTGCAAGCTCAGTGGATATTTCTGAATTGGGTCACAAGACTTGATTTCACCCACTTCAGACACAGAAAAGCAAATTGCAAACCTTTCCCAGCTGCTGATCAGCATTAAATTAATTTTGGGGCAACCCACAAATCTCCTCCACACTGCTGCAGGATGCAGGACAACCTGTACAAACTCACTTTTGAGCATGGCACCAATTCGAGCCCATACCCCTATTTTGCCCCCTTTGGCCAGAAAAGCAAATTGCAAACCTTTCCCACCCTCTGGTGGACATCAAATTAATTTTGTGGCAGCCCACATGCCTCCTCCACACTGCTGCAGGATTCAGGACAAGCTGTACAAACTTGTCAATATGTCTTAATTAGGTGGCAAGACTCAATTTCACCCACTTCAACTGGACAAGCAGAGTACAAACCTTTCCCACCCTCTGGTGGACCTCAAATTAATTTTGTGGCATCCCATGCACCTTGTCTACACCGCCACAGGATGTGGTACAAGCTGTACAAACTTGGTCAATATTTCTGAATTGGCTGCAAGACACCAATTTGAGCCCACACCCCTATTTTGCCCCCTGTGGCCAGACAAGCAAAATGCAAACCTTTCCCACCCTCTGGGGGACCTCAAATTAATTTTGTGCAATCTCACACACCTCTTCCACATTGCCACAGGATGTAGGATAAGCTGTACAAACTCAGTCAGTATGTCTTAATTGGGTGGCAAGACTCAATTTCACCCATTTCAACCAGACAAGCAGAGTACAAACCTTTCCTGTCTGCACTAGGCCACACTATTTTTCTTGTGCAAAGCCAAGTGTCTCTCCCATACTGCACATACATGCTCAACATCCTGTGCAAAGCATATGCAGAGCTACATGTCAATTCTGCTTGATACCCTAAAATAGCCCCTATCAGTCAGAAAAGGAAATTGCAAATCCTTCCCATGTGTCCAAAGCCATAAGATTTGTTTTATGTGAAGCCAAGGATCTTCTCAATACCTGTGCCACTTGCACAACATGGTCTGCAAGGCCCTTGCATATTTACAAATTCGGTCACCACCTTATAGTTCACCCATGTTCAGCCAGACAAGAAAATTGCAAGACTTTCCCATATGCAATGGGCCCTGGGATTTTTTGTGTGCAAATCCAAGTATCTGCCTCACATTGTAGATACATGCCCAACATTCTGTGCAAAGTAGGTGCAGAGCTGGACATTAATTCACCTCAATCTCCCAAAGTAGCCCCTATCAACCAGACAAGCAAATTGCAAACCTTTCTCATCTGTATTTGGCCCTGGCTTTTTTTCTGTGGAAGGCCAAGTATCTGTCTCACATCATGGATACATGCTCATAATCCTGTGCAAAACCGGTGTGGATCTACACAGCAATTCAGTTCAGGGTCCCAAAATAGCCCCTATTAGCCAGGTGAGCAAATTGCAAACCTTTCCTGCCTGCTGGTTTCCATCAAATTAATTTTGTGCCAGCCCAGACATCACTTCTACACTGTGGATAGTTGCACAACATCCTGTGCAAGCTGAGTGGATATTTCTTAATTGGGTTGCAAATTTTATCCATTTCACCTGCTGCAACCAGACAAGCAAATTGCAAACCTTTCCTGGCTGCTAGTTGACATCAAATTAATTTTGGGGCAGACCACACATCACCCCCACACCATAGATACTTGCACCACAGCCTGTGCAAACCAGGGTTTGAGCACCTCATCAGCTTGAGTCCAACCCCCAATTTTGCCTCTATTGGCTAGACAAGCCAATTGCAAACCCTTCCCACTCGCTGATTGCCATCAAACTGATTCTGTGGCAGCCCAGACATGACTTCTGCACCACGGATACCTGCACAACATCTTGTACAAACCACATTTGGAGCACCACACCAATTCAAGTCCACCACCCAATTTTTCTCCTATCAGCTGGATAAACCAATTGCAAACCTTTCTTGGCTGCTGGTTAGCATCAAATTAATTTTTTTGCAGCCCACACATCACCCCCACACCATAGATACTTGGACAACATCCTGTGCCAACCACCTTTGGAGCAGCACACAAATTCAAGCCCATCACCCAAATTAGCCCCTATCTAACAAGCCAATTGTGAACCTCTATTGGCTGCTGGTTGGCATCAAACTGATTTTTTGGCAGCCTACACATCACATCCACACCATGGATACTTGCAGAACATGCTGTGCAAAGCTGAGGCTCATCCATTAATCAACTAGGCAACATTACTTCCTCTACCCACTCTGAACAATCTGACCTTTTTGTCCTGATGTTCATGTTGCCAGCCTGCCTAACCACTCTCCAAATTGCTCAACATTTTTCCTGTGCCACCCTGCAACCCACCCAACTCACAATGGACCAGCAAGATCTTAATATTTTTCTATGCTTGGTAATCAATTCATAGAAACATGTGACCTTCCACTGCCACCTGGAGATGCCAACTGTGCTACAGAAATCCCCCAGCATATCTTGTTACACTTTGTCTGTCTTGTCTGTTTGTCTTGTCTTGTCTGTCTTGTCTTGTCTTGTCTGTCTGTCTTGTCTTGTTGTGTTATATCTTGTCTGTGTTTGTCTGTCTTGTCTGTCTGTCTTGTCTGTCTTGTCTTGTCCTGTCTTGTCTTGTTTGTCTGTCTTGTCTGTCTTGTCTGTCTTGTCTTTTCCTGTCCTGTCTTGTCTGTCTGTCTTGTCTGTCTTCTCTTGTCTTGTCTGTCATGTCCTGTCATGTCCTGTCACATGTTTCCCCATCCAGATTTTCCTTTTTTGGAAGGTCTTCACTGCCTCTCAAAATTTCCTTACATGGCAATGTTTGTCCTTGATATGATCAAAATATACTGAGTCAGTATATTCTGAATATGCTGAGTCAGTTTATTTTGAGTTTATTGTTCAGTATATTTTGAGTATATTCAGAATATACTGAGTCAGTATATCTTGAGCATACTTCAGGTATATTCAGAATATACTAAGAGTATACTGAACCAGTATACACTGAGTCTTTTTTAAGTTTATTGAGAATATACTCAGGATATACTCAAGATATGCCTGGGTCAGTATACCTGGCATTGCCCGCAGTGTAATTGTTGCCTGCATTTTCGGCTGCTTGCCGCCCGGAGACCAATTCATTTTGTGAGCAACAAGTGCGTCAACGGCAAATGCCTCGTGCGCAGACAAGCAGTCAAAACAAACACAGCCTTTCCATCGGGGTATTTAGCCTCAAAAATATCAATTGCGTCTTTAGTCTGCGACGCAGTAAGCACTCAGCTCAATTTTTTTAAGAATTGAACTCACCTGCGCAATCAACTGAGGCATGTCCTAGTACGGATCGTGCCCCGCTCCCGGATGGATGATGCGACACGCGTCGTATTGCTCGCATCTGTAATGTTTAAACGGTGTGGGGGGTGGGGGCGGAGTCCAATCGAGCCCCTCGGCGGTGCGATCAGTTGCTGGGGGTGCTTTCGAAGCCTGTGCCTGTGTCACCTTTGGTGCTCGCTTTTTCCTCGGCTTTTTTCCCGGCTCAACTGCTATCCGCTCCTTCTCAGCAGCAGCAGCAACTGCCGCTTCTGCTTTGAGATGGATGCGTTCTACTTCGAGCTGTGCAGGGCTGAGCGGGTGCTTTGGGAGCAGCTCCTCGCGCGCAATCTCCTCCAGCGTTAAAACGAGCCGGCCACAGTGCTCAATAATAAAGTCTGAGATGTAGATGAGGCAACAGCAGCTCTTCTGATGCAGCTCGTGCTGGTCCTCAGTCTCCCAGACAAAATGGCTTTGGTCGTTCGTATGGACTGTGGACTCATCGTGGTAAATGGGGTAATAAATGATGTCCCTGGGCTTCAAGTTTGGCGGAATTTCCTTGAGATTGCTGGTGCTTTTCTTGGTTTGAGAGGCAGCGCCGGAGTCGCCCTCTTTTCGTCTTCGTATTGATAAGCATTGCTAATTTTTTTGTTGAGCATTTGCGGGGTGAAGAGAAGGTTAGATCGACGCACTTCAGACAACCAAACATATCCTTGATAAATTCATTTCGCTTTTGAACAACATCAGGTCGTTCATGGCCGTCATAATAAATGCCCTTCTGATAACGACGGAGACGATACCCCAATTTTTTGAGCCATGCAGTCGCAGTGGTGACACCGATTGTGTTGTCAATTTCGAGCTCTGGAAAGAGGTGCTTGTTGACGTAGTGCCATAATTTATCTGGTGCAATCTTATTTGGATTGTGAATAAGAAGGTCGAAGCATAAATCAGATGACCCACCCTCCCCTTAAAACCGCCTTCAGCCTCTGGAACCAGGCCGCGTACGAACGCCTCAAGCCGGGGCTTGACACTTGGATCGTCAAAATGTGTCTTGTGTTTCGCCCCCTTGCCTTGGTTATTTTCTGGGAGCTCCCTGGTTTCGGAGAAGCTGCGTGCAGTAGAGCGGAGCTTCTGTGCCCAATACTTCGTCTTGCTAAACTGGTTTGCAACCGCCATGCTGGCCACAATTGAGGGCTTCATTTTTCGCAGGCATGCACGAAGCTTGGGTCGCTGAGATCGCGGGGTGTTGTCAATCTTGACGGCAAGATTGACACGTTCAATCTCGCGTTTGCGGCGTTGAATATTAAATTCTGTCAAGCTGTTAATTGTGACCATGCACTGCGCGCCTTTTTCCGGCGTCATCGCCGTTAGCACTTGTGCAGACAGGTGACTTTTGCGATACATAATGATTTTCGTGCTGAAACTTTTGAAGGTATCCTCGATTGCGACGAGCGAGAGCTTGTGAGTGTTCTTGTCGTCATCGCTGTCACCCGTTGAATAGCCGTTGTCAGAGTCCACGCCGTCCGCAGGAGCAGGTGCCCCATCAACTTCTGTGTCGTTAGCAGGATCAGGTGCCTCGGTGGAAGACACAATCTCAGATTCAACGGGGCTGACAGCGTGCTCAATGGGTGGAACAGCTTCAGACAACTCGTCGACATCAAGGGGCGAGGAATCTGGGGCCAAAATCATTTCGATGTCCGAATCGGGGTCCACGTGAGCGTGTTCTTCGACCGGGAGTTTCACGCACAAATTTGGAGTGTGCTGGGGGTCATGCAACAAGATTGAAGCCTAGATCACAGAGAAAAATAAGTGCAGACCACAAAAACAATTGGGAGGACAGTATGGACCTCCCCGCTGGAGCGCTCTGATTATTTCTGTTCAGCAGGCTTCTTTACATGAGAAATAATAATTTTCATCAAAAGGGGGGGATTAAAAACCTTGAAAAAATTGGCAATCGAAGGCTGAGCATTAAGGAGTCGCGCTTTCTTCGTGATTTGATTTTTATCCCGCCATTGCGAAGTGTGGGAGCGTTCACCTGTCTTCTCATAAAGATCGGCGTTTTCATAGCTCAAGGGTGTGTATTCAGGATCCATGCGGTCAATCTCGGTTTGGGCAGCAGCAATTTTTTGTTTTTCGCGGGTTCTGGCAGCCTCCTTGGCCTTCTTGACTTTCATTGCAGCGGGTGGTGTGCTTCTCTGGCGGGTGATGCGCTGGCAGCGTTACAGATGAAGTCTCAATGCGGAAATCTTTTGACTCGCTCTAGACCGTGGACCTTGCCGGAGTATTGATGGCCGTGAATTGCCGACAGTTTTGGGACCTTTTCGGCCCAGAAAAGTGAAACACCGTGGGAAAACTTAGGTAGAATGCATAAAACACTGTTTCTCATTGAGCCGGATTCAGAAAAAAATACAAGAAAATCTACAAAAAAAAATTGGGTCGTACCGGCGGCTATCAGAGAAGTGCCTGGGTGCACTGTAGGGATCCCCTGAGGTGGCACCCAAGTTTGGTGAGGTAATGACCCAGCAAAGTACCCAATTGTGGGGTGTCGATAATAGAACCCGGTGCAATTGGGATCACAAGATTCGATCCATTTGTCGGAGTCGTTGAAGCGGCGTGGAGGTTGAGACATAGCAGTGGGGAAGATTAGGTTGAACAGGCAAATTAGAGGGGAGGCAACACAGTAGATCATGGCAGCCATAAGTCGGGGAGGAGTCGGTAAAACGGGCGCTGATGCAGTGATTCCATCTGTTATGCCGACGCACTGTTCTCATGCAGCAACTCCTGCCATCTCGTCACTCCATGGGCTTCCAGATATTTGTCTAGGGCCGCACACTCCTCCAAATGCTTGGGCAGTTCCCAGGTGAGATCTCCTGCAGTCCACTTCACATGGAACTTCAGGGTATGTTGACCCGTCCAACAGTGCGCTACGATTTCGTCTACCAGCCATTCCTGACCATCCGGTGTGCCAAAATCGTAGAAACGATTGGCTTCCTGGGTGGGGAAAATTACCTCATCATTTGGCTCGTGGGCCCTTAGTAGCAAGGAATGAAATGTTGGGTAGTTTCCCCGTCGCACTAGATCCTCTGACAGCGCTAAGGTGTACATGGACGTCCCTGGATGGCTCTTGACAATTCGGTAAGGCCCAATGTATTTTGGGGCTAATTTTGGGGCTCGTCCTTTTGGTAGGTTTAGGTTCTTGGTGGACAAGTAGACGAAAGTGCCCTCATCATAGGGAATTTCTTCGCGTCGATTCCTGTTGGCTTGTATGGTAGCCCAGACCCTTGACTCAATAATTGCATTGTGGGCTAACGTGATATTTGCCAAGGCAGCGTTCACAAAATCGCGCACCCCTGGCAACTCGGAGACTGGCTCTATTCCCACGTTAGCTAAATGGGGAACATAGCCATAATTCAACTCGAATGGCACGAATCCAGTGGACGCGCTCAGACTCGAGTTAATGGCGAACTCCACCATAGGGAGCAAATATACCCAATCGCACTGGGTAGGGTCTACAATGGTGCGTAATATTTGGGCCACATTCTTTATAGTGCGCTCTGATGCCCCATCCGTTTGTGGGTGAAACGAGGTTGACATTAACAACTTGGTCCCCATTAACCAATGGAGTTCCCTCCAAAATTTGGAGGTGAATTTCAAATAGCGGTCTGACATGATCAAAGTGGGTATGCCATGTAACTGAACGATATCTCACACGAATGTCCATGCTATATCCAATGAGGTGTCTGTAACCTTCACCGGCGATAACGCAACCATATTGGTAAGTCGACAGATGACTACCAGCAGGTAATTGTAGCCCAGGCAGCTAGGAAATGGACCTACGAAGTCCATTCCTATGAACTCCCATGGACAAGTTGGTACAGGCATGGTATGTAGCCATCCCACTGGGCATTGATGGGAGGTCTTGGACATGGCACATGCACCACAACTAGCACAGTATTTGCCGATGTCGCAGCCCATTTTGGGCCACCAATACCATCAGCGAATATATTCGGAGGTACGCAACTCTCCAAAATGCCCGATGGCAGTGTGGCAAGTCTCTAGCGCTTGTTCGGTGATTAACCGTTTGGACCCAGGTCAACTAGCGCGAGGCAAACAAAGGTATTTTCGACCTTCAGTGGTGGTAATATACAATAAGCCATCCAATTTTTTGAATTGAGGAAAGGCCACTATATTGGGGAGGATTTTGCAGAAAAATGGGTCAGCCTTGTAAGCTGATCGCAAATCGTTGGCGAAGGTAAGATCTCCTTTGGTGGTAATTTTTGAGGCTGGGGCACTCAGTAATGCATCCCCTAGTGTAACGGCCAACACATCGTGCCCCTGGTGCTCCATCTTCTCAGTGTGCTCATGTAGTAGCTTAGCCTCAATGATGCAGTCTTCCACAGGGTGTTTAATCCTCCACGCGAATATAATAGGGTCTTCCCGCTGGAGTTCGGTGGCCCGTAGGTTGGTCATGTCCTCCAATTGGGGGTCGAGGTGCACATCTGCATCAACAAATTCATGGGGAAGGTAGTGGTCGTCTGCCGTGTCATTCTCATAATAATGAGACAGGCAGTCGGCCACTTTATTCTGTACCCCTTCCACATGTGTAATTTCAAAGTCAAAGTGTGATAGGTATTCATCCCAACGGATGAGACGGCCATTCATACCGCTCCTACTTGTGGTTTTCATGCTTTCGAGTGCCTTATGGTCCGACGCTATTCTGAATCTTCGGCCCACTAATTTATCCTCCCATTGCACTAGTGCGTACGGTAGATTAGTTAGCACATATGGTAGATTAGCCGACGTTTGTACATGTTAGATTAGCGCAGCGTAGGTAAAGCATCCATTCTCAGCTCCATACCTGCTCGCGGTTTCTCGGATTCCCGCATCCTCTGCCGAGTTCGCTTAGCTGATACAGAGAGCGCATTATACGTCTCCATCTGGTGATGAGAGCGCAATTGCCTACCTAAAAACTGCCCAATTAGCTGAAAAAACACTGGAAATACACTGTTCTTGCCGAAAATACTGAAATCTGGCCCCTCCACCGTACCCATACCGCGACTCTTCCACAGGAAGATTCCTACCACGTCCCAAAACGCCTACACTCACCGATCTAGACTCCGACGAGTCCTCACTCACCATCTCTAGCCTATTCCCGTCCACAGGCGCGCCTAGCCCTCGCACACCAGCCACATCACCTGCCCCAGCCCCCGACCCCGTCGCTCTCCACGCAGCCCTCATCATCCTCACCAACCCCCCCGTCCTAAACGAACCAATGTCAGAACCAAGCCCTGCCCTCTTCAAAGGCGACGCCGCCGGCGAAAACGCCACCGACTTCCTCAATGCCATTCGTCGGCGCATCCTGCTCAGCCCGGCGTGGAAAGACGACGAGAAAATCGAGCACTTTGAGCTGAGCCTGAAGTCTGGCAGCTACGCAAAGAGCTGGTACACCAAGCTCCCCTTTAAGGAGAAAGACACCTTCAGAAACCTAACGAAGGCGTTCCAGATGCAGTGGCCGGAGAAGGAGATGGCAGTGAAGGAGAAGGGAGAGCTGCAGGAGGAACTGCTCAACGTTGTGCTGACACCGGCAGAAGTGGGCGTGCGCTTCAAGGAGGACGGCGTGGAGGTTTGGGGCCAAGTGCGATGGGTGGTCAAGGTGGCCGAGCTCGCGGCGCGGATCAAGGACGACGGAGGCCTCATTCCCCAGGTCCTGAAGAACATCCCGGACTCCCTGCTCCTCCGTCTCGGCCCTAAGCGCTCGACGTGGGCAGAATTAGTCCAAACCATCCGGGACATCCCCACCACAGACGTTGCGTCCGTCCGCCGCTTGGAGGATCGCATGGCCAACATGGAAGCGCAGATCCACTCAGCCAACTCGACGATTATGGCGCTCCAGCAAACCCCAACCCGTGGACTCGCCGCCGCATTCTCCGGGATGGCCGCTTCCTCCCCAGCCCGGAAGGACCCAGTACGCCGCACCTTGTTCCCAGCCGCAGCTACCAACACGGAAACCCCGCGAGGCCCTTACCGCCCCGACGCAGAACGCATGCAAATGCTGCTTACGTCCCCCGTCACCATCCACCCGCGCAACGCCGCAGGCATGGCGGCGTATGCTCAGTTCCCAGCCGCAGCTGCCAACACGGAAACCCCGCGAGGCCCTTACCGCCCCGACGCAGAACGCATGCAAATGCTGCTTACGTCCCCCGTCACCATCCACCCGCGCAACGCCGCAGGCATGGCGGCGTATGCTCAACAGCTCGCCGCGTATAACCAGAAGAATGGTACCCTCAAGCCGAGCGAGGACCGCCCATACCCCCTGACACCGGGCACTGCCCCCATCGGCTCGGGAGAATGCCACAAGTGCGGTCTTATGGGCCACTTCTCAGCTGAATGTACGACGGCCAGCAACCTCCTCGTGCCTGACATCGAGCTCCGGTGGCGCCAGATCGTCCAGTCAATCTCCACTCGGATCAGGCGTGCGGAACGAACTGCGGCAGTCAACGTTGTCGCCGATGCAGGTGACGACGACGACGACGACGTCTTTGGGACAGCAGAGTACGATGCACGCGTCATCCACGAGTATCTTCGGAGCCAGGGAAAAGTGGGAGGGCCGTCCGCTTGAGCGAGGACAGGACGGCCCTAGATCGGCAGGAGAGCGGAGGAGCGAGGGTCCCCGAGTGCGACGAGGAATCGCTCGGGGACAGACACGAATCTCACACGCAGCATGCCCCGGGTCGCGGGGAGGGAGTTTTACCACCAGAGAACAAGGCGGGGGTTATCTCAGATGCTCTACTGTATCCAAACGACTTACAATCTCATATCTTTGACTTGTATAGTGTGGGAGTGCGTGTGAAGAGTCGGAGAAGTGTGCCATTTATCCACGATGTGCTACTACAAGGGAGAGAGGGGGAGTCAGTGGAGATGGAAGCAGTGGTCGACGACGGAGCAATGGCGAACGCACTAGACGAAGCGATCTACATAGCAGCTGCACAACAGCTCAGAAGCCTTCGCACATCTAGACGGGTGCTTCGCATGGCAGATGGGCGACATGTGCCGTCTAGGGGGGTATGGAGAGGTACGGCCACACTCGAAGGGGTGACGAGGCACGGAGACTTCGAGGTGTTTCCTAGCGGGGGAGCGTGGAGCGTACTCTTCGGGAAACCTCTACTGGAAACGTTTGCCGCATGGCATGGATACAAGGAGGACGTGATCATATTGCACGACGGCGACAGGACAGTTCGGGTAAAAAACTCGCACCCGAACTTGCGGAGCAACGATCACAATGCAGTTCCCGTCATGATCATGATGAAGAGATCTGCAACGCGCGAAACAATCACGGGAGGTAGTAGCGCACCTCCCGCGAGGCAAGCACTTATTCTCTCTCAATACACTCCGTCGGGGCAGGTTAACAAACCCGACGCGGCAGGAGAAACATTACGCGTGGTTTGGCGGCAATCACAGACAAAAGCCGAGACAAGTCGTTGGTGGAGAACGACCCCCTCCGAGTCGAAAGACGACGAGATTACGCAAGAAGCAGCTACGGGGGGAGAGGATACACCCCCCGCGAGGCAAGTCTTTGACTCAGATACCCCCATACTCGAAAACACGGATGAGCCAATTATAGAAATTCATACCACCGAAAACACGCAAATGCCGGCAAACGCCAACATCGACGCGACTAAGGCAAAACCCACTCGCCAGGGCAAGAGAGAACGACGCCACGCCAAGGATACGACCACAGCCCGCGCGAAAAGGCCGGAGCATGAGCAGCTAACGGGGGAGGGTCAAATTTCCCCCGCGAGGCAAGTACCAACCGCTGCCGATATTCCTAGTGAAGCTCCAGATGAAACTCCCACAGTGGCAGACCAGCAGCACAGACAGAAACCCAGTGCTCTTCGACGGAGAGCAATAGTCGAGCGGAGGGATGCGAGGCAGAGGAAAGGGGAAGAACGGGAGAAACTGGAGGCGATAGCACAGAGAGAAGCAGCAGTACAAGCAAAGGCGGTTTTCACAGGGCTGGTTGGGGAGAGAGGAGTCCAGCGCGGGAAATATACCAAGGAGGAGCGACGAGCATGGCGGAAGATGAAGAGCTTGGGCAGAACCGGGGTCTACGTGACCCCGCACGCGATAAACTCAGGGGGGGATTCGCGATCCCCCTCGAGGGAAGTCCCACCCCATATCAACCTCATTGCGGCCAATGTTACTGACACCGCTGGCACCAGATTGCCACGCCGACCGAGGAAACCCGAAGAGACGAGTGGAACCTGGGAAATCACACAGCGAGCTGTTGAAGCTCGACGCGAGAAACACTCAGGGGGGGAATCGCAGCCCCCCACTAGGGCAGTAGAATCCACCGAAAACTCGAACACGACGCACCGTATTGACACCCACACCGGCAGACATCATACACAGCACAACACCCCAAACCTTGGGGAGCCATTACCCGACTGGACGGACATGTGGGCGCTCGACGACGCTGCTGGTCCCGGAGGCGACGACCCAGGCGCAGAACAGCCGGAGAGTTCAGACGGCATAGATAAAAGCCTCTTCACGAGGAAAACGAACCCCCGTGACGCCCGCCGGATGGCCGAGGTTAAGCGCAGGATCAACGTAGGCAAGGACCTATCGACAGACAAGCGCAACCAGGTCGACGCGCTCCTCGACGAGTTTGTCGACGTCTTCGGACTGTCGATGAGCGAGGTCCATGCGGTGCCGGGCGCAGAGCACAGGTTAGATGTACCCGCAGGAGCCACCTTCAAAGCGAAGGTTAGCCAACGGCCCCTCAGCCCACCGCAACGTGTCTTCTTCAACAAAGTTATTGACGAAATGCTGGATGCTGATGTCATTCGGCCAATTAACCCCGCCGACGTGAAATGCTGTGGAGCTACCACTCTGGCCCAGAAAGCTCACAGCGGAGACGGGCTAACGCTGGAGGAACTGCAACGACGGGTGGACGGCCAGTGCATCGCCGGTGGATTCGAGTCAGCGTTCCACACGGAGTGGGAGGGTACCAAGTCAGAACCAAAGAACCGCAACCCAGCAGACCAGAAGTGGCGCGTATGCCAGAGCTTCAAAGCGCTCAACGACGTCACAAAGGTCGCTCCGGTTCCGCAAGGAGACATACGCGCCAAGCAGCAGCACCTCAGCGGTCACCGGTGGGTTCACACCTTCGACTTCGCCTCCGGATTCTATGCCTGCGCGATCCGGGAAGAAGATCAGCCCTACATCTGCTTTTACGTCGAAGGCAGGGGATACTTCTGCTATAAAAGAATGCCATTCGGCCTTACCGGCGCACCATCCACCTTCGGTAACATGACTGCGACACAGTTAGGAGACCTGGTCGGAAGCCTATTCGAGTTGTTCGTCGATGACGGCAGCATGGGCGCTGACGACTTCAGCAGCTCGATGAGTGACCTCAGAACCCTGTTCACCCGATGCCGCGAACGAAAGCTGACACTGTCTGCAACAAAGTCGCAGTTCTTCGTAACCGAGGCGACGTTTGCGGGCGCGCGCGTGGGCCCAGACGGCATCAAACCCGACCTCACAAAGCTCACGGCGGTTGTTGACTGGGAAACACCGAGGGACCTGCAAAACCTCGGCGCATTTCTAGGTCTGACAGGTTACTTCCGGAGCCTCATCAAAGGTTACGGGGTAAAAGCCCAACCACTCACCGACCTCATCCATTCCGCAGAAGTCCCGCGTAAACGGGGTAAAGGAGTCTATCGCCGTGCCATGAAAGGCCACGCCCTAGCCGCCGTGTGGGGAGAAAAAGAACAGCGAGCTTTCCTCGCCCTCAAAATCGCCTTAACGCAGGAACCCGTCCTTAAAGGTCCAAAGTTCGACGGCACCCCGTTCATTGTCACTACTGATGGATGCAAGTATGGATTTGCGGGATCACTCTCGCAGTGGCACACCACAGCAGACGCCGATGGTAAAGAGACACGGCGGCTCCACCCAGTCGGCTTCGCATCCAAACGAACGTCGAGAACGGAGGAGCGGTACAAACCGTTCCTTCTCGAGTTTGCGGCACTGAAATACAGCCTCGACAAATTCTCTGATGTCGTCTGGGGATTCCCCGTCGAGCTCGAGACGGACTGCCAAGCACTGCGCGACCACCTCCTAAACGACAAGCTGAATTCTACCCACGCCCGATGGAGGGAGGCGGTCCTCGACCACCAGATAATTGATGTGCGTCACCGGCCGGGGAAGGGCAACGTCGTCGCGGACGGGCTCAGCCGCAAGTATGTGGGCGTACCATTGGCAGATGGCGATGGACACAAATGGACCGTGTGCGAGGATTGGGAAACTCGCACCAGGCTCACGCACGCATTTTTCCACGTTGCCGAAGAATTGCAATACTCTGACTTGCTCAACAGATTCAAGGATGAGAAAATATTCACACAAGTCATAGAAGCCTTACTCGAGCTCGACCATGGCACTTCACCTCGCGAGTGGCGGCGGGCGCGTCACCGCGCACAAGATTACCACATCGACAACGGGAAGCTATGGAAGCTGGGCCCAAAAACCATCCGCGGCCGGGCCCGTGTTGAGTGCGCGACGAAGGCGGAGGCCATCGAGATGGCACGCGAAGTCCACCGGCTGCACGGCCACTTCCAGCGCGACCTGATTAAAGTCCAGCTCCTCGACCAGATCTTCAGCCCGCACTCGACCAATCAATTGTTACAGCCATAACGGAGTGCGGGCGTTGCAAGGCCTTCGGGCCCAAGCACATTCACTCACTGCTCGAGCCCATAACCCGGCGGCATCCCTTTGAGCTCATGGTCGCAGACACTCTGTCGATGCCGCTGGGGAAAGGGGGTTATCGAAAAATATCACTGTACATGGACACATACTCACAGCACTTGTGGACTAGGAAGCTTACTACGGCAGCGTCGGGTAACACAACGTGCAAAGCCATCGACACAATATGGAGCGACTTCCGCAAACCTGAAACATTCATGTGTGATGGTGGGCCTGAGTTTGACAACGAACAAGTTCACGAGAGGTGTAAAGTGGCCGGCGTGGAGTTGCAGATCGTGGCGGCGTACTCACCGTGGGTGAACGGGTTGCTAGAGGGGACGAACGGCAAGTTGCTGGGCCGCCTAAAGCGACTCTGCGCTCCAGACCTGGGGGAGGACGAGTATGAGGCGATGGGGTGGAAAGACTTACCATCGAATTGGCCCGACCACCTCGAAGCTGCCGTTCAGGCACTTAATAATCGAATTCTACCCGCGCTGAAATTCTCCCCAGATGAGCTCCTATTCGGTTTGGTCGTCAACACGGCGAGAACATCGCCCGAGGAAGCAGAGACCGCGGTCGATGACGCCGACGTTGGTTTGCAGATGGCGTACATGGCGCAACTCAGGCTTGATGGGTATTCAGAGATGGTGGATCACGCGGTCTGGAGGAAGGCCCAGTTTGACAAGAAGGTGTTGGCGAGAGCACCAAAGGAAGTGATATTCAAAACCGGAGCCCTGGTACAGGTATACAATACCGACTACGAAGTCGGCGCCACCTTCAAGGTGGAGCGCAAAATGGTGCCGATGTGGTCGGCACCCAGACGCATAGTCAGTCGCTCGCGGAACTCATACAGACTCCAGACACTGGAGGGCTTGCCGATCGGAGGGAGATTCAGCGCGAGACTGCTGCGACGATTTATCCCGCGAAGAGGCACGATGCTGTCCGAATTACAAGACGAGTGGATGGCCGGGCTAGAGGAGTTGGGGAAGGAAGACGTAGAGCAGGCCGACAAAGACGAGGTGTTGGAGACGCGACGCGGACGTCGCTTCCACTAGGAGGGGGGCATATGCACTAGTGCATACGGTAGATTAGTTAGCGCATATGGTAGATTAGCCGACATTTGTACATGTTAGATTAGCGCAGCGTAGGTAAAGCATCCATTCTCAGCTCCATACCTGCTCGCGGTTTCTCGGATTCCCGCATCCTCTGCCGAGTTCGCTTAGCTGATACAGAGAGCGCATTATACGTCTCCACCATTTGAGGAGCAATTCAATGATAGCTAAGGCCTCTTGCTCATAGGTCTTATAGGACCGTTGGGCCGAGGTAAACTTTTTAGACAGGAACCCGGCTGGCCTGCACGTTCACCAGTTGTTATATCCATGCACACTTCCCGGCCTATCTATCGCAATTCTCCGGTCTCCGCTCCTCCGCTCCTCCGTCCTCCGAGCTACGCCTTGGCGCTGCTCCTCGATGTCTTACACGGGTTTTTACGCAATGAAGGATTACTGAGCGTTCCCGTTTACCCGTCTTCTGTCTTATTGTCTTTACTGACCTCATGTTTCCCATCACCTTCCTCATCTCCATGCACCTATGCCTTATTGTTATATCTTGGACATATGTCTTCTTTCTGCATTCAGGACTACAATTAGAATACTTCTATAAGTACTCCGTAAATACTCCCTATACTTCAGTTTGATTATTAACATTGCTTTGCATTCTGCTCCGCACTGAGTCGTCCTCCAGTCCTCCGACCTTCCCTTCGGACTTCTTGTATTTCGTCTGCCAGTCAGATAGTCTCGCTCACCCTTTTCCCTGTGGTGATTGCGTCCTAACCGTCCTCCGACTTCCTCCGGTTCTCCGGTCCTCCGGTCGTTCGGGGCTCGGACTTAGCCCCTCCTACCTTTGGCTCGGTATATAACACTCCCATTGGGTGGGCCATACATGGCTCACACCCACGCCGTAGAGATAGAGGTGGTGGATGATGAAGGAGACGAGGGCGACAAGTTACCCTCGTTACCGGCCGATTACCCATACCTCATGGAGACTGAGATCGAGTACCAGCTAGGACAGCAGACTGAGGACTGCCAGGAGAAAGCAGGGGTCGACCCTGTACCAGAGGGGCTGGCTAATTACAAGGGACGCGACGACAATACCCAAGGCGAAGCCGACAAGTCAGAAACAAAGCAAGCACAGCCAATTGATGGTGACATTCGGATCCCGGTCCGTATTCCCATCCGCATGTCAGAGCACAGCAAAATATTACTTGACCATCGCATGAACGCAATGCTGGGTACCCCTGGGCTACATACCCAGGAACGAATCATGCTACACTCTAGCTTTTATGCTATTTCTTGGATGGGAGAGGACTACCTGCTAAGGATCAACTCTATGGCGATTGACACCGCCGCTGATGTATTAGAGGTTTGAGCAAATAATCTGGAACCTCGGGACCACCAATTACACCCGTTAAGGCGCATCTGGACAGATGTCTGTAACCTCGTGATATGGCCATTGAACCCGGCCGTGCTAGAGCAAAATAGCTCTGAAGTGGCCATCTGGAGTGCTCGGATAGTGGGTTACGAGGATAATCCCTCGGACGACCCACAACTGGAGCCTCTTAGGCAACAATGGTTAGAAAATTATGCGGATTTAATGGGCCCCATACCCCTAGAACTCCCACCTATCCGCGCTATTAACCATGAAATCAATTTGATTGACGAAGGAGCTGTGTACAAGTATCATATGCCCTGGTGTCCTGATGCATTGCGCACACAGCTCTGGGATAAAATTGAACGGTACGTCGAGGCGGGCTGGTGGGAGATAAAGCCGGTTCCCCAGGCCGCTCCCCTACTCTGCATACCCAAGAAGGATTTGAAACTACGAACAGTAGTCAACGCACGCCAACGAAATGATAATACGGTTAAAGATGTCACTCCCTTTCCTGATCAAGACCTCATCCGTATGGATGTCGCTCGGGCACGGTACCGTTCCAAGATAGACATGTCAGATGCCTATGAACAAATCAGGATACGTCCTGAGGATGTCTGGAAGACTGCATTTGCCACTCCGTTTGGCATGGCCTTATCCCATGTTATGCAACAGGGAGATTGTAATGCACCGGCTACGTTCCAGCAGCTTATGACCTGGGTGTTTCGCGATGTAATCGGGGCCTTTGTACATGTCTATCTTGACGATATATTCATCTTTTCGGATTCCATTGAAGATCATGAGCACCACTTGCAGCTTGTATTCAGCCGACTCAAGGAGCAGCAACTGTACCTGAGTAAGAAAAAGTGTGACTTGTACTCAAAAAGTATGGACTGCCTTGGCCATCATATAGATGATCGAGGTTTACATGCCGACAAGGATAAAATGACTAGGGTCCTGGATTGGCGCCCCCCACGATTACATACGGAGGTATTGCGCCTACTCGGACTTATACAGTACCTCACCCACTTTCTACCTGACATAGCACATTTCACGTCCCCATTGGAGTCTATACGCCAGGGTGGGATGCCATTCGTCTGGCGCCCATTCCATCAGCATTGCTTGGACCGAATAAAAGCAATTGTACTGAAAACCCCGATCCTGAAGCCGATTGATCCCAACAACCCAGACCCCATCTGGGTTATCTGCGATGCTTCGGTGGTAGGAATTGGGGTGATGTATGGTCAAGGGCCTGACTGGTGTTATATACCGAGCCAAAGGTAGGAGGGGCTAAGTCCGAGCTCCGAACGACCGGAGGACCGGAGAACCAGAGGAAGTCGGAGGACGGTTAGGACGCAATCACCACAGGGGGAAAAGGGTGAGCGAGACTATCTGACTGGCAGACGAAATACAAGAAGTCCGAAGGGAAGGTCGGAGGACCGGAGGACGACTCAGTGCGGAGCAGAATGCAAAGCAACGTTAATAATCAAACTGAAGTATAGGGAGTATTTACGGAGTACTTATAGAAGTATTCTAATTGTAGTCCTGAATGCAGAAAGAAGACATATGTCCAAGATATAACAATAAGGCATAGGTGCATGGAGATGAGGAAGGTGATGGGAAACATGAGGTCAGTAAAGACAATAAGACAGAAGACGGGTAAACGGGAAACGCTCAGTAATCCTTCATTGCGTAAAAACCCGTGTAAGACATCGAGGAGCAGCGCCAAGGCGTAGCTCAGAGGACGGAGGAGCGGAGGAACGGAGACCGGAGAATTGCGATAGATAGGCCGGGAAGTGTGCATGGATATAACAGGGAGTCAATTCTCATTGGAGGATGGGTTTGGGTTACCCCCTGCTGCCTTACCGGGTTGGTGAGCACGTCTCTCCGCAATTAGCGCAGCTTCTTCAAGGACAGATAAGGCCTTCACTACCTTGCCATTAGAGAACCGGATCATCCGGTGCTTGAAGTCGAGGATCAGCCCATGTTGATTCATAAGAGGTGTGCCAATTATACCATTGTAACGGTCTATGTTACCCTGGTCGAAATAGACGTATCCCTTAATTCCACCCATATCCACTGGCACCCTGGTCCCCGAGTGGATTCGAGAGCTGCTGCCTATGCAGCCTAATTGAAGGGTGACCTGGTCTGTTAAGCGGATTCGAGGGGCGTTGGTAGCATGCATGTACTCCGGGGTGAGTGAATTCATAGTGCTCCCAGAGTCGTATAGAATGTAGGCTGACTGCCCGTTAATGGTCTGTATTGCGGTGAGGCAGGCCAAATCCTTCCTGGAACAAGTCAGCTGATCCATGAGCCCCACAGTGCGATCTTCCTCATCGACGCTCGCTTCCGGTGGCCGTATGCGCAATGTGTGCTCGATATCTTGCACTAGGAGCTGCAGCGGGTATTCTTCGTCGTCGATCTGGGGCATATCCTCATGGGACATATCCCAATTCAGCACCGTCTTAATCAGCGCATCGGGCTGGTGCGTAGAGGTGGCCCTATCGTTTAAAGCCCGTAGCATGGCGGCTTCATGAGCAACTTGGAATTCTGGGTTGGAATAGGAGTACGTCGGGGTGTCCTCAATGCAGACGTATAGGTCACCCTTGTGGTCCAGGTAAGTCCGGCACATTACCTGCTCTCCTGACGCTAAAGTTATCACGGAGAACAATATACAAGCGTCATCTGGCAATGGCTCGGCTTTGACAGCATCATCACGCTTTTGGGTACCGGTCGTCACCAGGCGGCTTGTACGACATGCAACCTCAGGGTCCTCATCCAAGGATCCCTCAGGCTCAGGCATGTCACCTCGTCGGTACGAATTGCGAAGCTCCTCCAGCGGTACCCCTTCGGCTACCCATAATTCATCAGATGAGTGGGGGGACCCTGGGTAGTCAGGTGGAGGAGGGCTGGAGGCTTCCTCAAGTTCCGAGTTGGAGGATATTTCAATTAGTGGAATGTCTTCTGAGGAATCCTCGTCGAATAACCCATTTGCAATAGCAGCATCAGACAGAGAGGAAATGAGCTGGTGGTGAGTGCAACACAGTGCCCTAAGGTGGTGATCGAGGTATTGGACTTGGTGCTGAAGCTCCACGTAAGTCTCTTCATTCCTCCTCAATGCCAGTGCTATATTGAGGGAGGCGGACGATTGGGACCCACAGGGCTGCACCGCTATCCGTTGGAGGTCGTTCAGCGCATCAGCCCTTGAGCCAAGGTGTTCAATCACCAACAACTGATAGTCTTGTGCCTGGGATATGTATTCATCAAAGGGGTTGACCCCAGGGGGCGCCACGGCAGGGAGTTCGCGAACTAACAGGTAGTCTATCGACAGCTGGTTCACAGGATGAAGTTGCAACTCCTCCCAATCCTGGCGTCCTTGTTCTTCCTGCCCAACAAGATGAATGAATTGGAGTTCATCCTCCGAGGAGTGGCCATTCTTGGTGGCAGCAATCTCATAATCCTCCAATAGTTCGGCATAACTGGGGTTGAGGGGTCGAGGGTAGGTGTGTGTCAACTTCAGTTGTCTTCGAGCCGCATTTGACTCTCGTTTAGACATAGGGCGCATCCCAGCAGCTAAACAATTGTCATCGATCGCCACGAGGTCACGCCAAATTGTACGGGGTAATTCCACTGGGGCGAGATCTTGAGGCAGTGGACTTATCGTTGACACCCGATCCCCATCACCGTTGCAGACCGGGTCTTCCTCAGGTACCCTCATAGAGAAGTACCGTCGCTGCATCATCGCGACGCAGGGAGTCTCTCCATGCTCCGCGTCATCCAATTGGTCTACGAGTGCATCTAAATCGGGGGCCCCATTAGGGTCTCCCGATTCCTCAGTATTGTCGTCCGGCTGGGGTTCATACTGATCACCCCAGTAGTTCTCCTCTTCGTTGTTCAGCACATCGACCTCATCATGCTCGGCATAGCTTTCGAGCACGCACTGCGCAGCTACTCGGGGCTTGTCTCGGTACCGAGGTTGATCACTGTTTTTGGGGCAAGCGGGGTCGGAGGCGATATGCCCAAACTGCCCACAACCAAAGCAGGTCTTTTGGGTGCTGGGTGCTGGGGCGCTGGGTGCGATCACCCAAGTAACAGGGTGCGTAATTTTACTATCCGTCACACCAGACGTATTAGGCTTCGCCATCGTGGCGCTGATCCGGGCGGGGCTCTTGGCGGATTGTTGGCTAGGGATGGTGTGGGCCCTATTCGGCCTAAGTGTGGGGGCTGCGCGACTACGTAACTTAGCTAGCTGGAGCCCAATCCATAGTTGTCGAGCGTGATCCAGGAGTGACTTGGCGTCAGAATATTCCAGAGTGAAGCCACGGTCGACTACAAGCAGTTTATACATCTCATCTGGGATGAGCCTAAAGAACGCCGATCTGATAGTGAAGTCGGACGGTTTCTCATGCATCCTCTTGCCGTAGGTAGTGAGGTTATTCATCAGCCCGTCTGGCCCTCTAGACGATTCATAGCGGACGCTCTCAAAATCCAATGTGGCCCTTTGGGCATTCGCAGAAGTGACGAATCTACAGTGCATGTCACACATAACGTCAGCAAACGGGGGTTCTTCCCCAGTGGCCTCCATGTGGTTTTTACGCAAGTCGGAAAGCCAATCCGCCGCATACCCCTCCAGTTGCTCAGCGAGTAGAGTGACCCGGTAGTAATCGACTTCCAGGCCCGCGATTAATTGCGAGCGCAACCAATTACACATCTTCTCTAAGAACCGTATGAAAGTATTATGGTCATCTGTGCCTGTGTACTTGCCAGGGGAATCCACCTTCGCAGGTCTTACCCTGGGGGGAAGTGCTAAGGTTTTGCCAACATGACGATCTATCAGGGCACGAATGACCTGGGCCATGTCGCTATTATATTTGTCAAACACTGTTAGCGAGCCCTGCTCCATGGGTATATTGGGTTGGTAAACTGGGACTTTCTGATGGATCCCAGCAAAACAAAGTCAAGGGGGCATTGGTGGTAGGTAGGGCACCAAACCTAATATTGCGGTTGGGAATAGCCATAGACATACCTCCAATGTCCAATACTGAGGTTGGCTCATAGGGTTGGGAGCGCGGGGCATGGCCATTCCGAGACTCCTGCATGAACTGGTGAGTTAGATGACTCTCGGGGCTCTTATTATTGAGCGCAAAGGCCACAGAGGCGCATTCCTTATGGCGCAATATGCCAGTAATTCACTGTTCGTACTCCTCGGTGGACTCATTAGTTCCCCGAGGTGCGACGACAGACTCCATTTCACTTCGAATATCCTTAGGCAGAGTGACCGAGCGGTGGGACACCGATCTCAATGGAGGAAGCTCGGGTTCAGAGCTAGCTTCCAATGTTGTTTGAGTGGTAGAAGCCATGATGGAGTCTAAGGCAGTGCCTGACGCTCCAAGTTCACAGAGCACTCTTACATTATCGGTAAGAATACGATTAATTTTGGACTGGCCACTAGTGACTTCGTTGTGTAGGGAGGCAAGGCGCGATGCGGTCCGGTCTCGCAGCTCAATGATGCTTTCATGAATTTGCGCCATTGATTCTTGTTGCTGCGTGATTAACACAGTAGATGCCAGTAGATGTTCTCTGCTGGTAGAGAGCATTTTCCAGATAGAGTGCAGTCACATTATGTCATCCTGGCTCAGTGACCCCGGTGGTATTCAAGATAGTACCTGGGCCATCGGGGAGTTTCCCCGAGGCTCTTCATCATTACCCTTAATAGCAGTAGCTTGCTCGGAGGGTGCGATAGAGGATTCTGATGGCCCAGAGTGGCCCCTACTTCCAGCAGGGCTCAGGTTTTGTGGGTATATACCACCAACTTGGATGGCTGACGTATCCATATTCGTAGACGTGTCGGCCAATATCTGCACTGGTAGTCCCGTCTCTTGTTCAACCAATATCTGAGAGCCATCTGCTGTAGTAGTATATCGGGCTCGTAAGCCCTGAGGTGCAGGGAGGGGTGATCCGCGTCATGACGCCAATCCTGGTTCATCACATGTCAAGAAAAATTCAGTGTGCCCCGATATACCACTTACTGGGAGCGGCATGGGGCTTCCACAAGTCCTAGCTCCCATCTCGGAAGAGGAGGATCTCGAGGAGTTCGACGAGCGGTACATAGGTTTTGACAATTTTGCGCTTGATGTCTTGAGTCGAATAGAAGTGTTCTTTTCAAGGGAAAAGAACCAATAGGGTTCAAAAAAGTGTTAGGAGTAGTGAGGTTTTAACTTAAGACTCACGCCCGACTGAACCAGTCCAAGATCTATTCAAAGTAGACTTGAAGCATGTCAGCATTGGGTACGAGTAAAGTTACCCGCGACCAGCGTGACAGCGGCTTCATAAGCAAACAAACACAAAATGTATCTACCTAATAATTAAGGCCCAAGGACGTTGTGATGTTGACTGCGGTTCTGGTGACTGCAAGTATGTCTGCGAGTTTCAGAAGGTACGTCCTCTGGGGGAAATAATCAAGGCAGTGGAGTGTAGCAAGTTTTTTGTGAACGGTGTGGTTAATTTGTTTTTAGTGCATGGGTTACCCCAAGCAGGTCTAATTAAATGCCTATGGGGGTGCTACTAGTATATCAGATCTGCTGGTGGTTATTCCGGGTGTTTGGGCGGCTGGAATATAACAATTAAGAGATAAAAGAGCGCCCAGGTCTCTTCTCCGGGTGTGTTTTAGCTGTATTTTGCTTCGTATGTCGATGAAGGGGATCAATACTAGGCCTTCTCCTGCGCCAATAGACCTATTGCAATCCCTACAGTCGTTTCAGAGCGACGCGGGAGCACGAGTAGTGCCGGACTCGAGAGGATTTATAGTTTTTGTGGTGTTTTTATCGCCAAAGACAGCGACCAGAGGGAAAATTCCTTGTCTCTGATCCTGTTTGTAACGTATACGAGGGGATCGGGGTCGTCGATCGAGGCGAATAAGGTGATATGCTCAGGCGAGAGTGTCTGAGGAGTATCCGGATGTCGTATGTTACCGGTGGAAGTTCCTAGTCGGATCTATCCACAGAAAAGAAGGGCTGACTGCGTTAGCGTAGATGGTGGGTCGAGGCTATCGCACCCTGATTTCGTACTACGAGTAAGTTCGTAACGGCAGCATTTCCGTGTACGAGTATCGTTTTCCTTTAAATCAGAGTGTTTTTGGGTGAAAGATGTGATCCGGGAGGATTTTGTGAATGCTTCGAAAAGTGGAGGGAGATGTTTCACAAGAGAGCCTGCCGGATGACCAGAGAGCTCTGTAGTTGGGTGTATTCTTATCCTTCTGATGCCGGTTGGTGGGTCGAGTGAAGTGAGAGCTCACAATGTATCCTTGGGTCGTGTATATATATATATATATGCACCCTTTACATCCGATCTCAAGAAAGATGTACATTGTTTTAATGTGCACAGGCCACTGCTGATTATTGTGCCACCCAGCTATTGAAGAGTGTTAAAGTCATGTGCAACAAGGTTGTCTACAACCTGAAACGTCAAGATCACCAGAATCTTTATTCCCTCGCACAAACTTTTGTCTCAGGAACCAAGGTTTGCATCAGTAAGGCACTCTGCGGTCAGATCGCACTGATGGTATATACTTTTTCTTCTCCCTTCTCATCTGATTTGGTCCCACAGCACAAAGTCTATCTCAAAATCAACGACACCAGATACTGGGACACATTGGACACAGCATTATCTGCTGGACGCACCACAACTGGAGGCAGTGCTGTTGCCACCAAAACGTATGTGTCTTTTCATATCATGAAATGTTTGAAGGCCTCATCAAAGCCGACAAGGCTCTCCACGGAAACTTCAATATCATCTTCCAAGATGCGGACAAGAGCCAGCAAGAAGTCGCAGTTCTGATCAAGGTTGCATGTATTAATATAGCCACCAGTGCCTTGACTGTTCCTGTTACACCTGGGGAGGGCAAGGAGGAACGGGGCGAAACCCCATCCAGGGAGGCATCGGGAGAGGCATCAGGAGAGGGAGCTGAGGTGCCTGCTTAATTTCTGTACATTTAATATTGTTTTCTTTTTGGTTTTTCACAAATTACAATTTCACAATGCTCATTCCGAAATTCTGAAAATTGTGCATTCCACCTTCCTATTGGGCTTCCTATGTGCTAGTGCAGTAGCTGGAACTATGTCTGTTACACTGCACAGTGTTAGATGTCCAGATATGCTGAGGTCTGCTGAAAGTACAGTCAGCATCAAGCCAATTAGCCGACATTGTCCAAATGTCAGGAATAGGAAGACTACCTGGTGATATCTAGCCATTGTTCGACCTGCCGACTTGATGGCAGACAATGTGGTTCCCAATTTGATCTGGGCCACCCAACCATGATAGGTAATGAATCCTGGCCACCGGACTCCGTGAGGCTGGAGCCCAGGTGGCTTTGACATGTGGGTTTCAGGTCGTAACTGGCCGGAGGAATTTTCACAGTGTAGTGACAAGGGAGAGAACAATGAATGTGTGGTTACAAAGTTTTGGGCCAAAGCAGTAGCCAAACACAACCACCTCCAGCGTCGGCCCCATCAGAAACCGGGTTTCTACATAGAATGTATTTTTAGACGGTGGGTTTCTGCCTGCAACCGGGCTAATTATCCGCTTTAATACCCTTTATTTTTAGCCATCTTCAAGAGTATTCAGCGCCGAGGGGGGGTGGTTCATTATCACCTGTATGCAGGAGAAGGCCACGGATGGAGACAGAAGAACATGATTGACGCACTCAAAAGGGAGCTCTGATTTTACGAAACTACACTCAAGCTCAAGTAGTCTTTACTTCCGAACTCATGAACCAGCTATTTTGTTGGTATATCAGTGTATCTCTATGTAGTATCTATCTGCCCACTGTACAAAGGCTAAGCGCTAAGGTACAGAAAGGGCCCAAAGCTGCCAGCCAGACTGTTATGACGTTCCCGATGTTGCAAAAATAAACTGCGCACACGCGAACTCTGCGCGAAGTTTTTTTTGTTGACCTCAAGGATATCTGGCCATTTGGTGTATAATCGGTCGATACATTGCTGGCTCAAATGGAGGCTTGGATTGCTTCCTGAGACCGCCTGGAAGCCTGCCGAAGAATTGATCGCTGCTTTGATGCGATCAAACTACAGTTGAAGTGGTCATTTTGAGGCTTAAATGTGAAGGGTTAAGCAAGGCAGCTGAAAACCACTGAAACTCCTTCAATGGGATGGAGGCAAAGTGAAAAAAAGATGCGGAAAAAAATCTCGCATATTTCGCGTGCACAATTTTTTTTTTTTCAACATCTAGAATGTGATACCCGAACAATGTCAATAGTGGTCGTTCACGCGGCTTGCTTCTCGTCTCGGTTAACCCTCCACATTTAAGCCTCAAGTAGTCCTGAAGTTGACGACTTTAACTGTAATTTGATTGCATCAAAGCAGCGATCAATTCTTCGGCAGGCTTCCGGGCGGTCTTAGGAAGCAATCCAAGCCTCCGTTTGAGCCAGCAATGTATCTAGAGATACTAGCAACCAATTATGCATCCAATGGCCAGATATCCTTGAGGTCAACAAAAAAAACTTCGCGCAGAGTTCGCGCGCGCGCAGTTTATTTTTGCAACATCGGGAACGTCATAGACCGTATCACGTTCCAGATGTTGCAAAAACATTTCTGCGCGCGCGCGAACTCTGCGAGAATTTTTTTTTGACAAAATTTAAAAATATCACTGGTAGGCTACTGGGATCCTATAGAGACATCCCCTGCTCCAGTAGATGCTTGTGCGAACGTAGAAAGACAACGAAACGACTTTGATCGATGTGTCATGCAGAGGCTTCAGCCAAACAGAAGCACATTATAAGTGAATTTCGACTAAGCTACGCAAACGTACTAATTCCAAGCTAATTCAGGAGGCTTGCTTAGTACTATGGCTCTCCTCTTCAATAGTGTCCATCAGCTCCTTTGCGACAGCATCAGTCATGCAATATGAATGTGCATACCCATCGCCTCCGCGAACAAAATCCAACATCTTGGTCTGACATCCCTGTGCCATCTCGCCGAACTCGAACTTCTCAAAGCGCTCCATCCCATCAGTCCAAGTAAGTGGATGCCGCCCGTCCAGGAGGAATCTGCCAATTCCATTCCACCAAGCTGCGTGCCAGTCCCGTTCGCATGCGGAGTTGTCTTGGCAGTCGTCGGCGTGCACCTTGATGGGTGGCTCCTCAGCACTGACAATGCTGCGATGCTCCTGGAGAGCCTCCTTGAGATTGGCCAATTTACTGAAGACCAGAAAACCGATCTGATCCCTGGCTTCCGGTGTCAAATCTCGGAGCTTCCGAGAAGCCAATCGATGGAAGGCGGCGCTGAACAAAATGCGGGTTTGATACTTGAATGATAGGTGAATCAGGAGTGCTGGATCGAAGCAATAGCTGTTTGTCCTGATGACGCTCAAGGCCAACTCGCGGGTTGGCTGGGACAGGAAAAAGCGGCTTAGTTCCAGCAAACTGATCAACACCAGAGTGGCGGCGCTTGCACGAGGAATCATAGGGAACCTCCTGACATTTAATCTAGTGCTTCTCAATGAAATGAAATGCTCACTGTCCAAACGCTAGGTCCAGGAAAATATCAAATGCTGGTTCCTCGATGTTATCGGGGAGAGAAATGGGCTTCTCATCCGAAGATGTCTCAGCTACTGGTGCACCAGACACAGCACAGAACATATTCCTGAAGAATTCAGAGTTGCGTCCTATGGTTACGACGTCGAGCCTGTACAGCGTGTTACTGACCTGTAGATTTGAGTCAGTATCAAAGATGTCCAGTCTGAGTGTCAGTCTTATTAAGAGCTCACAAGGAACACATGATGGCCCTCGATACCAGTGTAATAGTGTCTGGTGCTCCGTTCTGTCATACTTGCGGGGCGATTGCGGAGAGATGAAAGAGGGTCAAATAAGACCAACACGAAAATTACCCGATTCTTCATCTTTGCCATGGATCCACTTCCAAAATCGTTCCCGGCTCTTCCGATTCTCCCTCCTGGACATGAAATCTGGTCTGCCAATGTTCAAGAAGCTCATCGGTCTCTCAGTGGTACCTACATGCATGCTGTGGCTCTCGCCAACCAGGAGGATGTCGATCCTTTGAGAGTGGTCTTCCATATCGATGCGATAACTTCGGATGCAGTTCCTATCCTTATTGCACTTGAGGGATCTGGGGACTCTGACGAGACACCATTACCACAAGCATGGATTCACGATGCAGCCAGACTCCTTGGTGAAGTAGTCGTTGTGCTCCGGCATGTCGGAGAACTTGCAAAGGGAAAGTATGTGGCCGTTTTCTGCCTTTGATACATGGTGGAGTGCTGATGTACAGGCAGGGAGGATAATCACATAACATATCCTATATTGGTTGAGACATCTCGCACTGGAAAGCAGGGACGTCCTAACAAGATAATCAATCTCGAATTCCTTACCGAGGCAACTTGTAATGAGCGACAAATCAAGCTTACCGAGCTTGCAGATCTCTTCGGTGTCCATCGCAGCACTCTCTATCGGTACATGAAGAAAAAAGGGGTCTCACGGGAGTACTCCACTCTTTCGAATCACGATCTCGACATCTTGGTCAAGGCGTTCAAGCGAGACAAACCTGAGTCGGGTCTCCGATACGTTGTCGGTTTCCTGCGCACTCGAGGAATCCGAGTCCAGAAACGCCGTGTGATGTATTCTCTGCGCCGTGTGGATAATCTTGGGACCGTTTTACGGGAGCGTAAGGTCATTAAGCGAAAGGTGTACCATGTCAAGCGTCCAAATGCCTTGTGGCATTTGGATGGCCACCATAAGATGATCCGATGGGGGATTGTCATACATGGGTTTGTTGATGGTTTCAGTCGTACGGTGAGCCCATCTAGCATAGCTGCCAGATCCTTGGGCTAATTATAGACATAGATTACGGGTCTCAGGGCGAGCAATAACAACCGCTCCACGACTGTTTTGGATTTATTTCTAGATGCCACATCGGAATTTGGCTTTCCTTCCCGACTTCGTGGTGATCGGGGAGGTGAGAACATGGCTTGCGCAATTTACATGGTGATGCGGAATGGTCCTAAACGGTCCAGTTTTATGTGGGGATCGTGTGTACCTCCCCCATAACTTTACCACATCTTTTCACTGATTTTCCACAAGCTCTACACATAATACGCGAGTTGAGCGGACTTGGGTCGAAGTCAGTAGCCAGTTCGTGCGACGATGGCGAGGTTTTTTTAGCCGCCTCGAGCGGCTTCATCATCTCGACGTAGACCGCCCCGACCATCTCTGGCTTCTTCACACACTCTTTCTTGATGCCATTAATGCGGATTGTGCTGAATTTCAGGCCAACTGGAATGCTCATCCAATGGATGGGCATGAGACCCACAATAAAAGCCCGAACGTGTGTAATGTGTCGCAATAGTATGGCAGCAGCTAATTATAACTTCCTCAATAGGATATGCGTCTGTTAGGACAAGCCCGCTTTGGTGTGTATCGTGACGACTGCGAAGGTTTACATCCAGATACCATCAACAAATATTACGGTGTTTCCACAGACCCAACGACCCAACGCACAGGCTCAGGAGCGGGGAATCCTCCTGACGAGTCGGATGATGATCTTGTTGAGAGGATTGCACAGGACCAGGGTCCGCAAGTCCGGCATGAGGCCATTGACGTGCCAGACCACAGGAATCCTTTCTTGGAAGACAACGGGCTGGAGAGCCGCTTTTTTGATGTGCTTACTGAGGTGGTGGAGGCGGACATTGTTCCTGCAGGTTATGGCATCATGCCTGAAGAATGGGAGGACGAGGGCTATCCGAATGTTGAGATCGTGACTGCTGGAAAGCACGGCAAGACAAAAATACGGGTTTCACTTGCCGATGGAATTTGGAAACAGCGCGCAAAGCTTTGGGTACAGGGACTGAATGTATTATCACACTTTGACTCTGCAGAAATGGGTGCATAACTATCGATTCTCTGACGAGATGTGAGATTTAAACTTGAACCCGAATGAGATTGATGGGACTTACGCGTACAGTATTTAACTTTCCTGCGCACTCAGGGCCTTCCTTACTTCTTCTCCCATACTTGTGCACCATAATGTGCCGTGGACGGACTGCCGGCGACGACTGTGACTGCGAAGAGTATGATCCACCTACAGATCCATCTGCTCCATCCATGTGCCAAGAATGTCGGCATGGGAAAAGCAAGCACGGCTTGCTGAAAAATAATTCATTGGTGCAGGCACCAGAGGTTTCTGGAGGCTCCAACAAGAACTCTGTTCTTGATGTCTTCCGTGCGAAAACAGAGAGGCATATCGACAAGGTTCTCCCTCCTGGTTCCCGTGTCGCAGATTTTGATGTGGCTCGGAGTGAGACGCTCAAGGGATTCAGACCACCAGTAGTGGAGGAGACCAAGCCAGGGAAAAAAGCGAAGGGCAAGGTCAGTTCATGCTTCACAGTCATGCAGCCCAACGTCTTATGGAGCTTAGAAGAAAATGGTCGCAAACACAGCTGCTAAATTGATCGTTATGGCCAAGGTCATCCTGCTTACAGACGGTATTAAGGTGTGTATCGTTTCAAGCATGCACGCTAAAGGCTCATGATTCTTGCAGAATGGGAATTTGAGTATTGAATCTCGCAAGGCGCCCACCAAAGTCGACCTGGAGCTCAGGGCCCTCCATGGCTGTGTCACGATCGACATGGATATAGACCCTGAATGGACCCATGCAGAATGCACCAAGAACTTTGAGAAACAGTTTCCTATAGCATTCGAGTACGCGCGGAAGCAGGCAAAAGGTTCCAGCCAAGAATTGTGGTCCATTGTCGTGAAAGAGAAGCACCAGCTCCGTGTTTTTCCAAGGTCGAAGCCCACAGGTGCCGACCTAATCGAGTTCAAGAGCGATTCAAAAACAGGACCAGCGAGCGTTCTGCTCTTCATTGGTATGTTTGTGACCGTTACCATGTACTTCTTACATTTAACCGCCATCATCCAGCTTTCTTTAAGGCAGTCCCAAGCTCCGTATACAAGACCTGGTATGACGGACCGATAATGGCGGCGCCAAGCTCCGATGGAGAACAGAATGATAGCAACTTCATAGTTGAAGACAACTCTGGTGACGACTACAACTTGGCGAACGACTCGGACGCGGATGCGGACGACTCCGATCTGGTGATGGATGATACACCCGGTATGAATCTTGGGGCTCTGTGATATGAAGTACTGACGACGTCTTTTCTATTTCAGTCATTGCTGCAGACAAGAGCGGAACTAGCAAGCTGCCCAGAAAACGTCAACACCCAGATACGGTAGGTTACGAGGATGAGGTAGTGCCTGTCAAGAAGCAAAAACTCAGTAAGTGCGACTGTACGTGCTGGCAGACAGGCAGTGACTGAGGTCTATGCAGCTCTGGATGCAGCACGCACCACACGTTTCCTAGTGGGCTCTCAACCGGAACCTTGTTAGTACATTTTCTCTTTGAATGTGGCTCGTTGCAGGCACACTATTAACTATGGTGCTGGCAACAAAGTGTTTCTGCAAGACTCTGATTCGGAAAAAGGCTCCACGCACAGTATCCGAACAGTGACAGTTGCTGGCCGATCCCGTATTTTACCCACCGGTACTTCGATGTTCTCGCCATCGGCATCATCCGCAGGATTCGCCCACCCATGCACCTCTTGCCGCCGTGTGTCGGCGCCTCTGACTTATATTACCCCGAAACCCAGTGCAGAATGGGAAGACGAAATGGATGTCTTCAAGTCTGGCCAATACATCATTAACCCTTGGGATCGTTCATACAAGCCACCTCGCACCTGATAACCTTGATAACCCACCTTCCACTTGATAACCCACCTCGCACTTGATAGCCCTGTCTATTATAGAAGCTCTTTTAATCGTCACTAATTTACTTCCGTGTCTATAGATGCACCTTACCTATCCTACGTTTGCTGCATTCTGCATTATACCTACACTCTTTGAAACACCATTACACTCGTTTGTTCAATCAACAGGGCTGACTATGCCTTGCACCATCACATGAGGTCGAGATTTTGTATTTAAACACCTGAACCTAGCCGCCTTCCACTCCATGACCTCTGCCTTTTTTCCACTTCAGAACTCGCCACTACCACCACCCCCATCTTTGATGCATTACCTACTATCTGAACCATCATAATCGCTGCTGACTTTTGCAATCTCGTCTCAGCTTGAGTCCCAAACAATTATGCACACATCAAATAGTTTCCCTTTGTGTCGTCGGTTGCTCCTCGTCTCTTTCATATCTCAGAAAATACAATTGGGGCAACGGTACAATTATACAAAGAATTTAAAGGTTCCATCGGGCGTCTGATCCTTGACCTTCGTGCCGTCTAAAAACCAGGTCAGGCACAAATAAAATGCGAAGAGCAGGGCACAACTGCCCACTCCCAGACATCCTAATCCTCTGCCCCAAAAATGCATCCAGAAAAGTCTAGTGCCGGCTTGGAGTGCAGCAGCTCAAAGCGGTTCAGCACCATACTCAGCACAGGAGCAGCACCCTCCTCGTCCTTCCCAGCCGTCTCTCCTGAGCCCATGTCGTCCGATGTTGCAGATGACGAAGACACCCCCGCAGTAGCAATGTGATGCCTGGCGCACAGCCGCCCGCTCCGCCTTGGCCTTGGCCTTGATCATCCGCGCGAGTGACTTCTCCGTGTTCCAAGATGAGGCAGTGTCTGCTTCGAGCAATGCGAGCGATCGTCGCCGCTGTCGCCAGCGCGCATACGAGCAGCGTGTAGGTGTTCGCCGTGATGAACGGCGTGCCCGCGGGGAGCAACAGCCGGTTCACCACGTGGATGAGGTCCGTGTCGACGAGCGGCTTGAGGTTCTCCACGGATGCACGGCGGTACATGTCGATGACGAGCCACCAGAGCTCAACGCGAGCGCAGCAGCCAGCGCCGCGTCCTCGTCCTACTCTGGCTCCTCGTCGCCCTCGTCGTCCTCGTCGTTTCCGTGGCCACCTAGGATCTTGACAAGCTCGCGGACAAATTACTCTACGTGGGGCCAGCAAGCGTGTCCTCCGTGCTGATGTTAAGCAATTCGCTGAGTTCCTGGAGGGTGACCAGCCGTGCCGTTGGGTCTGCAGTAGATTTGAGGTTGGTGAGCATCTTCTTGAAGCAGGAAGCCAGGGTGTAGAGCCAAACTGGCGATAGTCGCCGAAGATAGCCGTCACGGTGGTCTCGTCGAGTCTCCCGGGAATGGGACCGGCCTCGGGCATGCCTCCCTCACCGCCGCCGCCACCACCACCGTCGTCGTCGTCGGGAAGCGGCTGGTCCTCGTTGGAGGTAGAGAAGTGCTCAGAATGTGCTTCTATTTGGCTGAAGCCTCTGAATGACAAATTGATCAAAGTCGTTTCGTTGTCCCTCTACGTTCGCACAAGCATCTACTGGAGCAGGGGATGTCTCTATAGGATCCCAGTAGCCTACCAGTGATGTTTTTAATTTTTGTCAAAAAAAAAACTCGCAGAGTTCGCGCGCGCGCAGAAATGTTTTTGCAACATCTGGAACGTGATATAGACCGTGGTTATAAATATTATATAATATCAGTCCTTTCGCCGCGAGAATATTTTTTCTTCGTGAACTCCCGGTAATTTAATCTTCACACAATCCCTTCTTCCCGCGCCTTGCTGTTCAACTTGAGGTTCAACTTCTAAAGGCGGATATACCACGTGATTTTATGACAATCAGTGGATCGACACGGACGTTTTTAAATTTAAAAAGTGGTGTGGTTTCTGAATTTCCTGTTTAGATTTATCTTGCCTCCTCCCACCACTTGCGGACAAGACTTTCAAAAGGGTTCTCCACGATGTCGGTCAACGCCACCCACATCCCATTTCCTTACGACTCTTCTACCGACTTCAGCTCGCTCTCATGGCTTGAGCAGCAGTGGGCCGCTTGGTATGTCTGGATTGGCAATCCAGTCATCGCTACGGGCCTGATGAGCTTCCTTATGCATGAGGTGCGTCTACCGGTCATGTTGCGCGCAAAGATCATGACAAACGGATAATAGGTCGTTTACTTTGGTCGCAGCATTCCATTCATCATAGCGGACTGCTATTCCTTACTTCCGTCGCTGGAAACTCCAGGCAAACAAGGTTCCTACGCCGCAGGAACAGTGGGAGTGTACCAAGCTCGTATTATTCTCGCACTTTACCGTTGAGCTGCCTGTGGTAAGTCCTGAATGCTCATGCATATTCACCTTTGACTTATCGTACTCGCTACAGATATGGTTCTTCCACCCAATGGCAGAGTTCTTTGGAATGAGCACGTACCAAGTGCCTCTACCGTCGTTACGCACCATGGCACCTCAGATCGCCTTCTTTTTCGTCTTCGAGGACATGTTCCACTACTTTGCCCACCAGGCGCTTCATTACGGCCCCCTTTACAAGAACATTCACAAGATCCACCATAAGTACTCGGCGCCGTTCGGCCTAGCTGCAGAGTACGCTCACCCCGCAGAGGTCGCCATCCTCGGGCACAGGCACCATCGCCGGGCCCCTACTCTACTGCTGCTTCACCTCTGACCTCCACGTCCTCACCGTCTACATCTGGATCACCCTCCGCCTCTTCCAGGCCATCGACTCTCACAGTGGCTATGGTGAGTCTCGGTATCCCGGCAGTGCTACCCAACTAACTCGTACAGTCCAGACTTCCCCTGGTCACTGCACAACTTCCTCCCCTTCTGGTCTGGCGCGGAGCACCACGACTTCCACCACATGGCCTTCACGAACAACTTCAGTACCTCGTTCCGCTGGTGGGATCGCATCCTGGGCACTGATGACAAGTACCGTGCCTACCGCGCCCGTCTTGACGCCGCCAAGAAGGAGATGAAGAACGCGACGAAGGAGCAGCGCGTTATCATGGAGCAGAAGCTCATGGATGACGTCGAGGCAGAGGGCATCCGCTGCAGAGGCAGCCGTCGTGGCCAGCACAAAATCCAAGGTCCAATAGAGTTGCCTTGCCTTGTATTACTTATATTTCGGCGCAACGTACTCTGAAAAGTTCTTGTGTCAATATTACCCTGCGCAATTTCACTTTTCACAAACCTTTCACAGCAACAGCAGTGCTGGACATACTTACGCATCGATTGTATCGTGCCAGATACTCTTTCTAATATCTGACGAGATGTGACATGCGCTACATAGGCCCAACCGACTTTACCTGAGCAAGTCGAAATGTAATTCGCTTCAAGCGCTCTGCTCTACACCACCATGCCACCACATCCCCCCTTACGGACCTCTGGCACGGGCAACTGCTATGTAGTTCTACGTAAATGCACCAATATATATGTGGTTGCAGAGTCAAGATTTGAAAAAATAATTGCGGACATTGGCAGGCACGATTTCTCGCGACCACTAGATGAGTGGGCACTCTTTTCTCACACGGGCTTGCGAGTGTGCAAACCGCAAGGGGAACTCGCGCACGCGAGAGCCGCGGTGGCACATGCACTAGTCGACGCGGTGTGCGCTGGGGCAGAGAGAGCCGAGGCGGAATGGGCAAACGACTTCTCTTGCGCGACGAGCAGCTGCTCACACGAGCTTGGGTTGGCGACACGCTACGCAACCGCGAGCCGTCACATCGTGCGGCGTGCGGGTCGAGTCGCGCGGGGCCGATAGGCAGAAAAAACATGCTGCACCCTCCGCGCCCGCCAAGTAGATAGCGTATCGCGCGAGCGTCCTGCAGCCCGAATCGCAGATTATCAAACGAGAACGGCCCACCAAAAAAAACTTCGAGTGCGGAATACGTTCAAGACCCTTGCGCATGAGGAGGACTCCAAATCTGATTTCATGGGAGTAAAACAGACATAGGGTAAAACTAATCGAACAGCCCGAAGCCCTAGAATCAAAAAAAAAAAAAAGTGAGAACCAAGCAAAGGCCGCGCGGGCAAACTTAAACGCACCATATCGTCGTCTGACTCCTCCTTCTCCTCCTCCTTCTCCTCCGCTTTTGGTGCCTCTGCGGCTGCGGCGGACGCGGCGGGTGCAGCGGCGCCCCCAGTAGCCGGTGCGCCTCCCCCGGAGCCGACGTTGGAGAGCAGGTCCTTTACGTTCTTGCCCTCGAGGGCTTTGGCCAGCAGCGTTGCCCAGATGGGCTCGAGCTCGACGTTGGCCGCGTTGGTCAGCGTCACAATTTTGTCGGACTGGATAGAACAAATTAAGTAAAAATAGGGTAAGAAAGAGCAGCAGGGGACTGACGGTGATTTCGATGCCATCGTCGGCAAGGATGAGTGCGGCGTATGTTGCTGCGAGGTCGGTGGAGGCCTGTACAAACACCCATCAGAAATCGTCATCCAAAAAGATTCGGCCGCATCCAGCGCTGTACGGCCAGCCCAGTGTCCAAAGAACAGCAGAGCACGACGCAGGACGCCCCGGAAGGACACAGAGTACCCACCATTTCACAGAAAGTGCGTGTAGGCGGGGGCGGTCGAGGTGAAGGGAGGATCTATGAAAATTGTAGGACAGACCGTGACAGTAACAGCTAACATCACACATCCCATCAGACGTCACAGAAACAGGGGGCAATAAAATAACTAGAGGTATTACACAGAGTTCGAGAGGTAGTGGGTGCGGTGCGAAGACATGAAAATGGAAGTATGAATGAATGAGTGAGTGACGGACGATCGTAGCAGACAAAAAAAAAATAACGACAACAGAAAAAGAGGAAATTGACAAGACTGGCACCAAAAAGAAAACACCCTCGTTTACGCTCACATCCCCGTGCTGAACCCCCGCTGCTGCTGCTGTTGTTGTTGCGGCTGCTGCTGCTGTTGTGCCTGCTGCTGCTGCGCCGCCGCCTGCCCGACGGGCACGAGCCCCGGCCCCGTCACGAACGCCGGTACGTTCTTCTCCTCCTAGGTCCACATACAGCACGCTCATCTCCTGTACCAACCAATGTCAGCTCCATCCACATTATCAGCAGCGCACAACGCAACACACCTTGTGCTCCTTTCCCCAGTTCTCCGCGTCCCAGATCGTGTACAGCCCCTGCTCCCCGCCCGGCACCTTTGCGCTCGGCGCCGTCCCCGACTCCTTCGTGATCCAGATGCGCAGGTCCTTGTGATATCGCCAGTTGCGGTTCCATCTGGCCGTTGTATTAGTAGCGGTAGCAGAAATTAGGGACGGGACGCACAGTTCCTGCGCTGCGACTTCCTGCAGCGCGTCGCGCGCACTCGCGTAGAACATGAAGAACAGTGTCTCGTCGCTGAACGCGCTGGCCTGCATGACATCAGCGCAAAAACACTCCACAGAACGGGCGGGGCGCACTTTACTTGGCCCCGGCGGCGGCGCGTGCACGCTCGCATAACACGCCGGCAGATGAAAATCCGGCTCCACCGCATGCGCCGCGCTCTGGTCCGCCCACGGCGTGAATAACGTCGAATACAGATTCCTACTCCAGTTCAAAAAAAACTGAAACAGCAAAAAAAGACGGCGACGCACCCGCTAAACCCCATATCGAGCCCCATCGTGCCCAAGTCCTGTACCCACCCCGCTCAGCCGTACGCCCCGCGGGTCCGCGCCCGCCCCGCGCCTTCCAAACGCTCCTGCGGCCTCGAAACCCACCCGCGTCACCCGCCTCGCGGATCATCGCGAGCAGCCCCAGCAGCCCCCATCGGTCCGCGGCGCTCATCAGGATCTGTTGCGCAGGCGTCTGCGGGTGCCCTTGCGCCGCCTGCGGCGCAGTGCAGCCCTAGCGGCGCCGCGTGCCCCAGAGCGCCCGAGCTCGGGTGCGAGTTGTTATTGCTCGCGTTGTTGTTATTGTTCCCGTTCTCCCCTCCGTTGTTGCCCCCACCCCCGGGCGCATTGGTGTTGGCGGCGCTCGCCCACGCGGCGGCCGCGCTGGTGTTCGTGTTGCTGCTGCTGTTGTTATTTGGCGGGTTCTGGTTCTGCGGCGGCGCAGGGTTTTGGTTTTGGTTTTGTTGTTGTTGCGACGCAGCAGGCGGGTTCGCCTTTCCCAGCGCGAACGCGGAGTTTGGCGGTGCGGGATTTGGCGGGTTTGGATGCTACAATCTTTAGACTAGTTGTAGCACAGAAAAAAAAAACCACCCACCCGCTTATCATCGAACGGCCCCGGATGCCTGCCCATCATGCTGCCCATCCCACTCAGATTGAGCATGCCCGGTATACCCCCAGCGCCTCCCCCGTTCGCAAACAGCCCCGGCGGCGGCGCGTTGTTGCCCCCCGCGCCCCCCGCGGACGGCGGATTGTCACCCTAGCGCAGGAAAGTCGTCCTGCGTGAGGTCACGCGCGGGCGGCGGCGGGTGCGGATTGTGCGCCTGCGCTTGCTGCGGCGGCGCGGTGGGCTGCGTGGGCGCGGAGCCCGCCGAGGCGTAGCTGGACGTGCTCTGCGGCGTGCCTGCACTCGCGCCCCCCGCGCTGGCGGCAGGGTTTGGCGGAGCGCCCAGTGCAGGAAAGTCGTTCGGATCCAGTGCAACGTCCGCGCTGCCGCTCAGAGAATGCTGCTGCTGTGCCTGCTGCTGTTGCTGTTGTTGTTGTTGTTGTGCTTGCTGTTGTGCTTGCTGCTGCTGCTGCTGCTGAGCCGCCTGCTGAGCCTGCTGCTGCTGCAAATGCGGCGGCAGAAACGGAAATGCACCGCCTGGTGCTGCGCCATTGGATGCGCCGTTTGTTGCGCGCGGCTGGATGAAAGGCGAGGGCAGGGGGACGCGCTGAGGCAGGTAGCCTTGGTTCGGGAGGACATTTCTTTGTTGGATTGCATAGGGATATTGGGTGGGATTGGGTGCTGCTGGTGGATTTGGATTGGGGCGGTATTGGGGCTGCTGTTGTGCTGGTCGCTGCTGGGGCTGCCCGGGTCGATTCATCGCAGACAGAAGGAAATTGATGACTAATCACACCACAACGGAAATTGGCGGAAATATTCGAAAAATGCATTCAAAAACAAAGAGACGTTTGTATACTATAGGTATTTATACGGTCCACTACGACGGTGTTAGTAATTCATGGTCTTGTGCTCAAGCGCCTTTCACGAATTCATGAATCTAGTGGATAAGAATCAGGATAAATATTACCGCACTGTTGACGAGTTCGATTCTAGTCAAGGGAGGCGTGGCATAGAGTCCAACTGAAGTAAAAGAAAAAAAGCATCCACGGAATATTTGAGCACCTACGAGAAGCTTCCAGTTAACCCTGATGACATCTGGTCAAAGCGATGAATTGTGACGTGTGACCTGCGTTACCTGGTACGCCCTCAATGTCTGAGCAGGCGTCGCACAAGCTGCTCGAGGCTGCGACACACCGCTCGCTGCACGCCGCCGCCTTCTCGAGGTCGTCGACCCACGCCTCTGCAGTGCTCACGGACCTCCTGGCGCGGTACCTCTCTCTCCTGGCGTCCACCTCCGCCAAATACGCCCAGCACGCAGGCAGGGCCACTGTCACCTCCACCGACGCCCTCGAGGCGCTCGATGACCTGGGATTCGGGCTGCAGGACCTCATCGACTATGTCCCCGAGGCCAAGGAGCTCGCGCGATACGCCATCTACTCGGCGCGGCGCGTCGAGGAGCTGAACGAGTTCAAGACACAACTCGCGCGCAATGTCCGCGAGGGCCCGTTTCCGCTGGAATATGCTGTCTATGACGGCCCTGACGAAGAAGAAGAGCTGGAAGAGGACGAGGATGAGGACGAGGAGCTTGTCCCGCCGCCAAAGCGCCAACGAACGCTCGACTGGGGCGGCCACATCCCGGACCATCTGCCGCCGTTTCCGACGACAGAGCCGCCCGTCGAGTCGCCGCGCCCAGAGTCACCGCACCCCATGCCCCCGCCACAGCAGCTGGCTGCGCCCCTGGTGCCCCAGCTCACCGCAACATCCACCTCGGCCGCAGATTATCTGCTGCAGGTCCCCTACGCCGAGTCATCGCTGGGCGAGGTCCCAGAATGGCATCTGCCGTCCGCACCCCCAGCACACCCAAAGCAACACCCCCTGCCCGCCCCGCCGCGCGACCCGGACCACCCGCGTCCGCCGACAAACGAGCTCGTGTTCATGCAGGCCTTCCACCACATGCTCAAGAACCCCGTCCCAAAGCAGCGCGACGCCACAAGCTCCACCCCCGCCCGCCACCGCGTCGCCATGGCCCTCCTCACCCACACCCAGCTCGTCCCCCGCTGGGACCTTCCCGACACAATGCACGCCGCCTCCGGCCCCGCCGCCCCCCGCGCCTGGCCCATCGTCCCCACCTTCGCCATCCCCACCGTCCCCACCCCCGCCGACCCCACCGACTCCTCCAAATCCCCCCGCCGCTTCCCCCCCACACACCGCACCGTCGCCGCCCCCGACCGCCTCGCACCCCTCGTCGGGTCCCAAGGCTCCCGCATCCCCGAGCTCGCGCGCCGCGTCCTCGCGCCCCCCATTAACGCGCGCGTCACCCGCCTCGCGCACCCCCCCGCCCTCCTCCGCGGCGCCAAGCCCCTCACGTACGGCCCCGGCGTCCCCGCACCCTGGAACGCGCCCGCGGACAAGGACCCGCCCGCCGTCAAGGACGCCAAGGAGCAAAAGGAGCGCGAGCGCGACGCGGCCGCCAAGATCCCCGACGCGCGCGTGTACGCAACGTGGGAGTACGAGACAAAGGACTTTCGCAGCAGCGGCGCGCGCAAGCCGCGCCTCCAGATGGCGCCCCCGCCCGTGCCGGGGCGCAGGAGCAGCCGCGCTGTGGGGTAGTAGTGTGTGTGTGTAAAGTAAATTAGTATATCCGCGCGTAACCTTGAAATAAATTGTCAATCTAAAGTAGTATCTAACTGTCCGAAAATTAACCCGCAACGTCCCTCTCGTACCCCTTGAGCAGCAGCCGCTCGACCCAGCCGCCAGGCGGAAAGGGCTTTTCCCACTGGTTGTGGAGGTGCACGCCAAACACCTTGTGCAGCGCGGCGTCGAGGACTGCCGCCCGCGTGCATCGCGCCATTCCACATGCCCATGCGGTTCGCGCGCGCGTCGTCCGGCGTGAACGGGTCCGGGAGGCGGTTGTCGAGACGGCACGAGCGCGCGTCGCTAAAACAAAACGGCAGGACCTTGAACGGGGGCACGCCGCCCGCCACCAGTGCGCGCCACAGCTTGAGGTACAGCAGCGAGCCCCAGTCGGTGCTCCCGGGGCGTGGCGGGCCCGCTTGTGCGATAATGTGGAACGCCTCGCAGAGGTAGGGCGAGTGCTGCTTAAAGTGCATGAGCGCGCCGTTGAGCGGCTGGTAGAGCTTGTCGTAGCAGTCCCACTGGGTGACAAACTCGTGCTCGAGCAGCGGGTCGAGCGCGCGCGTGAGGAGCGAGTCCATGTCGACCCACACGCCGCCGTGATTCCACAGCAACAACAAACGGATGAGGTCGCCGTCGACCCAGGCCTTGGTGTCTTTTGACGCGAGCAGCGGGCTGCCCTCGAGGGGCGTGCCGCGTGCGAGTGCGGGGATGTCGACGACGCGCAGGGCGAAGCTCTTGGGGTAGCGGCGCAGGTAGGCGGCGAGGAGGGCGTTGGCGCCGAGGTCGCCGTTTGACCACAGCACGAGGCGCGCGCTGTCGAGGCGCTGCGTCGCGAGGAACGACTTGAGCATCCACTCCTGCCGTGGGCCAAACTCGGCGAGGTCTGTGCGCCAGTACGTGTGGAACTGCGTCTGCGTTGTGGGCGTCGTTGCGGACGGGTCGGGCTGGATTGTGCCGGCAAAGTCGTAGCAGTCGGCGCCGAAACGGAGGGACATGCCTGCCTGGACCTCTGTGCGGCGGGGGCCGTGCAGGACCGTCTGTGAGGTTGTATTTTGCACTAACCCGCGCTGCGTCAAAGCAGCCCGCGAGCTTTGCGACGGGGACGATCTGCGACTGGGTCCAATTGCGCGAATAAAAGGCCAGTTCAATATGTGGTTCATATAGATAGTACCCGAGCAGAAGCAGCAGCAGCGACGCGGGGAGGATGAATTTGAGCAGGGTAAGCACTGAGCGAAATTTTATGTGGCAAAAGGGCTGCTGTGCGCTGCGGGACCTTTGGGGCAAAGATATTGTGTCGGTAGGAAAGGATTGCAGAGTCGGTGAGTGGCGTTGACGAGGTGTAGAATCTGGAAACGCGTACATTGGCAGGCGTTCATATCCACCACGGCTCATCGTAATAGTTGGGAACAAGCTATTATAAACCCGGCCCGGTTCATTTAATCATTTGTTGTCCTCCCTCCCTCCCTCCCACCAATATGTCTGGCACAATCCCATCCATGGAGACATCGCACGATGAGCTCAAGGACAATACAATCATCATTGGTCAGTATATTATTCCACAATAATCAACTAGTAACCCCCCCCCAGTCCTGGGCGCGTCCGGCGATCTTGCAAAGAAAAAGGTCCGTCGTGTGCTTGTCGCTCGACTTGGACGCCCTGCTTATCTGCGCAGACCCTCCCCGCCCTCTTCGGTCTGTACAGGCAAGGCTTCCTGCCCCGGGACGTCAAGATCGTCGGCTATGCGCGCACCAAGATGGACAGGGCCGAGTTCCACAAGCGTGCCACGTCCTACCTCAAGAACACAGACGACCCCGAAGTCGCAGACGCGATCCAGAAGTTCAAGGACCTCTCCACCTACGTATCCGGCAGCTACGAGGACGGCGAAGCCTTTGACGAGCTCAACAACCACCTCGAAGCGATCGAGTCCCGCTATCAGTCCAAGGAGCGCAACCGCATCTTCTACTTTGCCCTGCCCCCAAGCGTCTTTGTCCCCGTCGCAAAAAACCTCAAAGAGCACTGCTACCACCGCGACGGCGTCATCCGCGTCATCGTCGAGAAGCCCTTTGGCAAGGACCTCGACTCGGCCCGCGAACTGCTCAGCTCCCTCAAGCAGTATTGGTCAGAGGACGAGGTCCGTTCCTTACTAATTCCATTATACCCCACTAACCACGCACAGACATTCCGCATCGACCACTATCTCGGCAAGGAGATGGTCAAGAACCTGCTCGTCCTCCGCTTCGCCAACGTCGCCATGGGCGCCGCCTGGGACAAAAACCACATCTCCAACGTTCAGATCACCTTCAAGGAGCCCTTCGGAACCGAGGGCCGCGGCGGTTACTTTGACGAATTCGGCATGATACGTGATGTTCTCCAGAATCGTAAGCGCGTACCCCCATTCTGCAGTTACGTGTTCTCACCGGGACCAGATTTACTGCAGGTGCTCAGCATCCTGACGATGGAGCGCCCCGTCTCCTTCTCCGCCGAGGACATCCGCGACGAAAAGGTATTCACTCGTCCACCTTGCGCGAAGTGGCGTTTTGACCGCGGCCCTAGGTCAAGGTCCTGCGGTCCATCCCGCCGATTGCGCGCGAAGACACCCTGCTCGGCCAGTACGTGGCCGCGAACGGCAAGCCCGGCTACCTCGACGACGACACCGTCCCGCGCAACTCCGTCTGCCCGACCTTCGCCGCCACGACGCTCTTCATCCACAACCCCCGTTGGGAGGGCGTCCCATTCATCCTCAAAGCCGGCAAAGGTGCGTCCCCCCCCTCCCCACACACTCACTAATAATTAATCAACCCCGCAGCCCTCAACGAAGCCAAAGTCGAGGTGCGCATCCAGTTCAAGGACGTCACACAAGGCATCTTCAAGGACATCGCGCGCAACGAGCTCGTGATCCGCATCCAGCCCTCCGAGGCCGTGTACCTCAAGCTCAACGCCAAGACGCCCGGGCTCTACACGCGCGCGATGCCGACCGAGATGGACCTGACGTACAAGCGGCGCTTCACGGACGCCAAGATCCCCGAGGCGTACGAGGCGCTCATCCTCGACGCGCTCAAGGGCGACCACTCCAACTTTGTGCGCCACGACGAGCTCGACGTCGCGTGGAAGGTGCGCGGCATCTTTCCTTAACTTATCCCGCCGCGGTGCTAAAAAGGTGCCAGATCTTCACGCCCATCCTGCACTGGATCGACGGCAAGAGCGGCGCGCGGCCACGCCCCGTACCCTACCCCTACGGCTCGCGCGGTCCCAAAGAGCTCGACCCGTTCATCGCAAAGTACGGCTTCAAGCGCGCCAGCGACAGCTAGTGCGTCTTTTCCAATCTCTATCCTTTTCTCCGTGTTGGCGACTTAACCGAACGCGTTAGCGTCTGGCCCGTCACGAACCTCGCGGCGCTGTAAGAATAATACCCCTTCCTAGACCTGGGTCCAAGTTTGCGTGTTGGCCATGGTGCTGTGTTGTATTTTCGTTCGTTGTCGAATAGCAAGTGTACAAATAAAAATGACAAGGCATTTGTGGATTCAATATAAATAATATTTATTCGTTCGTTGTGGAGGTATGATGGGGATGGATGAATGTTGGAAGGAGTTCTGGGGAAGACAGAGATCAGTGTTTTCTCTGGGGCCATCTTTCTCTTATGCATTGCTTACGTCCTTCACCTGGCCCACCCGCTGGTGACATCAATCACATCCAAGCGTGAAATGAATTCGAAATGAATGTCGAAACCGTTGAGTACACGGTCATCTGGCTTCAAAACACAGTTCCGAATGGTCACAAATATGAAAGTTGTCGGCCCTTTGGTCCCAATCTCTTCGACGGCAGTGGGAAAATGAACTCGATAAATATATGCAAGTCAATTGGCCGTAAAATGTTTGAAGCTCGAATTTCTCGAGTCAAGATCGGTACCGGGCATTTTGGTCAACCAGCATTTCATACTGATCCAATAGTCAGCTCGCCTCAATGAGTACAGGAAAATGCACAGACCCGAATATAAGTAGCATCCCGAGCATCATCTGCAACCACACCGAGGGAACATGACCGTAATGTATCACCTTCGTCAGAATTGATGCGCCGTACTTTGCCCCATTCATGCACAAGTACTTTCTTCATAGCCGCATTCGCAGCGCACATTTTCACATAGCAGCGAGTGGCCAGTCCCACTGCAATAGAAGAAATCTGATTGGGTGGACGGGAGAGTGGGGGATTTAGGAGGGAAGAGAATACACGACTTGTCTGTGCAATATAATCGTTAGAAATCAGTTTAAAAACATGAAACGACTCACAGAGTGGATCCTTGTAAGAGCCCGGAATTTTGGCGGGAGGATCAGTCAAAGAGAGCTCCTTAGCAATATTGTAAACCATTTTTATCTGCGTCAGTTGCGCCGTCTCAGTGATATATCTATCAATTGAGGCCCAAGGGAATCTGCGGCTCCGTATTCCGGGACTGCAGACTACCACAGTAACGCTCCATCGGAAATGGCCAGTAACACCAGACTGGTCCGCAGAATTTAATTCCAAGGGGTGATATGAAGAAGTGCATGAATTGTGAGAGGACAGACACTCATCCTTTCGACATCGTTTTGGAAGTAGACACTGTCCGAATCATCAGAGATGTATAAAATTGACGGCGGCAACATACTCCTCGTAAACTTTAACCCAAATGATGAACCCAGTCCGAATGTTCTCGATTTCTTTGTCAGTAATTTCAAATTGCGTACACAAAGCCAAGAGCCGGACGAGTTCAATGGAGTGGCCATAGTACTTGAAGTTCTTGAACCAGCGTCGAAAAGGACAGGTCCGAGATAGAGCGTCCAGAAGGACCACATCTCCGCTGACACATTAGGACGGTCCTTCGCAATGTTCGGGACAAGACTTCCATGTGCAGAAGGAACTGTGTCAGAGGCAGCCGACGTCTTCAAAGCGATTGCCTCCCACACCGCCTTGCCTAGCTCGTAGTCCTCTCCACCGACATCCAGTCCTTTAAATTCGCCTGTCCTTTATCCACTGTCAATTTTGTCTCTTGGAGAATTTAAAATTTACGCGGTTCCGTCACTGCATCAGGTTTTTCTTTAGAGAATTGGGTGGACGCTCTCCACGTTGAACGTTGAACAGCTCCAGAGAGTCAAAAAAATAAATTCGATTGGCACTCTACACTGGCAAGTACAAAACCGGGCTCCAGCCCATCATGCGCTCCACACCTTGGATATGAGCTCCGTGAGGCCTGTAGCATCCTCGTGAGCCAGTCTATTCCATTGAATAAATCTGCAGCACACGCACCGATATCATTCGTGTTGAACTGGTACACGCCGAGGAGCACGCCGACGGTCGCGGAGCGCAGCGTCCACGTCATCACGCGCCCGAGCACGGGGAACTTGCGCGGGTGGAGGTAGTCCACGAGCATCTGGTCGAACTGCCGAATCAAGCATAATGTCATAAACGCAATAAGCACTACGCATAAACGTCAGTAGGTTGAGGGAGCACGCACCCCGATATGGCTGTGCACGACGAGGCTGACGCCGAGGATGCCATCGACGACGGGGTGCACGCTGGGGGACGTGGCGAAGGCGGTCGCGGTGAGCGGGATGAGCGACGCGGAGAGCAGGCGCTCGAACGACCAGTGGTGCGAGCCGTGTGAGCGCGAGGGCGTGGGGAAGGTGGTAGGGTCGTTCACGGTGCCCTTGTATACCGCTAGAGGGTGCAAGCAGCCATTAGATTTACTAGCAGACGAGCCGGTGATTCACAACGCACGACCGCCAGGGACATAGAGGGCATCGGACGAGTTGGGGCGAGAGACCAGCAGCGCTTTGGTGAGGACGGGGACGCGGCGCACGAGCGCTCTTTTGGACGAGCTGGCCAGGAGCGCGGACGACATCGAGTATGTAGAAACAGGAAACCGGGCCTTGTGATATCGGAAAGTTGGCAGTGTTTGCCAAAACCTTCTCTCTCCGCATCCACCATGACTGCCCAAGCTACAATTCAAGCACCAATTCTCTCGGTTCTTGCTTTCCCAGAAACCATTTTTTTGCCTTGCCTGCCGTCCCCTTCAAAGATTTCAAAAGAACACTGGAAGTCTTCGAAATATTCAAGCCACCCCAATGGACGGCCTGGATGCAGAAAATAACTGGCCTGAAAACGTCCCTTTCAAAGTCTTCCTTGGCAATGGTTTTTCCTCGTAGTGCAACTGCCTTTGCCGCTCTATGATATATATAAATGCATTCGCGTGACTTTTCTGACTCGGTTCGCTTAAAACTGGGGATTTATTTAATCCTTGGAATGGGATTGTCTTCCTGACTCACACCACCACCATGCTGAGAGCGCATCTGCCGGGCATTGCCCGGAGAACAGCCTCCCGCCGCTACATCTCCCGCTCCTCGACGCTGAGCGCAGTCCCCGCACCTCCTGTGCGTCCGATTCCAGCCCCTAGTTTCCAGCAGGCCTCCCCCAGCAGCCTCCCTGCCGCCTCCCAATATTTATCCAACCGAGCTCCTGGACCACTCTTTCGTCGGCCTCAGCGGCGGTGAGATAGTCCGCGAGATGATGCTGCGGCACGGCGTGAAGCATGTATTCGGCTACCCGGGGGGCGCTATCCTGCCCGTCTTTGACGCCATCTACAATTCGCCGCACTTTGACTTTGTCCTCCCGCGCCACGAGCAGGGCGCAGGCCATATGGCCGAGGGGTATGCCCGCGTCTCAGGCAAGCCCGGCGTCGTGCTCGTTACTTCCGGCCCTGGCGCAACAAACGTCATTACGCCCATGCAGGACGCCCTCTCCGACGGCATCCCCCTCGTTGTGTTCTCAGGCCAGGTCGCAACTTCATCTATCGGCTCCGATGCTTTCCAGGAGGCAGACATCGTCGGCATCTCGCGCAGCTGCACAAAATGGAACGTCATGGTAAAAGACATCGCTGAGCTGCCTCGTCGCATAAACGAGGCCTTTAAAATCGCGACCAGCGGCCGCCCAGGCCCGGTGCTCGTCGACCTCCCCAAGGACGTCACTGCGAGCATCCTGCGCGCCGCCTTGCCGTTCAGACATACCACCCCCAGCAACGCCGCGCTCGGGCTCCCCACGAACCCGCTCGCGCTGCTCGAGCCCCCGGCAGACCCCACGCTCATCCTGCAGGCCGCCGCGCTGATCAACCAGGCGCAGCGCCCCATCGTCTACGCCGGCGCGGGCGTGCTCTCGTCCCCGCAGGGCACCGTCCTCCTCGCACAACTCGCCGAGCTTGGCAACATCCCCGTGTGCACGTCACTGCAGGGCCTCGGCGCGTTCGACGAGACGCACCCCAAGAGCCTGCACATGCTCGGCATGCACGGCAGCGCGTACGCCAACCTCGCGATGCAGCAGGCCGACGTCATCATCGCGCTCGGCGCACGCTTCGACGACCGCGTCACCCTCAAGATCGACGCCTTTGCGCCCGAGGCGCGCGCCGCCGCCGCCCAGGGCCGCGGCGGGATCATACACTTTGAGATCCTGCCGAAGAATATCAACAAGGTCGTCGAGGCGACGATCCCTGTGCTCGGGGACGTGGTGCAGAACATGGCGGCGCTGGTGCCACACATACGGGCGGCGCCGCGCGAGGCGTGGTTCGCGGATATCAGTGCGTGGAAGGAGAAGTATCCGTTCACGTATACGCCGAGCGAGGCGGGCGCGCGCATCAAGCCGCAGGAGGTGATCGAGGAGCTGGACGCGCAGTGCAAGACGCGCAAGGGGGACGTGATCGTGTCGACCGGTGTGGGCCAGCATCAGATGTGGGCTGCACAGCATTATCGCTGGACCCAGCCGCTGTCGATGGTTACGTCTGGTGGACTTGGCGTAAGTTTCTTTTTTCTTTGTTTTGTGCAGCGCGCTGACGACCCTCCCTGCAGACTATGGGCTTTGGACTGCCGGCGGCGATTGGCGCCAAGGTCGCGGCACCGCACAAGATCGTCGTGGATATTGACGGCGATGCGTCGTTCAGCATGACTGCGATGGAGCTCGCTACTGCGTCGCAGTACAACATCGGCGTCAAGGTGCTCATCCTGAACAACGAGTTTCAGGGCATGGTCCTGCAGTGGCAAGGTGGGCGTCCTTTCCTCTATTTATTTTTTTACAATGCTCACGCGAAATAGACCTATTCTACGAGGCGCGCTACTCGCACACGCGGATGACGAACCCGGACTTTGTGCTGCTCGCGCGCGCGATGGGCGTGCACGCGATCCGGTGTGAGACGGCCGCGGACCTGCCGGCGAAGATGGCGGAGTTTTTGGCATACGACAACTCCAAGCCCGTGCTGATGGAGTGTCTCGTAGAGCGGAATGAGCATGTGTTCCCCATGGTGCGGCGCTTCCGCGCCTTTTCCTCTCACATACATAGCTCATTGTTCATTGCAACAGGTCGCGGCGGGCAAGGCGCTCCACGAGTACATCCTGCATCCGTCGCTGCGGAAGTAGACGGTGTTGGTCGGTGGGGATACGGAACATACGCTACAAAATAAATGCGCGCCGGTTGTGCGCGCACCCCCTGCTGTATCTGTTATCTATTACCGACGCGATACGGCGAGAATAAAATGACGCGGAGTCGTTCTTTTATTGTGGCTGATGAATTACGTATCGCGACTGCCGACATCCTTATCAGCTGCTTTTATGCTCTTACATCCATTATAGACACCAAAAACGCTTCAAGATGAGCGAGACGAGGTTTTTCTATTCTAGCGCTACCACTGATAACTTGCCTCTGACCTCCTTGTTCAGATAAATCAGATTCATACGTCTGAGGGGAAAGGATGCGGCCAGTGGCGAAAGTCTGTTCAAATACCCGCGTCCACCCTCTTCTATATCTCAGGAAACTTCTTCCCTGATGGCAGACGTATGAGTCCGGCTGTGTTGGCCTGCCGTGTTATTTGAACAGAAGGCAAGTTGTCGCTGCTAGAAGAACGTTTTCAGCCTCGATCTCACTCTTGTCGAATGGTTGGCGTGTTTGTGATCAAGGTTATGGCACGGTATCTCATTTCCTCGAGTACAACGACATTGCTCTGACGATAGGCTCTCCAACAAACATTGCTCACAAACACTGAGAATAAAAAGCTACGTGCCGCGTCAGCCCAATATCCCCGACTAAAGTGGAAAGAAACGCACGGTTCAAAACCTGACACGTGAAGGGTGACACGCAAACTGTTGCGCCCTGATAATCTTGGCCTGAAATCATTCTTTAGCTAATTTTCGTTGGCACAAACAAGAATACATACCGCCGCATTGGTCCCAGTGCGCTACTGTTCCTCCAGTTGGTGGGTTCGTGGGGGAGGTGGTAGGACTCGTGGTGGTAGTGGCAGGAGTACTGGTAGGGACTGAAGGAGTTGTCGTCACTCCGCCACCTGTGATCCCAAACCATTTCAGGTCCTCTGCACCCATAATTGGAACTGTGTGCCCGACGCCCTGGCCAGAGATGCCCTGCAAGTTGGGGCCGTAAATGGATTTGGTGTACCCGGATGCCGGGGTGTTCTGGAGCACCTGCACTGGCGCTGCAGCGTTATACCCGAATACGCCCGCCCACTCCTTCACCTCCTCTGCGAGGTTTGGGTAAAACAATGTGGTGTCTGCTGTGCCGTGATATTCCTGGATGGCCGGATACGTGCCAGTATAGCCGGGGAACATCCCTTTAACGACGTTTGCCCATTGTTGCTGAGTAGCAACTGACTGGCCATTGGCACATGTAGAGTTCCATGCGTCGACACCGCCGGAGCTCGACACGAAGCAACCTGCGGCGACACCGGAGTAGACGGAGGCGGCTTTAAAAAGATTTGGGTAGGTGGCGGCCATTACATTCGTCATCATAGCTGTTCAACATGAATTAATGACAGCAATTTCAAGATATGGTTGACGAGGCGTGCCTCCAGAAGAACTTCCTGTGACGAAGATACGGGAGGGGTCGGCTTTGTAAGTGTTGATTGCGAAGGTGACCATGTTGGCGATGGCATTACTGTCCCCGCCGCCATTGTGCGTCAAAGTCGCCTTTGAACTGACGTCCCAGCAGGTGCCGGAGTGGGGCGAACTGGGGTAAATCACGATAAATCCGTTGGTGTCCGCGAGGCTCGCGTAGGGTGAACCGCTGAAGTAGGCCTGCACAAGCGAAGCACAAGTCAAATGCTGAAACATCTGTAGCTTCGACAGCGTAGGAGACTTGCCTGTGCAGTTCCCGTGCAGTAGTGGATTGCAACAATGACTGCTGGAGACGCTTTCACGGTCGTCGGTTTGTATACGAACATACCGACATTTGTTGGGTTGCTCCCGAAGTTAGTCACTTGCTGAAGGGTCGAAGTCAACCCAGAAGCAAGCCCAGCGAACAGGCAGAGGACTGCAGAAGAAGTAGAGAATCCGAGCATCGTTGAGTCGGTTGGGGTGCCCGCTGGCATTTCCACTCGGCTTTATATGTTTTGTCTGGAATCTCGGTAAAATCGTGTTCTCATGACGAATGCGGGGAAAACAAGGGTAAGCGGGAGTTTCGTCGAGGCTGGAACACAATTGAATCGAAGAACCGAAGAATTTCTGGCTTGAATAAACTCACACATTCACCCGGCAGGAGCTGCAAAATTCCTTCAAGGCCGCCCCAGCATTCAAATTGGAGCAATTTTAAGGAGCATACGGAGGTACCTCGGTCAGCTTCCTTCTTCGGTACCAATACTATCGATCACCCACCTTTGCAAAAGAATATTGATGACCTGCAAATCATGTCAGATGAGGCTCGGAATCAACACCAGCATCATTGCCACCGAAAGATGCTGAACCCCGAGTTCTCAAAGCTTTTCGGGTCGAATTGAAGTGGCAGTGAAGTTGCCGAGCTAGCCATCACTTTCACCTACCTTTGCAAAAGAAAGTATCAATTTCTGCTCGACTCAATTCGTCTCCACGTTCTCTAAAAAAATACCGCTAGATTGCTGAGAACCAAAAGCATCTCCGCGTATTTCAGTTCGAGTTGATTGAGGCAGTATTTATGTCACAAAGTCATTCAACTTTGTTTTGCAAAGGTAGGTAATTTTGCAAAGGTGGGTGATTGATAGTAGAGGCGAGCGCCAGGCGCGCCCGGTGGCCCAGCCATCTCACCCGCAACCAGTCCTTTAAAACTAAAATCAAATATATAAAAACGGCCCCGCATCGGGAAAAGGCCCCGTCCAGCTAAACGGCCCGAAGCGCAGAGCGAGCAGAGCAAATCGCTCAAATAATGGCATCGGTGGCACACTCACCTGAAATAGTTGTAGAGCGGAATGCGGTAATCGGCGTATGCGAACAGGGCAGATGTCAAGCGACGGGTAAAGGGATCGCCATTTGAATCCGAAAGAACAGCAGGCGCTGAAAGGTAAGTGAATTATTCGACGGCAGAGAGCTGCAACGATGCAACTCTCTAGGATAAATCCAGATTGCGTTGTCCGAGCGTTCAAAGATCCAGCGGAGTTGTTGAGGATGCTCGAGTTCATTTTGAGTTGACGTGCGTCGGGTGGCAAGCGAAGTGGGTTTTTGAAGTCCGGCGTAAAGTTCCAGAGTGGCGAAGGCACATTGTACCGCTCGGGAATTTCGTAGACTAGTACTCGAGGCAATTCCAAAGCAACTATCGGGTGAACCAACTGTGAACGTGGTGTCTTGACCATTCATCGTGTACGGGAGTTCGTGTGGAGCATTGGGTGCCGGGCCGACGACGAGAGAGTGAGAGACCGGGCCGGATCGGATCACAAACCTTATTTGTCCTCGAGCTCCTCTCAACTTGAACATGCCTGAACTTTCCTCTTTAAATCTCCACGACGAGCACTGGGAACTGTCGCCGCGCTGCTCACACTTGAACTTTCAAGGACTCGGTACTCCTGGAGGCTGGCTAACAGGCGACAAAACGCGTCTGTCGCGCTCAATCGAATACCATCTGTTGAACCTCACAATCACACCGAGGATTCCTTCCCAAGAATATAAATTTAACTATAACGATAGGCGACTGGCGCCGACCCTCCCTCTACAGCAGGTTTGACGACGTGGTTGTAATCGCACTAATCAATTCCCTTTCGTCCCATCATCGTATCGTCTCCAAATTTACCCGGTGAGTGCCTTGAGCTGCGCGGAGAACGTGGTGGATGCCGCGGGGCAGCCCTTGCCCGGACCGAACAGGTTCTGCAGGGACGAGATCGACGTCTGGAGACGCGCGATCTTGGCGCCGTTGGAGTCGTCCGTGGGGAACGGCGCGGGGACGCCGGGGTTGTTGATGTCGTGGCCGGCGGCGACGTTCGCTGCGACAGAGGCGACGAACGAGTCGCGGGTGGGCGGGCAGGAGCAGGGAATCTTGATTCCGTTGATGCCGTCGCAGTCACCGGTGCCGGTGGGGTTCTGGCCGGGGCTGACGCCGAAGTCGGGGACGAGGTCGGCCCTGAACCCTGCGGGTGCTGCGGTGCCGGCGGCGGGGCCGGGGGCGCCTGTGCAGGCGGCGCCGGCGGGGGTGGCGCCGCCGCGCCACCTGCCTGCAGGGACTGGATCTGCTGCAGGAATGTCGATGACACGGCGGGGCATCCAACACCAGGGCCACGCAGGTTCTGGAGCATCGTAATCGACGTCTGGAGACGAGTGATCTGCGACGCGACAGAGTTGTCGGTGGGGAACGGCGCCGCAACGCCAGGGTTGTTGAGGTGGTGGCCAGCGGCAACATCATTTGAGAGTTGCTGAGTGGTTGTTAGCGGTCACAACCCTCCACAAGGATATTCACTACTCACTGCAATGAACGCGTTGCGGTCCGGCGGGCACGAGCAAGGGATCTTGACGCCATTTACACCATCGCAGTCACCTGTGCCGGTGGGGTTGGTGCCAGCGACGACACCGAACTGGGGCACGAGCGCCGGGTCGACAGCTCTGCGCTGGAGGGGCAAGGCAGAGACAGCAGTGGCCACCACGACGGAGGAGATGAATGCGGACGTGAATTTCATTGTGAAGAGACTAGCTTCAATAAAAGAGGGTGATGACTAGTGCAGTTGCAAGTGTAAAGGCAAGCTGGATACGCTCGGCGTATGAAATGAGGGAGAAGAGGAACAAGGGGAGGGAAGGAAAGAAAAGTAATTCGCCCCTTCTTGCAGCGTCTTTTTATATACTCTTTACTTCCATCTGATCCGACTGTGCTATTTTTGTACTTACTATATCCGTATCAGCCATATTCAGCTTTGTCCGCTTTCTGCACTAATTCGTGCACGGCTGCGTCTTGGTTATAGTTATAAAGACGCCTTGCCTATTCTCTTGCTTGAAGTTTCGTTGGTACGTCTATTTACTCCCGTCTGGATTTCTTGTTCATTCATCCTGCGATGATGTTTCGCACCGCGTCCTATCAAGTTTTGATATATCCAACGGCTGGTAACCGGATCTGTGCAGATCCGCACTCGAACTACTCACAGCCATGCGGCAGCATGCGGCAAGTATTCTATTTCAGGTATTTACGCGAAGATCGTTGACGAACTTTTGAATTGGAGACTTTGTGTCAATCTCAGTGACTGATTTTTACACACGGATCCACTCTCCGTGTACCAGTTCACTCACCCTCCATCCATGATTCCGCGCGTTATTCAGCGCCCGAGCAGAAAGGGAAGCTCCTTGGCAACCAACCCAGGGCCAGTCGAAACTTGTTTTGCTGGACACGAAATGTGCGCGCCTGTATATATATTTCTCGAGGGATGGTATTTCGTTTCAACCTCGACTCACACACGGCCACCGCGCACATCGCTGCTCGCCTCAACAGAAACTTGCTGGTGTCTTCTCTATCTAATTCTAATTTCTAAATGCGTACTCTTGTTCTACTCGCCGGTCAACTCTATGCATCCCCACCCAACTCCTCCTCTTCCGAAATTAGGCGCTCCGCCTCGAGTGCGGCCATACAGCCGCTGCCCGCGCTTGTGATTGCCTGGCGGTAGCGCTTGTCCTGCACGTCACCCGCCGCGAACACGCCCTTGACGCTCGTCTGGGTCGTTCCCGGCACGGTGATGATGTAGCCGTCGGAGTCGGTTTGTAGCTGCGAGCGGACGAGGCTGGTGGCTGGTTCGTGGCCTGGGAGGTGGGGACAAGTAAATATCAGTCATTTATAGAGAAGGATGAGTCACACCGATGGCGTAGAAGAGGCCGTTTACGGGGAGAGCTTTTTCCTCGCCTGAAACGATGTTCTTAATGCGCAGGCTGTAGAGGAGGTCGCCGTCGCCGAGACATTCCGTCGCAACGGTGTTCCATAGGACGGTCTGCGAACGTGGGTTTAGCGCCAATAATGGGATGATAAAATTATTGTAAATCGCGCACGATTTTAGGATGGTTGAGAAGACGCTTCGCCATGATTTTGGATGCACGCAGCTCGGAGCGCCGGACGAGGACGTAGACGTGCGACCCGTATTTTGTCAGGTCTGGGTTACAGTTGAACTTGAATTTTAATAAGAAAAAGACAGAGGACGTACACGTCGCTTCTTCCGCGGCAGAGTCGCCGCCGCCGATGACGGCGAGGGGCTTGTTCCGGAAAATAGGGACGGCGCCATCGCAGACGGCGCACGCGCTGATGCCGCTCTGCCAGTACGTCTCCTCGCCCGCGAGGCCGAGGCGCTTGGCACTGGCGCCGGTGGCGATAATGACGGTGTCAGTCGTCTCCGGCGCGTCGTCCTCCTGCCCTTCGCGCCAGTAGCGGAACGGGCGCGCGGAGAGGTCGATCTTGGACACAGTTTCGGTGATAACACGCGTGCCGAAGCGGACGGACTGCTCGCGGAACTTGTCCATGAGCTCCGGGCCCATTATACCAGAGGGGAAGCCGGGGAAGTTTTCCACTAAATGTAGGATCGTCAGCAACGAATGCAGAGAAGTAAACTGGTTGGGACGCGCCGTCAGTCGTCGTGGTAAGCTGGCCTCCGGCGGCGAACCCGTTGGCCATAAAGCCTTCAAAAGCACCGGATTCAGGTTGGCACGAGCAAGATAGATGGCTGCTGTGTGTCCCGCAGGTCCCGAGCCAATGATAACCTAGTACTTTTGACCATCTGTTCTGATATTTAGGCCAGGTCGTAGCAGACATACGACTTGTGAGTGCATCTTGGAGCTCTTGGGCACTGTTCCGTTGGTGGACGCCATGGTGGAGGGAACCAGGACGTCGAGGGTCCTGCGGGTGAAGAAACGGCGATACAGTTGAACTTGAATTGAAGTTATCAGCTTGGCCTTGTTTGCCCCACCGTGACCTTGAGGGTTCTCTCCCTCTCTGCGTCCATGCTCAAGAGCGCTCAAGCTTCAAGCGCTATCTCACCAAGCCTAGTCCTTTCCCAGCAAATATAGCTTTCCGCCCTTCTGCAGTCCCTGAACACGCCTCTTCAAGAATTTCAAAAGAGCATGCCCATCGGTCAGCAAAACCCAATTGTCGGCACTCTGATCAGGCTGGATTCAGGAAGTACTACTGGCAGGAAGCGTCCCTTTCAAATTTCCAACTAGCTTCATTATCATTGTTTCAAAACACGGTTTTTCGGGGACAACTTGGGGCCCGACTCCTCCGAGTCTAACTTAACACCAAACCTCGGTCTTGCCTGGGTCACACACTCTTCTCCGCAGCACACTTTTCTCCGCGACTCTCCGGCAAGAAACGGCCTCTGCGAATTTTGAGGCATCCGCACCACAATCGGACAGGCCACTTGGGGGGTTGGACGCGTTTCAGCTTGAAAATAAGTTGGGCTCGAAGTTGGGCCCGAAGTTGCCCGAAAACCCATAACTAAAACCCTGATATGCATCGTTGCCGCTTGTAATTTTCTCACCTTAGTTTCCTTGGATTTGGTCTAAATGTCTTGACTCACTCCGCCTCCATGAGTGTCCGGTCTGTGCATTTCCTAGAGAATCGCGCGCATCTCCCGCTCCTCGACACTGTCCGCGCTTCCTATGCGTTCGGATCCAGCCGTTGGTTTTCAGCAGGTGCCCCGAGAGTCCCTGCTGTCGATGGACCTACTCGAGGTCCTAGACCATTCTTTTGTCGGCCTCAGCGGCGGTGAGATATTCCACGAGATGATGCTGCGACACGACATCAAGCATATATTCGGCTACCCAGGAGGCGCTATTCTGCCCGTCTTTGACGCCATCTACGACTCAAAATACTTTGACTTTATTCTACCTCGCCACGAACAAGGCGCAGGCCACATGGCCGAGGGCTACGCCCGCGTCTCAGGCAAGCCCGGCGTCGTGCTCGTTACTTCTGGTCCTGGCGCAACAAATGTCGTTACGCCCATGCAGGACGCCCTGTCGGACGGCATCCCCCTCGTTGTGTTTTCCGGTCAGGTCGCAACGTCCTCCATTGGCTCCGACGCTTTCCAGGAGGCAGATATCATCGGCATCTCGCGCAGTTGCACAAAATGGAATGTCATGGTAAAAGACGTCGCTGAGCTGCCTCGTCGCATAAACGAGGCCTTCAAAATCGCAACCAGCGGCCGTCCGGGCCCGGTGCTCGTCGACCTCCCCAAAGACGTCACTGCGAGCATCCTGTGCGCCGCCTTGCCGTTCAGACACACCACCCCGGGGCACGCCGCGCTCGGGCTCTCCACGAACCCGCTCGCGCTGCCCGAGCCTCTGATAGACCTTACGCTCATTCTGCAGGCCGCCGCACTGATCAACCAGGCGCAGCGCCCCATCGTCTACGCCGGCGCCGGCGTGCTCTCGTCCCCGCAGGGCCCCATCCTCCTCGCACAGCTCGCCGAGCTCGGCAACATCCCCGTGTGCACGACACTGCAGGGCCTCGGCGCGTTCGACGAGACGCACCCCAAGAGCCTGCACATGCTCGGCATGCACGGCAGCGCGTACGCCAACCTCGCGATGCAGCAGGCCGACGTCATCATCGCGCTCGGCGCCCGCTTCGACGACCGCATCACCGGCAAGGTCGACGCCTTTGCACCCGAGGCGCGCGCCGCCGCCGCCCAGGGCCGCGGCGGGATCATACACTTTGAGATCCTGCCGAAGAATATCAACAAGGTCGTCGATGCGACGATCCCTGTACTCGGGGACGTGGTGCAGAACATGGCGGCGCTGGTGCCGCACATACGGACTGCGCCGCGCGAGGCGTGGTTCGCGGGTATCAATGCGTGGAAGGAGAAGTATCCGTTCACGTATACGCCGAGCGAGGCGGGCGCGCGCATCAAGCCGCAGGAGGTGATCGAGGAGTTGGACGCACAGTGCAAGACGCGCAAGGGGGACGTGATCGTGTCGACCGGTGTGGGCCAGCATCAGATGTGGGCTGCACAGCATTATCGCTGGACCCAGCCGCTGTCGATGGTTACGTCTGGTGGACTTGGTGTAAGTCTCTTTTTTCTTTGTTTGTGCAGCGCGCTGACGACCCTCCCTGCAGACTATGGGCTTTGGACTGCCGGCGGCGATTGGCGCCAAGGTCGCGGCACCGCACAAGATCGTCGTGGATATTGACGGGGACGCGTCGTTCAGCATGACTGCGATGGAGCTCGCTACTGCGTCGCAGTACAACATCGGCGTCAAGGTGCTCGTCCTGAACAATGAGTTCCAGGGCATGGTGCTGCAGTGGCAAGGTGGGCGTCCTTCCCTCTATTTTTTTTTACAATGCTCACGCAAAATAGACCTATTCTACGAGGCGCGCTACTCGCACACGCGGATGACGAACCCGGACTTTGTGCTGCTCGCGCGCGCCATGGGCGTGCACGCGATCCGGTGTGAGACCACGGCGGACCTGCCGGCGAAGATGGCGGAGTTTTTGGCCCACGACAACTCAAAGCCCGTGCTGATGGAGTGTCTCGTAGAGCGGAATGAGCATGTGTTCCCCATGGCGCGACGCTTCCGCTCCTCTCCTCCTCGCATTGCTCATTGGTCACTGCAAACAGGTCGCGACGGGAAAGGCGCTCCACGAATATATCCTGCATCCGTCGCTGCGGAAGGTCGGTGGGGATACGGAACATATGTAGACTCCAAAATCAACCGCGCCAGTTATATCTGATATCTCCTTCCCTTGTATATTACTGACGCGACGCGATAAGAATAAAATTAAACGGTGCTGTTTTCGTCGCCGGGTATTCCCGAATATTAATGTTCGTGCCGACGAAACGCACGTCACGCATGAATGAGACCGGGTCCAAAAAGGTTCTTCTATTCTAGCATTACCAGCAAAAATTTACTGCTAACTTCCATGTTCAGATCAAATGGCAGGCCGACACCGACAAATTCATATGTCGGAGGGGAAAGGCTGAAGCCGAAGCTTGTTCAAATGTCCGCTGCTGACGAGTCATATTTTCCAGCAAGAGACCATGCACATGAAGTGGACTTGTTACAAGGCCACTCCCCGGATTGAAGAACCGGAGTAGGGATGGCACTGACCTTTTGACCAAATTGTTCGCATGCGCATACACTGTTACTCTTCTGCCTCACTCCTCCTCCGGATACTGATCAGAAGATAAACCAGTCTGGCTCTTTTACCGCACCTCCAGCACAGGCTTCAGCCGGCCTATGAGCTCCCTACGAAGGCCCTCAATCTCCTCCGAAATGTGCCGTCGAAGTTCTTCCGTCAGCCGCTCGTCCCGCTCCTCCCGTCTCTCCTCGCGTTCGTCCGCAAGGCGATGATACTTCTCCTCTCGTTCGTCCGCAAGCCGTTCATACCTCTCGTCCCGAGAACGCAGCATCATCTAAAGGAGGTGCCATCAGGGCTTACTAGGTAGTACGACAAGTCACAAACCAACCTCGAAGGTCTTCTCGCGCCGCGCCGCCTCTACCGCCTGCTTCTTCACCTCCTGCACATCCGGGTAAATCTTCTTCACTTCTTCCATCTCGCTTTGAATCTGTTTGCCGTCTGACCCAACTTTCAGCCCACGAATCGCCAGAGGCTACGAACTAACTCACATGTCAACGCAGCAGCTATACCCACAATGCCGCTCATAAGGACGATGCCTCGGAAAGAGACGGCGGCTTTTAGAAAATTGACGAGCAGCGCAGTAGACATTAAGTCGACGTTAGGCTAAAGGAGTGGAGGAGCTTTTATTTAAATGATCACTTTTTTTTTTTTCAAATGTGTCGAGTTGTGACGTTTGAAGTACAGTCTCTATACCGACGATATCGTAGTGCCCTAGTTACAACATTTGTTGTCAATGTACCGTACGCTTCAGCTTACTTCGGAAGCCTTGCAAGGTTTATACGATCGTCCTTATACGGTCAAGATCCCTATTTATAGTCGGCTTGCGAGACTAGCGAATACACAAGATTAGAGAGTACAAAATACACAAATGGACGTAGATGAGCAAAAAAATATCAGTACAAAATAGTTGCGAGAGTATACAGTGGCGAGAATCAAGAACGGTGAGTAAGAGGTAGATCACGAACAAATGCGAAGGCCGTATGTGAGATGATGAAAAATAACAAGATGTAAGGATGGAATACAGCACGTTAGGCGGTCCAGTAGCTGGGCAGAATCATCATTAGCTCGTCGAGGTACCAATACCTCAGCCCCCGTTTCTCCTTCTGCGCCTTGGTCAGGTTCTTCTTCTTCTTCGTCTTCTTGGCCGCCTCCTCGCCCTCCCCAGCCGCCGCGCTATCAACTCTATCCTGGAGTCGCGCCAACTGAACCCACGTCCCCCCGAGCCCCATCCCCACCGACAGCGTGTCCGCCAACGCAGGATCCAGCAAAATGTAAATCTTGTCTTCGAGTGCATTGTGCGGCTTGACCGCCGTTGGAGGAGCAGGGACGGCGTCGGCGTCGGCTACTGCATCAGCAGTGACGACCGCTCCATGTGAGCTCCGTAGAATGCGCGGCCGCGACAGCTCCGGGTCTGAATCCACGCTGTCCCACTCAGGCCACGGCGCCATCTCTACGCGGTACATGCGCCCCTCGAGGTCGCGTTCCACTGCATCAGGATCCGCTTCCCAGTCGTCGCCGTCTCCCGCGGGTGTCGGCTTTGGGGGAACGTGGGGAGGCGCGACGATGGACTTGATGCGTCGGACAGACCACTCGACCACACCGGGCGCGTGGGTCAGCGGGAGCGTCGTCGGCCCGAGGAGGGAGAGCAAGGAGGGAACCTCGGCGGGGGACCAGTCCATCGCGGCCGGTGCGCCGCCCCAAGACTCGTTGCCGTCGGCAGGGCCGGTAGACGAGGAGGGGTCGTCTGATCCCCACGCGCCCGAGCCCCAGCTGTCGTCGGCACGCGGCTCGGAGGGATGGTATATTCGCGCTCGTCTCACCTTCGCTGACGTCGGCAGTGGCGTCGGCGTCCGTTGGTACAACGTCCTCTGCCTTGATCAGCTCGATGTTCTCTGCCTTGAGCACAGACTCGAAGGCCGCGTCGGGATCCATGTCGAGCTTGACCCTCTTTGCATCCGGCTCGCCCGTGATAGAGTCTTCATCCGATTCAGAAAGCGCCAAACCCCCGTCTGCTTTGCGGCCCCAGAGGCTTTGGCAAGCCATGGCAAATGCGTCTGGCAGTACTTTCGAGATCTTGGACGTGAGAGGAAGCTCCTTGGCGGCAGCGTCGATGATTTGAATGGCGGCTTTTAGGCTGCGCTCAGATGTTTTGTCGGGCAGGACGTTGTTGCGAAGCAGATAGTTGACAAAGAAGCGCAGGATATGCGGTGCGTAGACAAGGTTTCGGTCATACCTGCACAACAACTTGAGTAAGGTAGATCTTGTGAAAGAAAGAAAAAAAATGCATACCATATCAAGCCTTGGTATTTCATGTAAGACGACAAAAAGACCTTGATCGCCCTCTCAGGATCGGCCAAAAAGATTTCCACCTTGTCTTCTTTTTTTGCGCGTGCTGCGGCGAGGAGCGCTTGGATCTGGTTAGTGCTTGGGTTAGAGGCTAGAAATTAGGGGGATATGGTTAAAGTTTACCTGTTCATCGCTCTCGACGACCGTAGGTTTTTCACCGTAGAGTTCGTATGGCGCACGAGGACGCACACGCTGTGGGAACCGCTTTTCGCCAGATCCGGACTGATTGTTGGCGAGATTGGAATTATCATGCTCGAAGTCGTCGTCCGAGGCCTCTTCGTCCTCGTTGGCTTTGTCGGACGCCTTATGCCATACTGGAGTGGTCCCAAGAAGCCCTGCAAAGATTCGAAACTGAATCACTGTTAGCGGATAACAAACAGTTGACCCGGACTTATTCACCTGGTCCCAGAGGGACTGAACGCCCGTAGCCATCGGAGGAAATCTCCGATATCTGTACTGAATGAGCCACCCGTCATGCCAAATGTTTGCAAACATATCCTGACTTTTGAAAATCTGACGCTGCTTGATGAAAACGATCGACGGGAGCAGAGTTACTGTGGAGAAAATGACATGAGCCTACGGCGCGCAAACAAGACAAACGCATACATGTTGTAGGGCCCATGGTTCCGCAACTCCTCGCCCTCCAGCCAGTCTTCCCACCAGTTTTTACTGAATCCAGGTCGAAGCGCCGCCGCCTCTTTACCGGTCTTCTTCTTTCTGTCAGGGTTCGTTTTCGAGACATCTGTGTCGTGTTTCACGCGTAGTGCGATGGTAGGAATACCCAGCCCATCCCTCTCGACCTCATCGGGCCCATCGAACATCTGGATTCCGTTTTCTTTAAAATCTTTGAATGGAATTATGGTAACGCCTTCAGGGACGGCAGGAAAGGGCGGAAAGCGATATTTGCGAGTATCATCCTGGACAGAAGCAGGAACTGAAAGAATTGGGGCTTGAACCGAGTCTTCAGTGGTCATGGTTAACTAGGAAGAGACGAAGTTGCAACACGGCGCCAAATGTCGCGTTAAGTAACCCACGGCCACAGGCCGGATCAAAATCGCCATATTAGGGTTGGTGGCACTTTTCTTCCACCCCCTTCCACAAATTCGTTGCATCTGAGAATGAAGTATGGGCGCGCCGCCGAGCGCGAATCAAATCGAACGAATCGGTTTCAGGGTGTACTATCTTAGACCCCGAAGTGATAATGACTTTTGATGGCTCTATTTTCGTCCTGTCCGCTGGGCCGTTACCTCTCGGTATTTGTTCATAGGTTCTTAGACATATGAAAAGTAGTATTCCTGAGTGCCATAATTTTTGGATGCTTTTCGACGAAGTTATGAGGTCCCCGAGGATCAGACCTAGAAGTGATAACGCTTTTTGGCGGTGTTTTGATCGCATCAAAATACAGGTTTTCATTTTTTTCTGTCCGCCTAGTGGGCTCCAAGACTCAAAGAAGTTTACCAGACCTTCGAGAATACATCCTTTCATGTCATTCTTTTTTCTCAGAGCATAGGAGTAAGAATTACGGCGAGCATCAGTGAATTATCACTTCTAGTCACATTATCACATCTGGGCCTATTATAGTATCATTGTTCTGGACCTGAACTTTTCGCGCTTATCCTATTCGATTTCCGGGTCACTCACTCATTTCCGTGCTGACGCGCAACGCAAGTACATGAACCATCATTTGGCGCCGAGTGGCAACTGATGCCATCATTTGCGCGGCTCGCTCTGGAGTCTGCTCTTTTGCTGGATGCGGCCTTTCCCGATGACATGGCCATGGGGCCATTTTTTTGCGGCGGCTATATCCGATTTTTTGACATGCGGCGTCAATTGAGCGACTTTTTAAGGACCCGAAGCGTCGCTCTTTCGGTCGGGCGCCGGTGTGCGGAGTTTCAAATTGTCTGATTCGATGTTGGCGGTGCCAGCGGCCCGGTGATTAACCGACTATTGGTACCGAAGAAGGAACTTCAAGATTTGAAGCCGTCCGAGGCTCGCGAGGTACTTCCGTGTGCTCCTTCAAATTGCTCCAATTTGGATGCCGCGGCGGCGTTGAAGGAATTTCACGGCTCTCGCTAGGCGAATGTTTGAATTTGTTGAACCCAGATTCTAGAAATGCGTCTGGCAAGAGTCAACGTTTATCTCAATTGTGTTTCGGCCACAACGAAAAATTTAACATACCCTTGTTTTCCCCGCATTCGCCAAGCGAACACGGTTTTGCCGATATTCAGGACAAGACGTATAAAGGCGAGGCCAAAAAATTCAGTGAGCACCCTAACCGACTCAACGATGCTCGGATTCTCTACCGCTTCTGCAGTCCTCTGTCTGTTCACTGGACTTGCTTCCGGGTTGACTTCGACCCTTCAACAAGTAACTAACTTCGGGAGCAACCCAACAAATGTCCGTATGTTCGTGTACAGACCGACGACCGTGAAACCGTCTCCAGCGGTCATTGTTGCAATCCACTATTGCGGAGGGACTGCACAGGCAAGTCTCTTGCGCTGTCGAAGCTATGGGTGTTTCAGCATTTGACTTGTAGTTCGTTTGTGCAGGCCTACTTCACCGGTTCACCCTACGCAAGCCTTGCGGACACCAACGGATTTATCGTGATTTATCCCAGTTCGCCCCAGAGCTGCTGGGACGTCAGCTCAAAGGCGACTTTGACGCACAATGGCGGCGGGAACAGTAATTCCATCGCCAACATGGTCACCTTCGCAATCAACACTTACGGAGCCGACCCCTCCCGTATCTTCGTCACAGGAAGTTCTTCTGGAGGCATGCCTCGTCAACCATATCTTGAAATTGCTGTCATTAATTCATGTTGAACAGCTATGATGACGAATGTAATGGCCGCCACCTACCCAAATCTTTTTAAAGCCGCCTCCGTCTACTCCGGTGTCGCCGCAGGTTGCTTCGTGTCGAGCTCCGGCGGCGTCGCCGCATGGAACTCTACATGTGCGAATGGCCAGTCAGTTGCTACTCAGCAACAATGGGCAAACGTCGTTAAAGGGATGTTCCCCGGCTATACTGGCACGTATCCGGCCATCCAGGAATATCACGGCACAGCAGACACCACATTGTTTTACCTCAAACCTCGCAGAGGAGGTGAAGGAGTGGGCGGGCGTATTCGGGTATAACGCTGCAGCGCCAGTGCAGGTGCTCCAGAACACCCCGGCATCCGGGTACACCAAATCTATTTATGGCCCCAACTTGCAGGGCATCTCTGGCCAAGGCGTCGGGCACACAGTTCCAATTATGGGTGCAGAGGACCTGAAATGGTTTGGGATCACAGGTGGCGGAGTGACGACAACCCCTTCAGTCCCTACCAGTACTCCTGCCACTACCACCACGAGTCCTACCACCTCCCCCACGAGCCCACCGACTGGAGGAACAGTAGCGCACTGGGACCAATGCGGCGGCATGTATTCTTGTTTGTGCCAACGAAAATTAGCTAAAGAATGATTTCAGGCCAAGATTATCAGGGCGCAACAGTTTGCGTGTCACCCTTCACGTGTCAGGTTTTGAACCGTGCGTTTCTTTCCACTTTAGTCGGGGATATTGGGCTGACGCGGCACGTAGCTTTTTATTCTCAATGTTTGTGAGCAATGTTTGTTGGAGAGCCTATGTACATGTTCATCAGAGTAATGTCTTTGTACTCGAGGAAATGAGGTACCGCGCCATAACCTTGATCACAAACACGCCAGCCATTTGACAAGAGTGAGACCGATGCTGGAAATGTTCTTCTAGCACGACCAGCGACAACTTGCCTTCTGTTCAGATAGTACGGCAGGCCAACGCGCCAGACTCATGCGTCTGCCATCGGGGAAGAAGTTTGCCGAAGCGCTAGAATAGAAGAACCTTGTCTCGCTCATCTTGAAGCGTTTTCGGTGTCTATGATGAACGTAAGAGCATAAAAACAGAGCAGTCGCGACGCATAATTCATCAGCCACAATAAAAGAACGACTCCGCGTCATTTTATTCTCGCCGCATCGCGTCAGTAATATACAAATGGTAGGAGATAACAGATACAGCAGGGGGTGCGCGCACAACCGGCGCGCTTTTATTTTGTAGCGTATGTTCCGTATCCCCACCGACCTACGCCGCCTACTTCCGCAGCGACGGATGTAGGATGTACTCGTGGAGCGCCTTACCCGCCGCGACCTGTTGCAATGAACAATGAGCTATGTATGTGAGAGGGAAAGGAGCGGAAGCGCCGCACCATGGGGAACACATGCTCATTCCGTTCTATGAGACACTCCATCAGCACGGGCTTGGAGTTGTCGTATGCCAAAAACTCCGCCATCTTCGCCGGCAGGTCCGCGGCCGTCTCACACCGGATCGCGTGCACGCCCATCGCGCGCGCGAGCAGCACAAAGTCCGGGTTCGTCATCCGCGTGTGCGAGTAGCGCGCCTCGTAGAATAGGTCTATTTCGCGTGAGCATTGTAAAAAATAAATAGAGGGAAGGACGCCCACCTTGCCACTGCAGCACCATGCCCTGGAACTCATTGTTCAGGACGAGCACCTTGACGCCGATGTTGTATTGCGACGCAGTAGCGAGCTCCATCGCAGTCATGCTGAACGACGCGTCCCCGTCAATATCCACGACGATCTTGTGCGGTGCCGCGACCTTGGCGCCAATCGCCGCCGGTAGCCCGAAGCCCATAGTCTGCAGGGAGGGAGGGTCGTCAGCGCGCTACGCAAAATAGCCGCAAAAAAAACTTACACCAAGTCCACCAGACGTAACCATCGACAGCGGCTGGGTCCAGCGATAATGTTGTGCAGCCCACATCTGATGCTGGCCCACACCGGTCGACACGATCACGTCCCCCTTACGCGTCTTGCACTGCGTGTCCAGCTCCTCGATCACCTCCTGCGGCTTGATGCGCGCGCCCGCTTCGCTCGGTGTATACGTGAACGGATACTTCTCCTTCCACGCATTAATATCCGCGAACCACGCCTCGCGCGGCGCCGCCCGTATGTGCGGCACCAGCGCCGCCATGTTCTGCACCACGTCCCCGAGCACAGGGATCGTCGCATCGACGACCTTGTTGACATTTTTCGGCAGGATCTCAAAGTGTATGATCCCGCCACGGCCCTGCGCAGCGGCGGCGCGGGCCGCCGGCGCAAAAGCGGCGACCTTACCGGTGACGCGGTCGTCGAAGCGGGCGCCGAGCGCGATGATGACGTCGGCCTGCTGCATCGCGAGGTTGGCGTACGCGCTACCGTGCATGCCGAGCATGTGCAGGCTCTTGGGGTGCGTCTCGTCGAACGCGCCGAGGCCCTGCAGTGTCGTGCACACGGGGATGTTGCCGAGCTCGGCGAGCTGTGCGAGGAGGACGGGGCCCTGCGGGGACGAGAGCACGCCGGCGCCGGCGTAGACGATGGGGCGCTGCGCCTGGTTGATCAGTGCGGCGGCCTGCAGGATGAGCGTGGGGTCTGTCGGGGGTTCAGGCAGCGCCAGCGGGTTCGTGGGGAGCCCGAGTGCGGCGTGGCCGGGGGTGGTCTGTCTGAACGGCAAGGCGGCGCGCAGGATGCTCGCGGTGACGTCCTTGGGGAGGTCGACGAGCACCGGGCCTGGACGGCCGCTGGTCGCGATTTTAAAGGCCTCGTTTATGCGACGAGGCAGCTCAGCGATGTCTTTTACCATGACGTTCCATTTTGTGCAGCTGCGCGAGATGCCGACGATGTCTGCCTCCTGGAAAGCGTCAGAGCCAATGGAAGAAGTCGCGACCTGGCCGCAGAACACGACAAGGGGGATGCCATCTGACAGGGCGTCCTGCATGGGCGTAACGACATTTGTTGCGCCAGGACCGGAAGTAACGAGCACGACGCCGGGCTTGCCTGACACGCGGGCATACCCCTCGGCCATATGGCCTGCGCCCTGCTCGTGGCGCGGGAGGACAAAATCAAAGTGCGGCGAATTGTAGATGGCGTCAAAGACGGGCAGAATAGCGCCTCCGGGGTATCCAAAAATATGCTTGACGTCGTGTCGGAGCATCATTTCGTGGAATATCTCACCGCCGCTGAGGCCGACAAAAGTGTGGTCCAGGAGCTCGTTTGGAGGTGGTCCATAGACATTGGGCGACGGCAGGGAAGACTCTGGGGGCACCTGCTGGAAACTAGGGGCTGGAACCGGGCGCACAGGGGGTGCGGGGACTGCACCCAGCGTCGAGGAGCGCGAGATACAGCGGCGGGGGGCTGTTCTCAGGGCAATGGCGCGCAGACGCGCAGAGCGGGCACTCAACATGGTGGTGGGGTGAGTCAAGTCAAGAAGCTTTCAAGGAGTCCGACTATTTGAATCCATCGGCCGAACTGAGTCAGGAAAAAAACACGAGGTCACGGGAATTCATTCAGGATATATCATAGAGCGAAGCTAGTTGTATAACGAGGAAAAAACAAAGTAAATAACAGGGTATTCTCTCCTACAAGACAAGGCACCCCGAATGCTTCTTCCTGCCGCCCTTGGGGGACAACAGCGCAGCCCGCGTCGCATACTGGAACACCTCCTTGACGCCCTCGCCCGACTTGGCGGAACACTCTAGGTATTGGCGTGCACCGATCTTCTGTGCCACAGCCATACCCTGTGCCAGAGAATGTCAGATTTGTACCTGGGGGAATGTAGGGAGACGCCAACCTCCTCCGGGGTAACCGGCCTCTGGCTTGTCTTCCGCAGCTCGTCAATCACACGCGGGTCCCGACGAAGATCCTTCTTGCAGCCGACGAGGATGATGGGGAGCCCTGCGCAAAAGTGCATCACCTCCGAGATCCACTGCGGAGGCGGTCAGCCATCGCCGCCGGCGAAGCGAAGACGGCTGCGCACCTTTTCCTGGACGTTGTCAAGAGAGTCGGGGCTGTCCACGGCGAAGCAGATGAGGATGACATGCGAGTCGGGGTACGAGAGCGGGCGCAGACGGTCGTAGTCCTCCTGGCCGGCTGTATCCCACAAGGCGAGCTCAACGTGCTTGTTGTCGACCTCGACGTCCGCGACGTAGTTTTCAAAGACGGTGGGGACGTAGACCTGGACAGCGACGGTTACACAGTGCTCAGACAGACAAGAAAAGAGGGGTACCTCGGGGAATGTGCCTTTTGAAAAGACGATCAAGAGACAGGTCTGGGGGGGTCAGGATAAGGCTGGCAACAGCGAGCACGGCGTACCTTTCCACAGGCACCGTCGCCGACAATGACTAGCTTTCTTCTGATTTCAGACATGGTGGGGTGAGGAGCAGGAGAGAGATGGCGTGGTCACCGTCAGACTCAAAGGAGGATATGGCTGTGTACACCACGTGATGGGTCCGTGCATAGATAACGACGGCGACACTAGTACAATTTACACTACAGAAAATAGTCTGCTGGCGGACGTTTGGCTGGCACAGACCGCACGTCCAGCGGCGCATGCGCAAACACCTTGTACTCCTGCCCCAGGTGTTCGTCCAGCTCTAGGATTGACGCGACGTTGCCGCATCTACAACGGAACAGTCAGTCATACTGACTTACAGACTCATCCGTGCACAACAAACCGGTAACAGTAATTCGGTGCACTCCACACGGTCACAATCGTGCGGTCAAACATTAGCTTGTAGCCTTCCATCGCCAGCTGGTGCGCCCGCGCGATGAGGTCCAGGCCGTTTGTGTGCGCAAACTGCTTGGTGATGTCTGCCCCAAAGAGGTACCCAGCCCCGCGCGGGGAAAGACCCCAGCCCTGTATATCTTGAACAGCACCGCCCGTAAAAATCAAATTTGAACAAGTCTAGCGCGCCGCGCACCGTCAGGATCTGACCACAGCAGATCGCACATCGGCCCGTCGTGTGGGACCTCCTGCTTTCTGTCTATCGCACGGATCTTGGGGGCGTAAGGCGATGTTAGTAAGCGGTAAAACACCGCACCTGGTCGATGCTATGGAGATTCGGGCTTAGCCCGCCATGGACGCCAAACACCCGGCCGTCGACGATGGCACCGAGGGCGAGGTAGTCGAACACCTCGCAGCACCAGCGCCAGACGTTGCTCCCCCCGTACTTGCGCTGGCACTCGTCATAAAAGCCGTACACCTGCGTGATTTGGCGCGACTCGTGGTTGCCGCGGATGAGCGTCATGCGTTCCGGATACCGCACCTTGAGCGCCAGAAGCAGGAGGAACGTCTCTACGCTGTAGAACCCACGGTCGACAAAGTCGCCTGCTGGCCGTCAGTGGGCTGCTGATGTTGTGTGGCGCAGAGACGGACCCATGAAGAGATAGTTGGTGGTGGGACAGAATCCGCCGACAGAAAAGAGCTCCATAAGGTCAAAGAACTGGCCATGGATGTCCCCGCATATCTTGTGCCCAGTTTTAGCCGTAGCTGCGTCCAGGCAATAGACCTTACTGTAACAGGCGAGTCGACGACCTGGACATTTGCCTCCTCGATGAGGATTTCGCGGGCCTTGAGACACAGACGCTTGACCTGCTCTTCGGATATGGGCTCGCAGCGCTTCAGCTGCTCGATCTGCCTGAGCAAATAAGAGACAGAAAGCGACGACGCGTCGGACTCACTCGTCAAGGTCGCTGCCCATTGCACGCGATGTATGGCCCTGTTTGGATTACGCGCCAATAGCTTGTCCAGTGCTCTCCTCGTCGCCCCCCGAATACCTGCAGGAGGCCTCGTTCCAGGTGTGCAGCATGCAGGACTTGCAGGCAGAATGTATTCTAACTTTACGCGGCCCAGGAAAAGACGCAGGCCCCGCCGCCGCGCCATGGATCCGCCGCCAACGCCCCTACCGAACGGCGACAACAACCACCAGCCAGGCCCCCCATTTGACACAGATAATTTTCGCACATATCTGCGCGCGCTGCTTCCCCCGGTCATCGCAGCCACACAGGAAGACCTCGACTCCCTCTTTGACGACACCTTTGACGACCGCGTCGCAAAGTTTGCCTCCGAGCCCGGCGCAGTCCTCTATGTCGTAAAGGCAAAGAATACCCTAGAGGACGTCCCAGAGGGTGTGTAGTTGAATAATTGTAGGTGCACCGGCCTTACACAATTTACTTAGACGAACTGGCATCGTACGAGTACTCGCTAACTTCGCAGCTCACGTACCACCCCTCGCACGTCACAACCCTCGCCCTCATCAAGCGCAGCCCCATCCTCGATGCCTCCGCTCCGCTCGCCACTCAGTTGCATTTTCTCAACCTCTTTGGCGGAGACGAGACGCCCTACGAAAGTCTCCATGCAGTCGTCTCGTACGGCGTAAAGCCGTGGTTCGACGCCTTTGTCGGCTCGCGCGGCGCCGGCCGCGACTCGGGCGACAGCAAGATGGGCATCCCAATGACAAAGAAAAAGTTTGCAGAGCTCGAGCTGTCGCTGCTACATCTCCAGCAGAACGTCGAGATTCCAGAAACAAACCTCGTCATCCACCCGAACATCCAACGCGCGGTCGAGCAGGTGCGTGGGTGTATTCAGTCTTTATATTCATTCACTAACTTTCCGCAGGCCCAAGCGGCCGGCACACGACCCAGCATCAACGACCTGCCGCCGAAACTGCTCAACGACAGCACGTTCCTCAACTCCCTGCACGCCAACGTCAACTCGTGGATAAAGGCCATCCAAGCCGTCACAAAGCTCACCCGCGACGTCACCTCGGGCACCGCGTCGCAGGAGATCAACTTTTGGCTGAGTCTCGAACGTGAGCTCGAGGGCATCGAGACGCAACTGCGCAGCGAAGAGGTCAACATGGTCATGGACTGCCTGCGCAACGCCAAGCGCTTCCGCGCCACAGTCAGCTTCATCGCCGACACGGGCCTCAAGGACGCGACGGACCTTGTGCACAAGTACAACCAGCTCATGAAGGACTTCCCGCTCAACGAGCTGCTTTCCGCAACGGACCTCGGCAAAATCCAAGAGTCCATCACGCTCATCTTCGGGCACATCAACCGCCGGCTCCGCCTCTCGCCCTACCCCATCCGGCGCGCGCTTCCGCTCGTCGAGGCCATTTCGCGCGACTTCAACGACCAGCTCCTACGCATCCTCACCTCGCACCGCCTGCCGTACACGCCGTACGAGACGTTCGACCGCCTCCTCGGGCAGGTCACCGCGATCTTCCGCACGTGGGACGACCTCATCAAGGAGTTCACCAACGTCGCGCGCGAGGTGACGCGCAAGCGCTCGGAGAAGTTCATTCCCATCAAGGTCGTCGACGCGCACGCCAAGCTGCAGGAGCGCACGCGCTACCTGCGTGACTGGCGCAAGCAGCACGAGCAGCTCGCGGTCATGACGGGCCCCACGCGTGGGCTCACGGGGAGTGTGCTCGACATGGGTATCGGCGGGATGGACATGGAGGAGGAGGTCAAGGAGGCGTACGAGGTCGTCAAGCGCATTGACGTGCTCGATGTGTCGGTCGAGGGCACGGAGATCTGGGTCGCGGCAGAGAATGCGTACAATGAGCGCGTGGCGCGGGTTGAGCACCAGATTATTGCGCGCTTGCGGGACCGGCTGGGTGCGGCTCGGAATGCGAACGAGATGTTCAGGGTGTTTTCAAAGTTCAACGCGCTCTTTGTGCGGCCCAAAGTCAGTCCTGTCTTTCTTTTCCATCTTGATAGGCATTTAGTGTTGGACAGATTCGGGGCGCCATTCAAGAGTACCAGACACAGCTGATCGACTCCGTCAAGGAGGATATCAAGCATCTCCACGACAAGGTTAATTCTTTTGCGCAGCGCGTTCCCTGTCGCCTCTAACTTTTCTCCCGCAGTTCAAAACCCGCTTCCGCGACTCGGAAGCGTCGCACATGTCGCAGATGCGCGACCTGCCCGCCATCGCGAGCGCCATCATCTGGGCGCGCCAGATCGAGCGCCAGCTCCTCACGTACATGAAGCGCGTCGAGGACGTGCTCGGCAAGGGCTGGGAGCTCTACGCCGAGGGGCAGAAGCTCCAGTCCGAGAGCAGCGCGTTCCGCAAGAAGCTCGACACGCGCCCCGTATACGATGCGTGGCTGCACGATATCAACCGGCGCAACATGGGCGTCGACGGGCGGCTATTCGAGATCCTCAAACCGCGCGGGGGCACGGGTGCGGGCGGCGCTGGGAGCAGCGGGTACCAGCTCGCGGTCAACTTCGACCCCCAGATCATCACGCTGTTCAAGGAGGTGCGGAATCTGCTGTGGTTGGGCTTCCAGGTGCCGCATGCGATCACGAACATGGCGAAGGATGCGAAAAGGGTGTATCCGCATGCGGTGAGCTTGATGGAGACGGTGCGGACGTACGGGCAGACGCTGGACCTGGTGGAGGAGAACAAGGGCATCGAGTGGCTGGTGGCCGAGTATCGCAATGAGTCGCAGAGGATGATTGCGAAGGGTACGTTTTCGTGCTTGTTCTTCCTTTGGCCGTGTGGATGTTAATGAAACCAGGCATGAACATCAAGTGGGATTACTTTGTCAACCAGTACGACTCGACGGCGCGGTATGTGTCGAGTGCAGACGGGCGAGACAATCGCCATATCCAATTCGTGCGCGAGTTTGCGAGCGTTATTTCCGTGTTACAGGTGAGTATTCGTTATTCCATGTTAGCTGGCGTTGACCGAAAAAAAAAAAGGACAAGACGAACAACGTCATCGATCTGTACAAAGACATTCTTCGCGCGGTGGAGGATCTCTCAACGTGTTCCTACACTACCGAGGCCTTCTCGGAGCTGCTCGGAAAAGTGCAGGCTGCTGTATGTCATTTCTTTGTCAACCTTCGTTAAACTTATAGTATGCAGATTGATCGCCTCAACTTGGAGGGGTACGCGAACCTCGAGCAGTGGGTGGCGGAGCTGGACAAGCGCATCGAGGGTATCCTTTTGGGGCGCCTCGTGCAAATCATCCAGGTGTGGTCCGGGGAGTTTGACCGCGCCGCCGATGACGGGGATACCGGCACACGGCGCGGGGACACGCTCCCGCTGCGGGACATTACGAACAAACGGCGAGGAGACAAACGGGGCGCAAAAGAGGAGAAGGTGTGCATCTTTTTTTTCTCGCTCGGGTGATTTGATTAGTGATTTGGCTTGTCGTGCAGTTCTTGGAGGCGAACATGGTGCTGAAGCCGGTGGTGCATGAAATCCGGATACAGAACCAGGTGATTTTCTTGGACCCGCCGATAGAGCACGCGCGCGCAAATTGGATACGACAGCTGCACGATTGGTTGGGTGCGTTTTAATACAGTTTGCTCGCACTTTGGCAACTCATAATGCGGTATAATAGGCGTCGTCTGCCGACTGCGGCGGATACAGAGCTCACGATACGAGATTGGACTTCAAATGCAGGGAACCATTGTTACGGAGACAACTTATACGTCATTGGTGATCATCTTTTTCACCTAAACGCGGGCTCCCTATTAACGACAATGCGCAGCTAACACACCTGCCCGACACTGTTCTGGCACGGCCCTTCTCCCTGATCGAACTCAAGGTACAGCAACTAAAGGATTATGTCGGAAAATGGCTGCAATTCCAGTCGCTGTGGGATCTGGAGGCGGAATACGTGTTCAACCGACTAGGAGACTCGCTCGCCAACTGGCAGCAGCTACTAACGGAGATCAAGAAGACGCGGTCGACGTTCGACACATCGGACACGCAAAAGTCGTTTGGGGTGTGCATCATCGACTACGAGCAGGTGCAGGCCAAGGTGAACGCCAAGTACGATGCGTGGCAGCGGGATATTCTGAGTCGGTTCGGGGTGAAGCTTGGCAATGCGATGAAGGAGATGCATGCGTCGATCCTGAAAGCACGGAATGACCTCGAGCATCATTCAATAGAGGGGCTGACAGGGAGCGCACGACGGTTCTGAGGGCCATGCCGAGTACTTACTGATACCCCTCTACTATGGATATGTATTTTCTAGTAATCATCTAATTTTGAGGAAACAATACTGGACGAGCGCTGGATTATTGTGGCTAAGAGTACATTGGTAGGAGAAGTTAAAACGAGATAAGTAAACGTAGCGTACATGCGGGAGGGAAGAAAGCGTGCAAAGATAACAAATCGACAGCAGATAGCGCAGGTATAGACAGCAGTTAATAGATGTACATGAGTGAGCAGAGAGAGAGAGAGAGAGAAAGAGAGAGAGAACTTTAAACTTCAGTCACATCGCAGCATTCACACCTTCGGCTGGCGTCTTGTCGAGAGCGCTCTCTCTGCTACCCTGGCTGTCTTGGGAGACATGCAGCGAGTAGTCCTGGGGAACAGTAGAATCCTCATCGAGCAGGAAGCCATTACTCGGCGCCCAACACGGGCCGAGAGCGAAGGGGGCGTCGTCATCGTCATCCTCATCGCTCCAATCGTCATGCTGGGTTAGCCAGGCGCGCAACGCGCGCAGCCGCTCCACCCCTGCTTTCGAGTCGGCTGCCACCTCGCTAATTGCAAGATCCAGCTCGTTTTCGAGTCGGTGTTTGGTTGCACCACTAAATTTGGGAGCTGTCGAGTTGCGTCAATATTGAATGGACACATGAAGCTGCTAATTGATGACCTTGAGATTCGATCGCGTCGAGACGTTGCTCCATCGCCGTCAGGCGCGCAGAGATACCCTCCTGCGGTTGAGGTGCGAGTAAGCGGATAACTTGATGCTTCGTAGGGAGCGAAGCGTGTTTCTGCCCTCGGTCAAGTTCTAGCTTCGTAGGCTTGTGGTCTGCCTCGGATTCAGAGTCAGGTGTTTTGCGTCGCTTGCGGTCGCTGCGCGGTGGGCCGGCCAGGCGACGTTTTTTCGGGCGTTGGCGCACCTCTGGTTCCCTGTCAGGAGCCAAAATTGCAGTGGGTGCCTTTCTGACGCGTGGAACTATCAAATCATTAGGCACCGGAAGAAATTACATTCGACAGCAATTTACCTGGCTTTCTAGGTGATGTACGTTCCCCCGTTTTGACAGGGGTTTGGGGAGCGAAGGGGATGTCGCTGCCTTGCCTGGCACGCGAGTCCTCGCGATATAATTTCAAGCCGCGCTCGAGAACCTCCTCCGCCTTCTTCCACGAGAGGGAGAACTTGTGCCTAACCATCCACTGGTTGAACTCCCTGGCGCGAGAGCATACCACCTTCTTCGACGCGCACAAATTGCACCGCACGCGCGTACTTTCGCCCATCCTCACAATCAATTTTCCGCGACGTGCAAGCCTGGCAACTCTGAGGAACGGTAAGAAATATGACGCGCGGATGTGCTTTGGAAACTCACAAGTGTGGCGTTCGCCTCGTTGAATTGGTGGATATCCTGCCTGAGGCTACCCGGGAAGCGCAGATCGTGCATGAGCGCAAGGAGTTCGTGGTGTGTAATCTGGCGGGAGTCGTCCTCCTCGATAGTCAGACTCTTGAGCTTCAGTCTTAAGCTGCACATGGGTATCCTGAGTACTGCCGATCTCGTTGGCCGCCTTGGCCTCCTCAGAGCTGCTGTTGGGACCCGCTGTACCCCGGCCTTTAGGACCGTACTTCGCGTAGTACGTTAGGAGATCCATGGAGGCCTTGGGCCGACAAACCTAGGCCTGTAGGCCCGTCTAAACGTCCAGTTCGAGAATACACACGAGCAAACAAATAGAGGTCCAAGCGAGTAAATGCAAGTTGGAAGATATCTAATGGACAATGCGAAAGGGCGGCGAAAGGACTAATTACGCGGTGCGGAATGTCTTTCACTCCCACCACTCTGAAGGCCAAATAAAGTGGACTACTCATCTCGCAATGATGTCGCAAGTAATGCACTCCGGGCTCCCACTTTTGTCGGTCTCAACTTGGTCTCAGCCCAAAAAAAGGATTAAAAATAAAAGGGAAAAACATAGCCTCAAACGCCCGTCAGCGCCCCCCTCCGCGTCCCTACGACCTCCCACCCCCTCGGCGCCTTCCTTTCCTGCCGCTGCTCTGTCCCATTGCGCACCTCGTGCGCGCATACGTTCTGCACCTCCAGTAGCTCCTTCAGCGCGAGGATCTGCCCCGCGACCGTCGGCGCGTGCGCGTGGTACACCGTCTGGTGCCGTCGGTGTAGGCCCAAAGCCGCGAGCGTGCCCTGCTTGGCGGGGCCCAGAGAGATGGCGGAGCGCCGGAGGGTTATTTTGAAGTGCGTGGGGGTGTTTAAGGGTGCTGCAGCGGACTGCGGTGCTTCGGCCTCCGATTGGGGTGTGTCAACTTCTGATGATGAAGAGCTGGTGGTAGCAGAGGAGGAGGCAGCGGGGATGTGTGATTGCGCCACGGAGGCGCTCGTACTGGCGAACCACGCGGGAAAACGGACGCGGCAGAGGCGCGCGGCGGACATCGCGTCGGGGAGGAAGAGGCGGTTGTTTGAATCGGGCCGAAAATGCAGAGACAAATAGACGATGCTTTCTGGTCCAAGCACTGCTTCTTGACTAAGGAATAAGGAAAATTCTAAACTATTCATTTTCTGGCGTTACAAGACATGGAAAAAAATAAATTCCTGAGCAATAATACAATCGCGTGCGCAACTAATCCATATCCTTCAGATCCTCCCACTCAGGCAAACCAAAAAAAGACGGCAGCAAATCCCAAATCTTCTGGCGCGCATTCAGATCTGCGGCGTTTGCAGCTGCAGCGCAGGGTGCACATAGTTCTTCCACAAACGGAAATGTCGGTGGGATGAATACATCCAGTCCAATTTTGTTTTCTTCGTATCGAAGAAAGTGACGATCCCGATAGTCTTTCAAGCCGTTACCGCACGCCACCGGAGTCGAGCAATTCCAGTCGGGGATGATACTGGCTTCCGGGTTGAGCCAGCCCAGGTTGTACTTCTCGTTTGCTAAAAGTAGACTTTCGAGTGCCAAGGCCAAGGTGATTTTCATCTCGTCGGCCAGCTTAAATTCCGGCTCAGTATTAGAAGTATTCGAGATGACTCCAGTGAAGAGTTCTTTCTAGCATCCGTCGCTAGTCAGAGGCGGAGAAAATAAATGTGTGGATGTGCGTCTTACTAGGGTGAATTTAGCTAAGCAGCAATAGGCAATTCCGGGGACAGAAGAATGAATTCCCGTTTCGTACGCGAGGTTCAGAAGGTCGCAAAAGAGGCTTGGATATTCATCGATTCGGCCTGAAGGCGTTCCGAGTCGCTTCCACTGAATAGGCTCCCAGGCTGGTCGGGAATTCACCGTGAATACGCGACACCGCGTCGTCCTTAAACCGGGGAATGTTGTACTTTCTACCCAGACGGAGCATAGCGGCCACGACGTGGAAGGGTTGTGAATCTTTGTTATGATATCTGGAGACATAATAATGGTGGGTAAATAAGACGGTCATGGCAAGCTAATCAAACCTCACGGGTCATAAAAAGCATCGAGAATGACCTGCACGTCTTGAGCGGAATCAGACAAGTGCACGACTGGACATCCATCCACCGAGGGTTCATTTTCAGGCTGCGGTAAGGTGAACATGTCGGCAAAGACGGAAGAGTGTTTGCTCAAAATGTCGCTGTGCACGCGAAATTGAGTGGCTTCTGCTTGTAAAACAATGTCCCCTCTGGGCATCCACATCGGCGAGCGTATGATTGAGCTGGACGAGGATTCCGAGTTAGATGCGCCTTCCGTGTCCGAAGTTCTTTGCCGTTTTGCTGGTGGTAATGCGTTCGTCATGGAAGTTGAAATTGGTCTGGGTTGTCAACACAAGTCAACAGGCGGCCCGCTTGTCCGAAAGAGCATCCCTATCATTGCTGTCCTACAATGTTCTGTCTCTCGTTCTGTTCAACTTCTCACACTTCTTAAGCTCTCTGAGCCGGAATCCGCCGGCAGCGAAGGTGTGAATATGGCGTTAAAAGGTGGGAGATGAGCGGTCTGAGGAGCATGACGTGCAGGCAGTGTGAATTAGTTTCGAAAAGTAAACAGGTTTTGGTCATAAAATAAAGATGCGAGTAAGAAGAATAAGAGCTACAGCGGTGCCATCAAACATGAAAATACATTTATTGTGGGAGAAGGGGGGAACTGGAGTCATACTCGACGTGAGCTAGAGAACAATTAACCTCGGAATACACAAAAAGACAGAAAACAAACTCACAGGACATGCCCAAACCTCGCATGATGGCTCTCCCTTTTTCGGCTGGCGAGAGGGATGGATTGTCGGACTGCGCGAGGGCCGTGAGGCGTTGTAGCGCGTTCAATTCAGAGTCCGAGTTAGAGTCGTAGTCAGACTCTCCATCAGAATAAGCTTCCACCTCGTCGTGCCCCCCACCAGACCCAAATGAATCTATGCCTATGTTCGAATCCGTCGACGTCTGTGGAGCTCCCGAAAGATGAGATGACGGTGGGACGGTCGAATCTGAATCTGGGACAGGGGGGACAAGTCCACCGGGATAAGGCCCAGAGTTCTCCAGGGTGGCAGGAGTGAAGAAAATTTGATCGAACAAAAGGTTGATCACTTGTTTATAGGCAGTAACTTCTTCGAGTAATGCAGTACCACCTCCTGGGGTCAGTGCTTGCAATTTATAATGCGCATTCACAAGGAGCGCAAAGATCGACAATGAGTCGTCGCCCGTCCGTTGCGATTTGAACTCGATGTCCTTGAGGGCGGTACCTGACTCGCCAACGAGGTATGGGCTGCCTGCTTGGAGACGATGCTGCACCCACGACGTGGTAGCAGACTCCTGTGGGAGGGGGTCACCAGGAGCTCTCAAGGCGCGCTCCATGTTGATGGCAATGAATTTGTTGTCAGGCAAAAGGAGCTTCGGCCTAAGCACCAAAATTCTGTATGTGCAGACGATGAACGGGGCAGCACTTGTCTAGAACAAATATCAATATCAGAAACACCAGCTGGTAAAGCCAACGTACATCTAAATTCCTGGGCGCCTTAGGGTCCGTACTTGCTCGAACGTCCCAGTTGGTGTTGCTTGCCACGAGATCCTTCAGCAGAGCCCAGAGTTGCTCCATAGGTACAACGACACAAAAGGAACCACGCTTTTCAAGGTGGCCATGCCAATGTACATCAACTGCATGTTCCCATTAAATGAGGACCTGACCAATGAAAATGCACTCAACAAGGTAGACAGTTGAACAGGCTGTCGAGAAAAAAACCCCTCAGGCCATTGAAGCCCTGCCGGGTGAGTATGAACTCCTGTTATAATATTGGTCAAGCGTCGTTTCATTATATAAGTATTCGAAGGTCTGCGCACCACCTGTAATTTGAGGAATGCTTTTGCATCTTTGTTGTGTGTGCGGATCGCGTTGATTAGGTGACAGGCTTGGATCTCGGTGGAAACCTCGCCGGTCAGGAGACACCGCTGATCGTTGAATAACACTCGATTTGCGAGGACGCTCTGGCTGAAGCTAAACATAGAGGAGGTAGCTTTTGCGGATGGCGCTGGTGTTCTTTTGACAGTGTCGCGCCTCAAAAGCGGGTTTGCCGGAGGTTTTTTCACAACATCGGGGATAGCGACGATGTTCGGGTCATCGATTCGTAGGTGGGACATTTAAGAGAGTGGTGGAAATTGGAAGAGGGGCGAAAATTACCCGATTTGGATGTGCTTGGCTAATTTAACCACTTTTCCGACCCTGTGTGGCAAATTTTAACGGTGAATACCTCTTGGTTGCCCTCGGTATCCTCCGGCAATTATTAATACACGTCTGATGCATGTACCTGCAAAAGAATTTAGTGAACGAGGTACGAGTTAGATCCACTAAAGCGTCTGTCCCTGAGAGAGACTAGCAAAAGAACCAAGAGATTTAGGCTCGATTCAGCCTCTCTAGCGGACCACGCACTTGGAAGATAGTCAAGAGATTCGGTGAGGGAAAGTATAGTTAGCTCGTTGCCAAAACTCGTCCCGACGTGCGGGGAGGCGGGAAGACAGCGTAGGCTTGTCCCAAAAACTATGAAAGAGCCCTTTGCAGTCCATCCCTGTCCTACATTGTTCTGTCTCTCGTTCTCATCTGCCTGTCGACACTTGACTGATCCTCCGAGCGCGACTGCTTTCGCCACTTCCCTGTCGTCGACGGAATTCTTGGACCTAGTCATATTGGACTCCGTGCGCTTTCTTCTAGGCGACCTAGGACTGACTTGGAACTAAGTACCTCCACCTGCGCAAGCTAGAGAGAGAAGTTTGTGCGGATCTTGTGTCTTCGGTGGCGCGCAATACAAGGAGTCGGACTAGAGCAGCTGAGAACGTTGAGCGCTGAGTTAGGAGCTGCTAGGAGTCCCTCCGTATTTATCATTGCCACCTGTATCCATAATTTTGTGAAGCATTATTACTTTCGACCGTCTTGATGTGAAGCGCGGACTCCCATCGAATGGGCCAGAACAGAAGAGCACATGTTATTGAGAGTGGGGATGCATTAGAAGACGCCGAAGTGGTGTAATAATTAGCGACGCGATTGTCATACGGCGACGAACACTTTTTCAGTTTCCTTCCTCTCTTTTTTTTTTCGCTGCAGAGCTAACTGAGCGTTCACTCTTGTATCTTGGCAAGGATGTCCGAGTCCTTGAACAAGTAATACTCCTGTGCACGCATCGACGTCAATTAGGTGAAAATTTTGGGTGCCAGAGAAAGACGCGCCTCCTCCCCGACCTTAATCGAGTTGCCGCCCCAGCCGGGCAGCAGCACACGATCCCCGGCCTTGACAGTCGTCGGGACGATTGTTCCGTCCTTATTCGGCGCGCCGGGGCCCACGGCGATGACGGTGGCCTCAGGCAGCGGGCTCGACGTCGCAGAGGTTGGCAGGAAGATGCCCGTGGCGGTTTTCTGGACAAGGGGGGTGAAAAAAATGTGCAAGTATAGCGAAACGACGACGGACGGTCTCGGCTTTGAACCTCTGGACCAAGACGCGGTCTAACAGAGGAACGAGGGATTTTATGGACTTGAAGGTCGCCTGGGCAGCCTAGCCCTTTCTGGTCAGCTCTCAACTGCTAATGCTCAACGCTGACACAGAACCGACCATGGGTGAGACGAGCAGAAGGGAAGGAGGAGGGAGAGAAAGAGCAAAGACGAAGTGGAAGAGCGAAAGAAAACTATGGAATGTTTACTCATGAAGCCTTTGTCATCACTTGGTGAAAACTAATATGCGACGAACCAGAATCTACAGACTACAGGGTGCATGTACGTAGTGACCTGAACTAAAGTACATATCCTGGCCCAATCTATTTAAATGCATTCCAGGCCTCGTTCAACGCGCCGAATACCCCATTAGCTATCATCCTCTGCTCCAACGTTGAGTTATTCGCGTTCAGCTGAGAAGATTGCGCGTCAGTTCGACGTGCTCAAGCAGAGGCTATTTAGATAGATACCTTGTCGGGATGAAGTTTCGCGATCGCCTTCACATACTTGATCTTCACCTGCCCAGGCGTAACGAGGTCCTTCATTCCTGCGGGCTGAAGTTGTAGCTCTGGCCAGAGCACCGTGTCGAGGCTGGCAAGCAAGGCCCTGATATTTGTCTCCTTGCCGCCCTTCCACGCCATCAGCTTGCCGTCGACAGTGTCTTTGAGCTGGTGCTTCGCGTTGTCCTCCGCCTCGAGGGCGTCGTTAGCCTGCCGCAAACTCGTGAGCGCCTCGGATGGCGGGGCAGGCCGCAGTGGCGGCGCCTTCGGTTTAGGCTTGGAGACCGGTTTTGCAGGAGCAGCAGCAGCAGGCGGCGCCGCCATCTTCCGGCACCGCCCTGCGCCCCGCACCCCCTCATCCCGATCCGCCTTCTTAGCCCATGCGGCACCCGCCACGCGCTCCCAATCCTTCCCTGCCTCGTCCCACTTCTCTCGCCCCTCAAGAGCCTCCGCGCGCCGCTTCCACGCATCCACGACCGCCTCCCCCATGTCCACCTGGACGCCCTCCGCGACCACCCTCTCCGTACCGAACGACCGCCCGCCGACAGTGCAAATGGACTCGATGCCCCCCACGTCCTCCTCCACCCCGCGGAAGTCGCCCTCCTTGAGCCGCGCGAGCGCACGCATGTTGAGCAGCGGCACGAGCAAGACATGGCCCGCGGGGAGCGCATCGACGGCGAGCGTGTAGGCCGAAAGTGCAGAGCCGTACTGACCGAGCGTCACCTTCTCCTGCGCAGACGCGGCGTGCGTCTGAGACGTACGGAGCGCGGTAGGGGATACCGGTATCTGCGAGCGAGGAGGAAGAACAGGCGCCGCTGGCGCAGGTCGCGCCACGGGGGCTGCGGGCGGGGTTACAGCCGGTGTCCCCTTCCCGCGGCGCCACGGTGAAACATATGGCTTCGAAGGGGCGTCCTCGTCGGAGAAAAGGCTGCCCGTCCTCGGAATAGGCTGCGCTGCAGGCGCCTTCTTCGGCACGTCGACCTTCGGCTCAGGTTCGTCGTCTTTCCATCCCCCGGCGTCACTATCACCCCAGCCATCATCCTTTCCTCGGGTGTTGTCGTCCCACAGCTGCCTCGAGTCATCCTTGTGGCGACGCGCGCTGGGACCGGCCTCCTCGGGCCCTTCTTCACGGTCCTGCATCCACTTGGGCCGTGCTCGCTCAGGCCGACCGCTCGGGCGCTCCGCCTTGGGCTCCTCGCCGCCGCCGATCTGCTCCTCATACACCTTCTGCACCTTGACTTTACCCTCCCGCCACACCCGCTCGGCATTCTTGAATAAGCTGAATCCGAGCTCCGATGTACGCGCCAAGAGGTCGCTCGGCGCCGTGGGGGTCCCCGTCCGCTCCTGCGGCGGCTGCTGTTGCGGCGAGGCCCTCCGCGCGTCTCTGTCAGAGGTGCGCCTGCGCGGTGGCGGTGGAGGTGTTGATGAGGGTGAAGCACCTTCCGCACCTCCGGACGACGCGAGCAAGCTGTCAATTGCAGCTTGAACGTCCCACGCGCCATCGTTGTAAACATCTGCTAGCGCTGCGCGCGATTGAGGAATGGAGAACCCCATCTCAATGAGCTGCCCGAGGATATGCGGGGGAGGAGAGGCGGTTCTCGGCTGCGGCTTGCGCTGCGTGGGTTGGGCGCGCGGGGAGGGCGAGTCACGGGCTGGTTGTTGCGGCGGTGACTGTTGAGTACGATGAGCGTCAGGTAGAATGTCGAATAGGATGTACGTACGCGTCGTGAGGAAATGGCTTCCACAGGCTTGCCCAAGTCGCCCAAAATATCAGTGTCATCGCCACCTCCGTTAAGATCTTCGCGACCGCCGAAGTCGAAGTCAGTGGAAGGGGATGCAAAGCGCGCAGGGGGGGAAGGTTTTAATGAGGAGCCTGGCGAAGCAAATTCATCGAGATCCCACAGTGCGGGGCCCTTTTTCGGCTGAGCTGCCGGAGTGGGTGCAGCAGGTGTGGCGGAGGTGAGCCCCAAGCCCCAGTCATCGTCATCGTCTATCATGACAGGCGGCGTCACAGTAGGAGGAGCAGGAGACCTGGAGGACGCCAAAGGCGCAGACCCGAGGCCCCAGTCATCATCGTCGAGGAGTGCCGCATGTGGTGTCTTAGCCAGCGAAGACGATGGCGCAGCCCCAAGAGTGTCGAGACCGTCCCACGCGGAATGCGAAGTGGAAGCCGCCGGCGACGGTGCATTCGCCTTCTTCAGACGGTCCATTTCGGCCTTCTTGGCGCGCTCAGCGATAGTCATGTTCGCCGTTCCGTTTCCGTTGGTACTCAGTGGTGTACCACCGAGAAGACTGCTGAACGCATCGCTGCCTGCCCCAGTGTTTGAGACCGTCTTCTGGGGAGCTGCTGGACGCGAGTTGGGAGTAATAGGCCGTGAATTTGGGGTAGAGGCCGAGGAAAGCATCGAGAACACGTCGTTCTGCGGACGACGTGTAGCATTATTGTTGGGCTGCGGTAAAGCTGCGCCGAGTTTCTGTGGGGGCGGTTTTGGGGGAGCAGTCGTGTTCCATAGGTCTGCAAACGAGTCGGCCATTGCCCAAGAATGGGTACATTCACAGATAAGTGTACAGTATCAAGCGCAAATCGCTGATCTGATCGCCTCTTTCCTCAACCAGTTACCACATCCTGCATCGAGTTCTCTTCCATTCAACAAAGCAGCTCCAGCGCTGTATTGGGTGGTCAGCTTTATTTTCCTGGAAGTCTCTCAGCTGTTGACAGTGTCGGCGCCACCGGGCTGTACTTTCCAGTGGCCCCGACTTAGAGTAAATTTGTGGCTCTCTCCACTCTTACTGTACTGCTGAGCACTATTCTTGTCCGTTGAACACAGAATGGTCGATATCTCATTACCCAACCCCAACCCTTTTTACCTCGCACGCCATCCACCCGCCCCGAACTTTGGACCTTGTTGCGACCTCGGAGCACGTTGGAGCAGCCTTCTATGCCTCCGATTTCCTGGCAGTCTTCTGTCCATCTAGTCGGCTGAGCTTGATCCCTTCCTGAACCTCATTTCGCCGAGTCTCGTCAAATACCAAGGCGACTGACAGTGCTGGGTCGCCCCCTAAGCACGCGAGGAGAATGCGTCTTACTTTCAGGTCCACGTCTTCCGGCCTTTCCGCGGATTGGGCGAAGACAACTGCGGAAGAAGGGCCTTGAGAGGTTGGGAAGCCAGTAAAAGCTACATGATGCAACTCCCGATACCTGCCAGCGAACTCGGCGGCATTCTTCCGTGAAGCCCGACTAGTACTGGAAAGGCGGTGCGCATCCCAGATTCCTTACAAAGTCTACGTCGGTTTCACTTCCAATGCTATCCGACGTCAGCTACCCAGGAAACCGTGTTCAAGTTTGCGACCCCATTAGAAGCTTTTAAGGACACACGTTGCTCGTCTTGTTCAGGCAGTCGAATAGAAAATTAGGCAAGGCTCGAGCTCCGTGAACGTTCAGATAATTGGGTGTGTCAGTCAGCGTACCATGATACTTTCACCTCCGACTCCCAAGCAGTACGTAACTCGAGAAGTGATGAGGACGGACCGCCTCCGGTGTAGCTGGCGTAAACATAACTCGAAACTCCACAACGACAGGCGCCCGTGCATATATACCACCATGACTTCGGCTATAATTAAATACCCCGCATTTCGGTCCCCCACCTTTCTCTCTCGTCTCTCTCGTCTGGCGACCTTCCAGTAATGTCCCAACCAGTCCCAGTGGTTTATGACGATATTTCTGATACGTCAGTCACCGCCCCCCATCATCTTGTTCGAACTAACAGACGTGAATTAAACGCTTCAGAATACGAACAAATGTAGGTCTTGCGCTTGCTCCTTCATTCAGCGAAACTGACACGCGTGGTCAGTTTGTCGGCTTTGCTAGCTTCACCATTTTAGTCTGGGATCACATTCTAACCTTTTCCGACGAAGTAGGGCTTCTCGGGCTTTATTATCGGTGTGGCGATGCCTGACTCGTCACTCTCTCACAGGTGGAGTACATCTGGAAAGGGAAAAAAGGACCTAGTACGCCTTCAGCTTTCATTTCATGATTGCCATTCTCACCCCCCTTCCAGTAATATATTTATTCCTCCTAGTTCGTCATTTCTCAGCACCTCATTTTTAAAAAACTGACCTCCATCAGAATCGATATTTCACCCCTCTGGGATTCATAATAAATCTTTATGGTATGACGCCCCTGTGTGCCTTTACATCCCATCTTTATGCGTACTCCAGCGTACCTTTCGCCCAGCTGGACAGTAGAGGTGCGATCATTCTTCCGTAGTTGGCGGTCCAACTCTTATGTCAATCATTTCGTAGAGGTGCGTGTTGCGTGTCGCGGTCAAATAACAGCATGCCGATCCTGGTTCCAGATGCGCGCGCTTCATACGATATGAGGGTTGCACGGTGGCCATAGCTGTGGAGATCGTCGGCCTCATGATGCTACTTCGGTACGCATGCACGACTGTATTTTATTCCGATTTCTTACAAACCTTCAGAATAAACGCACTCTATCCCACACGAAAATGGATCGGTGCACTGCTGGGTTTCCTTCTCGTTGTGGAGACGGGGTTAAATGCATGGTTAATCAGCAGGGGTGAACGTACGTATGCTTGGTATTTTTTTTCACGTCTGGCATGTTCACGCCTGCACAGCCGTCCTACACAACAAAGAATCCGGCGTTCACGGTAATTTTCCGCTATCCTCATTTGCACGATGACTGATAAGTAATGTATGTAATAGCCTGCTCCATGATCTTTGACCCAGCAATGTGAGTCCGACGGCATTCATTTATCGACCTCGGGGACTTGCTGACCCGACGTTTTGGCGTTTTTAGAAGTGGTATAGCCAGTGCCTCGGCGTGGTATCCCCTATTCTACGATAGCATTGTGTTTGGCCTTACAGTTAACCGCACACTTCCTTCTATCCGGAAGAAGGAAGCCGGGTTCATCGTAAGAAAGCTTTTGGAAGACGGAATCCTGTATTACAGGTGTGTACTAGCCCATTTCGTCTCTACCTACTAGTGACGCCACCCATGAAGTGTCATCTTCGCTATCACGTTCGTCCTGACATTCATGATCGTCGGTAAGTGTGCCGGTTCTCAACATATGTTTTAACTAAAGATATGATGCAAGGTGCACCCCCGGGCACGAAGAACATATGTGCACAGTAAGTTACATGCCTTAAACACACCTCACACCTTCTTAACTGACGGGCACCCGCAGAATGGAACAGCTGTGAGTCCAATTAGCCCACAAAAAAGTTATAGGTCAATTTTAACGCTCACGCTTTCAGACTCACTGTTGCGATGATGTCGAGGATAACCCTGAGTCTCAAGAAAGCTGGGCGCCGCGGCGAAATAATCTCTTCCCCCCTTTTCCTCGACTGCGGACACGCCGACTTCTTTTCCGATACATTCTTGCGGTCCCTGGCGGATGACCCCGACGGCTCGGATCCTCTGCCTGGAATCGCACCAAAACACACTGACCACAGAATCTCGCCTGCGAACGGAAGCATACATTTTGCCGTCCCAGCCTCTCCCCACATATCCCATACATCGGATGCGTTGGACCTCTCGAATTATATGATTGAAATTTCCGCACCTCCCCCGCTGCATATTACTGGCGAAGAGAAGAATAATGCTGTATGATATTTAAATGTTGTAAAATGAAATGTCGCAAATTCAAGTCGACCTAAGTGGGGAAGAAAAACGTCTAAGGAAAAGCTTTCGTGCAGCAACAAAAAGGTGTAGGAGGAGAGGGAAAATAAGACTTGAGCATAGAGTATAGCTGGTGACAACGGGTGACGCGTCAAGGCTTTTATTCAACTTCGGCGCCGGTGTCAACAAATTACTGAAACGAGCTTTCAGGTTTCCTTTGGCGGTTGGAGTATGAAGCGTTCAGGCATTATTCAAAGCGCCAATTCTTCTGTTGTGGTTCAACTTCAAGGTTGAAACGTGTACACACGACCAAACACTGCCTTTTGCACTTTCTTCCTACCTTCATGTCCGACGAACCGAATGCCAAACGGCGTCGCACAGATGACACAGAGACACCGCTCACCCGATCCACGGAACACTGGTTCGACGACGGCAGTATAATCCTGCAAGTCGAAGCCACCCAATTCCGCATTCATAAAAGCATCCTCTCGCTCCACTCATCCGTTTTCCGCGACATGTTCACGGTACCCCAGCCTGCGAACGAGCCGCTGATTGAGGGCTGCGCGAAAGTTTCTCTTTCCGGAGACACGGTCCAGGACTGGATATTCCTCCTCAACGCAATGTACCCCGCGTAAGTGCCCAATCCGCTACTGCATCGTGCAATTCGTTACTAATACAGCGACTCCAAACAGCGATCCAACTCCACCCACTGAGGTTGAAATACCGTCATTTGGCGTTGTTACAGCTTTTCTAAGACTCGGGAAAAAATACGACATGCCACTCTTCCAGAAAGACGCCGTGAGGCGCCTAAAATTTGAATACCCCCACACCTTCGCCGGCTGGCAGGAGAGAGCTAAAGCCCCCTGGTCACAAATTTTTCCTGAAATATACATGGAATCTCTAGCCTTGCCTCTGGCGCGAGAAGTGGGCCTACACTCGATCCGTCCAGCAGTAACTTTAGCCCTGTTTTTTCTTGAACCCCATCTAAATTCGCGCCTCCAGCTCTACTTCCATAGTGCCCTTGATGGCGACATGATGTCCAAGGTCCCTTGTTCGGGCAGTTACAACATCATATGTACTGACCTTCTTTTTCTTGTTTATGTGGCAGATCTTGGACGACAGCGATAGCATGCCACCTGCGGAAAGGCTTACATGCCTGCGAGGTTACTTCAAACTCATGGATCTCCAGGCAAGCACCACATTGGAGTGGCTGTACCGTGAAGGACCACCCAGTACCAATTGCTGCTCTGTCGATAAATGCAATGCAGGAAAGAAGCTCATCATATGCCTCATCCACAACCCTCGACTTCCCGAAATCTGGATTGATGGAGAGTGGGAGAATGATTGGAATGCATATCTGTGCACTTTGTGTGCGAAAGAAGGAAAGAAAATGTTCGATTCTGGGAACAAGAAGTGGTGGGACAAGCTACCCTCCATATATGATCTTCCCGACTGGCCCGAGTTGATAGCTTCTGATTTTGATCACGAATGAACCCGCCGGAGTTTTTACGGACTGGATGTAAATTGACGAACATGCTTTCCCTTTATTGATTTTTTTTTTCCATTTCAAAATGAGAATTTCGCTGTCTGCATTGGACAGCAGTACTTATTATTGAAACCATCATGTCAGATACAGCATAAGTTTCAATCCAAGACGGAGTACTACTAGTACATCAAGAGCGCCGTGACATTAAAGAGGAGAATGTCAGAGAGATACTACTATTTGTAGAAGCTTGATGAAGATAGGGGCTTATTTCTGCATTTGGAGTTTGGCAAACGAGGATAAACAGTCTGACATTCAATATTCGATTCAAACCATTCGGGCGCGTTTGTAGTTGGAGTCATCTCCCCCGTAGAAATTAAAGTGTGTTTTCTACCACCAGCATGGAGCAGCCTATAGCCGATACTGCCTCAGCAAAGCCTCCGCGAAACCGAAAGAGGCCCGCGAAAACGAAACCTAATCCGACCGAGGCTGGATCATCTAATCCCTCTAGCACCAACCAGCCATCGTCAGCAAAGCTTAGGGGACTATCTAAAGATTCGCCCGAAGTTCGGGTGTCGAAAACCCTCTCTTGGATCCTTCGACATGGTGCGAAAAGCGAAGGATTACCGATGCGACCCGATGGCTTTGTGAAAGTTACGGATTTGGTGTGTTCTTGCCGTTGTTATTCCCAAAAAGTCCCCATTGTGAATTCGGCTTTGCTTTATAGATCGCAAATCCCAGGCTCAATACGCTCAGCTTGGATGCACTGAAAGAAATTGTCAAAGCCGACAAAAAGCAACGATATGACTTGATTTTGAGCAGGATGCGTCAGGGAGTGGGAATCTGGTGGATGATAGGTGAATCAAGGACACTCCATGAAGGCGTGTTGCTTCTCTTCGTCTATGGTAGAAACTAATTCTTGCCCAATAAAGTCTGTTCAGCTGGAGCTGCGACCGATACTGTCCGTTTCAGACATCCCTGGTGGAATAGCCGTGCACGGAACCACGAAACAGGCCTGGGAATCCATATGTGAGCCGATTCGTGAATATGTACTAGGGAGAGAGATCTAATCTGTGTGCCCTAGCCACACAAGGACTCTCGAAGATGAAGCGAAATCACATTCGTCTGGCGCAGGACGTCAAGGCAGATAACGCGATCAGTGGTAAGTAACGTCACGTCTCCCGAGTCCCGTCCCAAAAGTTTATGTATATCGGCAGGTCCCCGTGCTTCATCACAAGTTTTTATCTTTGTCGATGTACAGCGGGCTATAGATGCAGGCATTAAATTCTTCTTGTCTGACAACGGCGTAGTGCTGACTGCGGGAGACGAGCGAGGATTCCTGGCGCCACAATTCTTTGAACGAGTTGAGGGCTCAAAACGAGTAACAATTTCTCCTGCAGATGGCAATTCGCTGGTCGATACCCTGAATGTAGTTGAATTGATATAGTTTGACTGTTTTTTTTTCACCCGCAAGCTGTTGGTTGAGTAAATGAACCATGACTGAAATGATTACGGCACACGGGCCTTCAATGTGCATGTGACCGCGATGAAACCCCCACCGCCAAAACCCCCAATTACTCCCCCTCCCTCTGCCCCTCCAGCCCCCGTCTCCGAATCAAATCCCTTCTTCCCTGCGCCGTATCGCATTCCGGGTGCAACTCCTCCCCTCAAGCGCCGGCGGTGGCTCGGAGTCCACGCCTCGCGCTTCCTCTTCTGCCATCCCTGATGACTTCAACACCGAACGAGAAGCGTCGGCGCTCCGTATGTTTGACGTATGGTCACAGCTAGACTCGTAACCAGTCTGTAAAACGAATGCCGAAAAAATGCGGCGAGGCTTCGGCGTTTTACAGACTGGTACATCTCGGGAAAGGGGATTGAGCTGCCAACGGAGTTTGAAAAAATTGGCAGGTGCCGCGAATCGGCCCGATAAGCGAGCCATCAAATCAATCAATTCTGCCCAACTCGATGGCCTTTCCTGCTCTTCCATCCGCAATGGGAAAAAATCTGAAGAGCAAATGTACTTATTTCTAGCATATGAAGGTTCATGATAATTCGAATTTCCTTAAATTTCAAAGTGCAAGAGAGAACACGGGCCTCAGCCAAATTTTAAAACTCCGCGTCAGCCCAATGCAACCGTCCCGAGTTGTACAGTCTGTAAACCACCGAAAGTGCTTGCCCATTTTTTTCGGGAATTGGTTACAGACTGGTTACGAGTCTAGGTCACAGCTT